>OX439469.1:0-600000 GCA_949320045.1 Scotopteryx bipunctaria | reverse complement strand
AAAGCTGGTCATAAATAAAAATAAAAATAACAACCCTCAAATTTGGCGTTCAACAAATTTGTAACCTACATCAACTTTGTTCCTTCATGGACACTAAATTGATGTACCATTTTTAGTCCGCTATGACGGGTCGTTGACCCCACACGTGCTAATCGGGGCATGCGTACTACGAGTGTCCTTGAAATGACAGAGTGATCGCGATTTGGAATATGACGGGGGTTAACTTCTTGCTCCGCTGGACTGGGAGTAAAGAAAAACATAGAATGCGTCCAGCTGCTTCTCTCCCCGAGCATGTCGTAAAAGTCGACTAAGGGATAGTAGTATCCTCTCCAACATAAGATACAATAAGCAAGTATTCCCAAGGAGGGTTGACGTCAGGCAGGCGGCCGGTCATAAAACGCCTTAGCCAAAACTCTTACAGCATGATCCAAGGATCATGCTGTGCCGACCCCACATAACGTGGGATGAGGGCAGGAAGATGATGATGATGGTGACAGGTGATCAACCCATCGTCCTTAATGATGGTCCATCATGTTGGAGCGGTGTTATCCCTTAGTCGACTTCTACAACATGTTTGGAGAGAGAAGTAGCTGGACGTATTCTATGTTTTTTCTTTACCCCCCGCAGAGAAATAAGTTGTCAAAAAAAATAAAGGCCTTTTACCATCTATAGTAGAAGATTTATACAGCGTCAGAAGGCATCTTTTACCTTTACGCTGTAGTGCCCGGGACGAATTAAGATGGAGTAGGCTTGCCCAGCATCTATTCCATCCTCTCAGCTTAGTCGGCCTTGTCGGAAAGATTATGGTCAATACGTGCGGAGCTGACTAAGCCGCGGGTTTCCTCACGATGTTCTCCTTCGCCGGTTGAGAGTACTGGTATAGCGCACATAAATTTTATTTTACTTAAGCATACATATGGACAGACAGACAGCGGGAAGTGACTTTGTTTTATACTATGTAGTGAAGGTATCAGTAATTTTTTCCGTAAAAGCACTCATTGTTTAATAAACAGACACATTTAAAAGCCTTTTGCCACACTAGTTTTTGAACCAGTGTCAAGCTTGCTTGTATCGCTTCAGTTGATATCTGCCTTATTACTGGATGCATCCGACCTCATTGGCTGACCCAGTTAGTAAACGATGCACTGATCAGGCAAATAACGTCTATTTTATGACAAACCAGAGCATGGAGCAATCAATGTAAACCATTGTGTTACACAAATGAAATTACCTTGTAAGTACTACTATTGACGATTTGAGCATTTGTGGTCTAGTTGGTAGTGACCTTCCGATCCTAAGGGCGTAGGTTCAAATGCAGTCGTGCATCAATCGATTTTTCGAGAATTTATTTGCGCTAGGTACGTAAATTTCTAAATAGGTAGCGCAAAATCGCAAAGGAATGCACATACATACACAGAAATCCCAAACACACGGCGTGATAACCCATACCATCGTCTTCCTGCCCTTATCCCACTCTATGTGGGGTCGGCACAGCATGATCCAAGGATCCAAGAGTTTTGGCTAAGGTGTTTTATGACCGGCCGCCTGCCTGACGTCAACCCTCCTTGGGAATACTTGCTTGTTGTATCTCATCATGTTGGAGGATACTATCCCTTAGTCGACTTTTACGACATGCTCGGGGAGAGAAGCAGCTGAAGGCCACCGTCATGGCTTAACGACTTAAAAAAATACGTTATAACTTGTTTAATATCGTACGGCCCTACGAGATGTTTGCAGAATCTACGTAAACACGCTCAGAGTTGAGCACGTCTCAAGTGGCGAATTTTTGACAGATTTTCATCAAAAACTGTCATACCCCCGAATACTCAAACACGACTCAGAGTTGAGCACGTCTAAACTCACGGTTTTTTGACAGTGCCCGATGAAAATCTGTCAAAAAAATCGTCATTTGATACGTGCTCAACTCTGAGATGCGTTTTGAACACGTCTCAAATGACGAATTTTTGACAGATTTTCATCAAAAACTGTCATAAACCGTAACTTGAGACGTGCTCAACTCTGAGATACGTTTGAGTATTCGGGGGTTAGATAGTTTTTTAGCCACAATTAACCTATTTTCGGTCCAGCCTACGTCCCACATTGCCGACGTGACCCGCCCTCGTTTCTAGGTCGAGGCGCGGCGCGAATCGATATCTTGAACGTACCTACTGTATGGCGTCCATGGTGCGGCAATGACATAATCGATTTTGTTTATATTTATAGGGTTCACATGGTTTTTATTTGATTACTAGCTGCCGCCCGCAGCTACGCTCGCGTGGAACCCGGACAAAAAATATATGTTATATATGTTAATCCATGGTTCGCCATATTCATCTTGGGAGTTTGGATCAGAAGTGGTTGCAAGTTTTATTATGTTTACTTGTGGCTCTGCCCACCCCATAGGGATACGGCGTGATAATATGTATGTATATATGTTAATTCAGTACATGTACTATGTATATTCCAAGTTGGATTCAAGTCCGTTCAGCCGTTTAGGAGTGATTGAGGCACGAACATTCAAACATCCAAACATCCTCACAAACTTTCGCATTTATAATATAAGTAAGATTGTTTTATACCTGGCCGACTAAGGGATAGTATCCTCCAACATGTAAGCAAGTATTCCCAAGGAGGGTTGACGTCAGGCAGGCGGCCGGTCATAAAACACCTTAGCCAAAACTCTTACAGCATGATCCAAGGATCATGTGCCGACCCCACATAGAGTGGGATAAGAGCAGGAAAATGATGATGATTGTTTTATACCTGGATCTGAGTGTTAGGCCGTGAGTGCACTGGTGGTCTAGTTGGTAGTGACCCCGCCTTCCGATCCTAAGGACGTGCGTTCAAACCCGGTCGCGTACCAATGGATTTTTCTGTGCGAAAAATTTATGTGCGCTATACCAGTACTCTAAAACGGCGAAGGAAAACATCGTAAGGAAACCCGCGGCTTAGTCAGCTCCGCACGTATTGACCATGTCTTTCCGACAAGGCCGACTAAGCTGAGATGGAATAGGTGCTGGGCAAGCCTACTCCATCTTCATTCGTCCCGGGCACTACAGTGTCCCGTTTGTGAAGGTAAAAGTTGCCTCCTGACGCTGTATAAATCTACTATAGATGGTAAAGGCCTTAGATATACTACATTTGTGTAGCTATGATTATACCTCTGTCACAGTTGATAGAGTAGGAAACACTAACAACCAACCGAGGCTACAGATAATGAATGATTTCCTCTTTTAAAACGATTTAGCGGACTTTGAAAGAGAACTGCGTAACACTAGCCAAATGCTATGACAAAACATAAACAAAAGTATTATAAATTACTTCTCTGCTGGACTGGGAGTAAAAAAAGCAGCTGCTTCTCTCCCCGAGCATGTCGTAAAAGTCGACTAAGAGATGACAGATGATTATGTGCGATGGGCTGATCACCTGTCACCATGGTTCATATCCATCTTGGAACTTTGAATCAGGAGTGGCTGCAAGTTTTATTATGATTTGTGATAATTCCCACCCCATTAAGATACAGGCATGATAATATGTATTTATTTAATTCTGTTCCTCATTTTTTACAGCAGATTTTTTCTTTATGGTACCCCATTCTACCAATATTACTTAGGTACGGACGGTCTGGTATCTCAACATGATGAGATAGAATAAGCAAGTATTCCCAAGGAGGGTTGACGTCAGGCAGGCGGCCGGTCATAAAACACCTTAGCCAAAACTCTTACAGCGTGATCTATGGATTATCCATGGATCATGCTGTGCCGACTCCACATAGAATGGGATAAGGGCAGGAAGATGATGGTCTGGTATGAAAATGAATGTCTTCCAAGGGTCCTTGTAAGAATCCAATCGTATATTCGCAGTTTTGAAGAATTGTTTCGATGGTTGTTTGGAGCACTGGTGGTCTAGTGGTAAGGCGGGGGCCTTCCCATCTAAGGGATCTTAAGCCGCGCACCAACAGATTTTTCTATTCGAAAAATGTGGTGCGAAAAATCACTGAGTGTTTTTAAATCATCAAAATAGACAATTTCCATTAATTTTTTTTTTCCAATTTCTTGATATTAAAAGTCATTTGGTGATTTCAAAATGTATTATTACTTACTAGAGCGGTTACTCCTAACACAAGCATACTTACTGCTTAAAAGGAGTCTCCATAACCTTGTAATATTTTATAATAAGATAAAGCAATAAACATTTTTCATTTTCATTTTCATTATTTTTTTTTGAAGCCATCAAATTACTTTTAAGACTACGAAATGGAAAAAAAATCAATAGGAAATTGACCATTTTGGTGACTTTTATCGTTTTATCCCTCAATGATTTTCAAGAATTGATACCTAGTACTTTCAAACGGTTAAAGAAAACATCGTGAAGAAAGTATGCCATAAAACCTTCGAAAACATGTTTCCAGCACGAAAGAAGCCTTTGAGGCGCTCATAGATCCATTCACCACACTGGTTCGAGCTAGTAACACGAGTAAATGCTGGTTTGTTACGCCATAGCTGGCACATTCGCACTATTCCGCAATATGACATTGGCTAGTGAGCTAATTATATGTATACTCGCAGATAGGTTCAAATACGCCATTTTGAGCCTTATGTCAAGGTCTTAAACACTACAGTTATAAACTACATTTAGTTATAATAATACAGGTCAAGATCGAGTCAAACTTGCACTCAAAGGATTCCGTACCATCGTATCCTACTAATATTATAAATGCGAAAGTTTGTGAGGATGTGTGAATGACGATGTATGTTTGTGCCTCAATCACGCCGAAACTGCTGAACGGATTTGAATGAAACTTGGAATATGCATAGAATGTGTGCTGGAATAACATATAGGCTACTTTTTGTCCGGATACCACGCGAGAGAAGCCGCGGACAAAAGCTAGTAAGTGCATAAATGTTTCTTGTATGCCATTTATAAGGTGAGAGCACGTTCCTCATTAAAATCAAGCAAAAAAAAAGCAAAATGAAGCACGTCTCTTCCATGAGGATCCCTTTAATTTTTAATATTAATTTTATTTTTGTATTAGTCAGTATATTTTATATCGTTTGTAATAAATACACAATAATAGTACAAAAAAATTGTGCAAAAATAAGTCACTCAGTCCATCCTATTACGGTTCATGCGATACAGCCCGCTGACAGACGGACGGACGGACAGCGGAGGCTTAGTAATAGGGACTCTTCGGGTACGGAACCCTAAAATGAATGATTCCCACGAAACATTGTGATTATTCAGAATAAAATGAGGAATTATGTATTTATAATCCTAAATTGTCTCAGACAATGAGAGAATTCTAGAGACTACTTTGAATTAAAATAAATAAATAACTACTAGCTTCTAGCCGCGTCTTCGCTAAGTAAGTTCGTATGAGCTAGTGGCCAACTCTTGTGACGGAGTTTTTAGGCCGCCTAAAGGCCTCCGTCGTGGCTTAACGACTTAAAAGCCGGGACCGACAATTTAACGCGCCCTCCGAAGCACGGAAGCGCTCAGCTCGTAGTGCCACCTGCGGTCACCCATCGCAATTGTGACCAATTGTGACTTCAACGATCAATCAAGAACGTCTAAGCAAGCAACGCTACGTGCGGAGCTGACTAAGCCGCGGGTTTCCTCACGATGTTCTCCTTCACCGTTTGAGAGTACTGGTACCTATAGCGCACATAATTTTTTTCACACAGAAATATTGATTGGTACCTACATGTCCGGATTTGAACCCATCACCTTAGGATCGGAAGACGGGGTCACTACCAACTAGACCACCAGTGCTCTCATAGCGCAATCAAGCCTCAAACTAAGCAAAGCTTACTATGGAAACCAGATCACTGATAGAATACTTTTTTGTAAATAATATAATACAACACCCAGACCCGGAAAAAATATTAGAAATACTAATAAAACCTCTTTTACTTAAACTATATTTACGCCTACTTTCATAATCAAAGAGGTTATTCGCCACCCTGACAGTACCATGGCATGGCAGACTAGATTAAAAAATATAACAAAATCATATTTCGAAATCGATCGTCGATTTTTTCATTCGTGTTTTCCCCCGCGACGGACGCAGCGTGCTTCGGGAAAGATAATTTATAGAAAAAAAGTGCTTCTCGAGAAAAAAAAAGTGCTTCTCTATTTCCGCGTGTGATATTATTATGTCGGTACATACGATTCCTTTGGTTACACCTTTCATCAGAGGCCCGAGGTTCCCGTACAGAAAGAGTGAGTACCTTTAATACTAACCAAAAATGATAGTCAAGGAATAATTTTCATAAATAGCCAAGCGTGGTTTCTTAGCTGTATCCTCCATGTTGGTCGCGTTACGAACAAGCCTAAATTCAATGTAAATTGACGTTTCTAAACGATCCTAATTCATAAATCAATAATTTCAATGCTTCAAACCGACTTCTTTTGACGAGACCTTGTTTAGACCTATGTACCCATCCTTGAATCAATCGTGCGTAGTCTTATATAATATTACTGTAATTTTAAATCAATTCGCTTCAAATATTTTTTCATTGCTCTACCAAGCTGTCAATAGTCTACAAACTTGCTTTCTTGGAAGTGGTGGATTCTTTTCGTGTTGTCAATTTTGACATCTTTGATATTGTCATACAAGCTTGGTAGGTACTGATTTCTCCATTCGATGGTGAATTGTAAAGGGATCATTTCAGAATCAAATCAATTCATTTTTTTTAAATCATTTTAGTCTTAGGGTAAATTAACTTTAATGCATGCAACATAATAATTGTCAGATTTACATATTTGGATTACAATCTAGATCAAAATTAAATTGTTTAGTTAAGTTTACGCTAATATGATTGTAATCTGTTTTGTAATTAATAAATAAATAAATAAATAATAAAATCTATATTTCCCGCTAGGTCGCTATAAATACTTGAATTTCAGGAATTTCTTTCTCAGTGCGCCCCTACACAATCCTACTAATATTATAAACGCGAAAGTTTGTTTCACCCATCAGCTACTAAACAGATTTGAATGAAACTTGGAATATACATAGCACATGTTCTGGATTATTTTTCATCCGGGTACCAGGCGAGCGAAGCCGCGGGCGGCAGCTAGTAAATAAATAAATATTTGTGGACATGTCACACAGCGCCATCTAGCCTCAAACTAAGCAAAGGTTGTACCATGGGCACCAGATGGCTGATAGGATACTTATATACTCTTTTTTTACGTAATACTTCAACACCCAGACCCGGAAGAAATATTTACAGAACATACAAACATTTATCCCGGAGCGGGAATCGAACCCGCGTCTCTTGCGTCTCAGCCGAGCACTCATCCGCCACGCCACCGAGGTCGTCATCTTTTCAAGAGTTCCGTAATTATAGGTATTGGGTAAAATTTATCACTGCTCGAGTGAAGACAGTCAGCTAGTATAAACTTTTTATAGTATTAGATTCACTGTTAGGGTTCCGTACCTAACAAGTGCCAATGGGAGCCTATTACAAAGTCTCCGCTGTCCGTCCGTCTGTCAGCGGGCTGTATCTCATGAACCGTAATAGGTAGAGTTGAAATTTTCACAGTATGTATTTCTATTGCCGTTATAACAAATATAACAAGGCCGACTAAGCTGAGAGGATGGAATAGGTGCTGGGCAAGCCTACTCCATCTTAATTCGTCCCGGGCACTACAGCGTCCCGTCTGTGAAGGTAAAGTTGCTTCCTGACGCTGTATAAATCATCTACTATAGATGGTAAAAGGCCTTAGTTTTTATAACAAATAATAAAAGGGAGCTCAATACAATAAACATTTATGTAGATGTAGGTACGATGGTACAGAACCCTTCTTATACGAACTCAACTCGCACTTGACTGGTATTTTTTGTCATCAATTGACAGGTTGTAAACGCAAGGTCATTCATTCCCCGATTCAATCGATTCGGGTTGGTCACGTTTGATCGATGCAAGGACAAGACTATTCAAGGCTGAACGAATTCGAATGAAACTTGGAATATACGTAGTACATGTGCTGGATTAACATATAGGCTATTTTTTATCCGGGTACCACGCGAGCGAAGCCGCGGGCGGCAGCTAGATTGAAATAAATATAAACTTATTAAATTAAAAAGTTATTTATTCTCTGTGATTCTTCTGGGTAATATTGGAACACCCAGATTCGTAAGAAATATTTAAAGATATTATGTATTTTCTGTCACCATGGTTCACCATATCCATCTTAGGATTTTTAATAAGAAGTGGCTGCAAGTTTTCTTATGTTTACTTGTGGCTTTGCCCACCCCATTAGGGATATGGGCGTGATAATATGTATGTATGTATTCAAAGAACATGTACATTTCTTTGGGAGACGTGGCGTCCTGCCGGCCGCTCGTCCGCTACGCCACTGTCGTCAAATCCCTTCAGATTTTCTCGTTATTTTCAGTTTTTCCAACTTATTTAACCCCCTATGCACCCAGACGGGTCCTAGCGGGATCATCGTTGGGTATAACAGCGTAGTTAGCAGTATAGACTGTGTTAAACTGTGGAAAACGTAAAAGGATGGACCGATGTTGCCATTTTGATACGTCTGAGGCACATTACGCTCCAAAAAGAAGGGTATTTGCAGCGTATTTTGTTGGGTGCAGTTCTGTTACTGATGTAAGGACATATTTTGAAGCTTAAGGTTTCCACACACTTCTATGTTTCATAGCTGAAAAGAGGCCATAATACGATCGCGTCTAGACCAATTTCGAATCGAACTGAAGGAGATATTTCGGGTGTATAAAAGAAAAATATAGGCCGCGCAAAATATTGAAATCAAATAATTGGTTATTAAAAGAAAACTACTAAATGAATCTAAAAAAACTGGTTTCATTCAACAACTAAAGAAATAGTTATTACCTATCTATCGAAGTAAAAATTATCTGAAAATATGGTAAGGTTTCAGAGATCTAGATCAAAACATACGCGAAACATGGATTGTTCAAGATTTTTTCTCTTATCGTGTTTTTGCTTTGAGGAACCAACGAAAAAACTTAAAAAAATTCATTTTATTTTTGAATAAAACATTTTATTAACTAACTAAGAGTTCTACATCAATTTTGATGAGCAAAATCCGCTATTGCACACTGATAAGACCGGTGACAACGTGCTTTGACGAATTATCGACCATTTTTGTTTGTATTTTTGATGACTGCTTTGTCATAGCACGAGGTAGTACTGACTCTAAAATATACTTACAAATCAAATCAAATCAATTTATTTCCTTATTTGATACAATTCGTACCTACACTAGGAAAAGTCAACATAATAAAAACCTGTAAACTTAATAATGTATACACTTTTGCTACTTGTTTACTTGCAATATTAGGACGTGTTACTACCTTAGATCATCATCTCCCTGCCCTTATCCTACTTATGTGGGGTCGGCGCAACATGTTCTTCCACTCCATTCTATCAGCCATCATCACAGTATTCTTTCTTTTTTTACTCTACCATCTCTTCCTCAGTCTACCTCTACCCTTGTTTCCATCCATTTTCATATCTTTCACTTCTCGTCGAATGATATTCATCATTTTTTTTTCATCATGTGTCGCAAAATCGAATGTCAGTCCTACTGTTTTTAAAATAAATGCTTATTTTATCTACCCTATTTTCGACCCGTCAAAATTACATTCTTTATTCCGTTACCCGTCTCTCGGGTGATTCGTTGTAAATATTTGTGCATTACCCTGTATGCAACAGAAGTGTGGACGAGGCTATAAAACCGTGTCTCCACACGGGGCGTCGACCTGCATTTCGACCCTTTTGACCTCTGAGTTCATAGGTCAATAGCCATGGCTTGTCACCAGTTCATCCTAACGCGATGCAAAAGGATTAGCTTATTCGCGTTATAGGTAAGTAAGTTCTGATGAGCTAGTGGCCAACTCTTGTGACGGAGTTTTTAGGCCGCCTAAAGGCCTCCGTCGTGGCTTAAAGACGTAAAAGCCGGGACCGACAATTTAACGTGCCCTTCGAAGCACGGAAACGCTCAACTCGTAATGCCACTTGCGGTCACCCATCCCAGTTGAGTACGCGCACATCGTTGCCTTACTTCAACGATCAATCAAGAACGTCTAAGCAAGCTACGCCACGAGCGCTTCGTATAAAACTGCAGAAACTGCATTGAAAAGGTTTCTTGTATGGGCAATAGTAATACAAACTCTGATTTTGAGATACAGTCCGCTGACAGACGGACGGACAGCGGAGGCTTAGTAATAGGGTCCCGTTGGCACCCTTCGGGTACAGAACCCTAAAAAGGAATGAATGTTATGATGAAGACAGGGAAATAAGGAAAAATAAACATGTTGTACCGGATCCCACATAAAGTAGGAATAGGATAGGGAAATTAATTATCTCTATTATCTGAACTAGAAGTAATGATGTTTTTCTTCGGTTCCGCAACATAATTCAGTCACTCAACATGGATTCGGGACAAAACATATCACACAAAGTCAATGACATTATGAAATATCGGGAGACTATTTGGCTGCGGTCCAAGCAAGCGAAAATATTTAGTTGTGGACGTGAGCGAGATGTTCTAGGATGATGTACAGACTGAGAGCACTGCTGGTCTAGTGGTAGCGGTTCAGCCTTCCCCTAAAATCGCGGGTTCAAATTCGGTCGTGTACTAATAGAATATATTATAAAAAGATGTTCGCTATATACCATGACGGCCTCGGTGGCGTAGCGGGCGATTGCTCGGCAGAGACGCATGAGGGTTCGATTCACGCTGCGGAAGAAATATTTGCATGTTCTGCAAATATTTCTTCCAGGTCTGGGTGTTGTGGTAGCATGGTACTCGTAGTTTCCGATACCCACGACACAGGGAATCCTAGTGTGGGCTCAGGACTATGTATGTGACTGTTGGGTGTTATTTAAAAAAACTTCCCTCTTTATAATAATATTAGCATGATTTACCATCTATTATGTCTGTGTACTTCTCTGCTGGACTGGGAGTAAAAAAAAACATAGAACGCGTCCAGCTGCTTCTCTCCCCGAGCATGTCGATAAAGTCGACTAAGGGATAGTATCCTCCAACACGATGAGATACAATAAGCAAGTATTCCCAAGGAGGGTTGACGTCAGGCAGGCGGCCGGTCATAAAACACCTTAGCCAAAACTCTTACAGCATGATCCGAGGATCATGCTGTGCCGACCCCACATATAGTGGGAAAAGGGTAGGAAGATGATGATATACCATCTATTATGTACCATACTTCAAGCAGAATGATTTGATTTGAACTTTTTACAATAAGGTTTTTCTCTTGTTGCAGGCAAGTCGCCTTTTTTCCCCGGCGTGGAGGACGCGGGCGTGGCTGGCGGCGCGGCCGCCGGCTCCCCGCTCGGCCCCGACCAGGCGCAGGATGTGGTCTCCAGGCTTAGCGCCGCTGGTGAGGATCCCAAACCTTCCTCTATAATTAGGGATACTTTCAGGCGGACTATAGGCGAATTCTCAGATCAAATAAAAAGAAAAGACGCCGCGCCGCGATCAACAAAAGTGAAGTCACCTTATTATCTATGTGTGTTTTAGGTTTTGAAGTTTTGTGTTCCAAGTAACCTAAAATTCGTAGTATAACAAATTAAGAAACGATGTTATTTGAAGTACTTACAAGTGAAAAGTGATTCCGTGTGACTTTTTATGTGGTTTGCTGATGTTTTTACAAGTTTTCACTACACAGGAAGGTATAAGTCTATTTTTAAATTTTTAAGTTCACTAAACGACGATTCGCGACGTACTGAGAGCGATGAGCATGGTTTTAGTGTAGGTGTGTGCGTGAGCGTGTATGTTTACTTGCAGGAGCACGGTTTGGTGTGGCTTCACTTTTGTTGTTCGTGGCGCGCTGTCTTTTCGTTTTATTTGGCCTGAGTTTCAAGCGGACTATAGGCGAATCACAATGGAAGAACTTACGGTTTCGCGGCGCGGATCGAGATGCTTCTGGGATCTCTCTCTCTTGAGGATCTGGGATCCTTATAGGTGGAGATCTTTGGACTCCACTGGTGCGACAGTCCCATTTGGATACTGTGGTCTCCAGGTACAGCGGTGCTGGTGAGGACATCACCTTAATAGGAGGGATGTACACGAATGTGAGCGCTTCGTTTCGCGGCGCTGACTGGCGACGCTCTAAATGTGCTGAATCGTGTGTGCCTGCAGTGTATAATACAAATACAAATAAATTTATTGCCAAAATACTAGTTTATTACTAAACCGACATTTTTTATTTGTCTATGATGCTTTAAATTTTGACTTTACAATTTGAATTAACTTAATGTGTCCTTATAATAAATGTTTTATATTCATACGTCTATGAAGGCAGGTTTTGGCTGAACAAATAGTTTTTAAGATCGTTATGTACCTGAACTTATGAATAAATGATTATGATTATGTATGGGGTCTGACTCTAAAGGCCACACACCTTGTTGTTAGTTTTTTATCTGATATTAGAGATACACTTATTTACTTCATGCACCTTTTGTATTTTATCTCTTTGGCACGTTTTCCATTCTGATTTGATTTACGAACTTAGAGCATGCTGCCATTTCGGACTACGCCCATCACCCCGTTCAATAACGCTTCTTTGCTTCCCGTCGCGCGACAAGGTCGCAGCAGTCGGTCGCGACCACCAACACCGGAAAGCTGCCTCTATTGCATTTCCATTTTTACATTTTTTCGATCGCCTGTCTAAACCTTTATGGAAAGCCGGAAAGTCTCCAAAAAAGCACGACTGGCTGTACATAGAGGAGTACTAGTGCCGACACTTATGTATGGTAGTGAGAGTTGGGTATGCCAGAAGAAACATCAAAGTAGAGTGAATGCAGTAGAAATGCGTGCGTCGCGAAGTATGTGTGGTGTGACTCTGAGAGATAGTGAGAAATAGCGTGATGAGAGAGCGATGTGCAGTGAAAGAAGATGCAGTGATGAGGATTGAGAAAGGTATGTTAAGATGGTTCGGTCATGTAGAGAGGATGAATGAAAGAAGATTAACGAGACCGGTGTATGAGGCGAGTGTGAATGGTACCGTTGGAAGGGGAAGACCTCAGCGCACGTAGGTACCTGGACAAAATCAAAGGGTACCCTCAACCGACGAGCATGTATGAAGAATGTTATGAAAGAAGTATATCAGAATCGTAGCAAATGGAGATCCGTGATCTCTGCCTACCCCTATGGGAAACAGGCATGATATTATGTATGTATGTGTCTGAAAATCCCATACGTTTCTGTATGTAGCGTCTAGCGATTCCTATAGACTGCTTGGCTACAGCCTCTGACCGCTACTGCTGCTATTTGAAAGACCCGTGTCGCGCTACCAGGTCGTATTAGTCTGTAGTAGCTGCCTGGATCCCAATGCTGTATCCAATTTGTACCACCCCAGCTTTAACCCTGCTTTTCTGAATGCGCTTGCACCAGAACAGCAACCTACAAACTGACTGACTCCCCTCCCCTCGCACCATCGAAGTTTCCCGTCTACTCTGATGTTAGCCCCTCCGTTTCCAGGTCTGCCGATGTGCGTGAGCGCTCTGGGTTCTCCTGCGCGCTCGTCGCCCGTGTCCGCTGGCTCGGAGCACGGGGAGCGGTTTAGCCGTAAGGTGTTCGTCGGTGGACTGCCTCCGGACATTGATGAGGGTAAGGAAATGTCCACAGACTCTTTATCTGGCAAATTATAATGAAAGTCGAGAGATTATAGCAGATTTAGAAATAGGAGAGATCCGTAGTGTACAATATGACGAAGATTATGAAAATATCAAAGAGACAAATGAAAATCTGGACGAAGAAAATGGTCATGCAAATGTAATTGAAAGCGTAACTAATTAATGTAGGATGTGTTGCTGGCTATGGAAAAGAGAAGAGTAAATGATTGCGCGATATTTCACTGCCCAAACTGAAGTCCGTTTAGCTCTAAACTGAGCTCAAGAGATGTCAAATTATATGAGAACAGCACAAAATTAGAGACAGCTCTTGATCTGAGCATGATGAGCGGTTTAGCCGTTAGGTATTCGTCGGTTGACTGCCTCCAGACATTGATGAGGGTAAGGAAATGTCCACAGACTCTAACTAATGTGGGTTTTATGTGTAGATTTGTTGTTAGCTCTTTATAGTTAGCTCTTTATATGGACAATTAGGAGAAGAGTAAATGATTGCCCCGAAATTTCTGATATTAATAAGGCCTTTCACCATCTATGGTAGATGATTTATACAGCGTCGTTAGACAACTTTTATCTTCACAAACGGGACGCTGTAGTGCCACGGACGAATTAAGATGGAGTAGGCTTGCCCAGCACCTATTCCATCCTCTCAGCTTATTCGGCCTTGTCCACAGGAAAGACATAGTCAATACGTGCGGAGCTGACTAAGCCGCGGGTTTCCTCGCGATGTTTTCCTTCACCGTTTGAGAGTACTGAGAGACATAAATATTTCGTACAGAAAAATCCATTAGTACAAGACTGGATTTGAACCCACCATCTTAGGATTGGAAGGCGGGGTCACTACCAACTAGACAACCAGTGCTCTTAATCTCAGGCGGCCTCGGTGGCGTGGCGGGCGATTGCTCGGCAGAGATGCAAGAGGCGCGGGTTCGCCGCTGCGGAAGAAATGTTTGCATGATCTTTAAATATTTCTTCCGGGTCTGGGTGTTGTCGTACCATGGTACTCGTAGTTTCTAATACCCACGACACAGGGAATCCTAGTGTGGGCTCAGGACTATGTATGTGACTGTTGGGTGTTGGGTGTTATTATGAGTCTATTATGATCACTGCCCTATCATATCAATGGCTGCGACGTCGCGTGTCGTGTTGGATTCCCATTGTCGGTATCTGGGTCATGACGTGCGCTCTCCGGGAAGGCTTTTGTTCGCGAACTGGTCCCCGCTCACGTATCATATTGTGGAAACATCAACTTCTAAGTGAAATTGAAATTATCTTTACTGGGAGATAAGTCGATTTTAATGGATCTATGTTGACGACTTCGGTGGCGTGACGTTCGGCTGAGACGCAAGAGGTGCGGGTTCGATTCCCGGGTCTGGGTGTTGTAGGATTACAAGTACGTATATACAAAAAAAAGAAAGTATATTTAAGTGTTCTATCAGCGATCTGGTGCCCATAGTATAAGCTTTGTTTAGTTTGGAGCTAGACAGCGCTGTGTCAAGTGTCCACGTCCATTGTATGACAGAATAATCATCATTATCAGTGTCATTTAGCTTCTCATGGAATATTTTGGGAAAATCTTATTACGATTTTGTTTTATGACCTGAACTCAGATGAAAAGTTAGTATATAGGAAAAAATAGGGAAGAAAATGTGTCATTTTGTTCGATGACATCATGTTCCATAGAACAAATGGAAACTACCCGTACAAAGTACATTAAGAAGCGTCAGAATAATTTAGCTGAAATATTGTCAAGCATTCTAATCGTTTTTCAATAACAAATTGCTGAAGATCCATGACCCAGCAGGCAGCCAATGCCGTCCGTTTGGTAACCTGGCAACCTCGTGCAAACACACTAATACACTACATAATGACTTGCCTACATTATTGCAATTGAACAATGTAGGTAGCTATTTACCTGATTGAAAAACATTCTGACATTAAATCCCTCTTATAAGTCGTTAATCTAACTTCTCTGCTGGACTGGGAGTAAAGAAAAAACATAGAATGCGTCCAGTTGCTTCTCTCCCCGAGCATGTCGTAAAAGTCGACTAAGGGATAGTATCCTCCAACATGATGAGATACAATAAGCAAGTATTTCCAAGGAGGGTTGACGTCAGGCAGGCGGCCGGTCATAAAACACCTTAGCCAAAACTCTTACAGCATGATCCAAGGAACATGCTGTGCCGACCCCACATAGAGTGGGATAGGGGCAGGAAGATGATGAAGTCGTTAATCTAATCATACGGACTTACTTTCCCCCCCCCCCCCTCGTAGGGTGTAGGGAAGCACTAAGAAAGGAGCTCCTGAAATTCTTCTCTTACGAGGACTCAGTAGGAGGAATTTTGTATTAAAAAAACTCAACGCGGATAAAGTTTAGATATATAAAATCAAGTCTGTTTCCCTTAGGGGTAGGCAGAGACCACAGATCTCCATTTAATACGGCCCTGGCATACCTACGAGTACTTTTTGATGCGTCGTATTTTACTTCTATCGTTAATAACTTATAACTAAATGAAAACCAACTTCAACGACCAGTCTTCGGAGACTGGTGCGCTGGTATTGATCCTTCCGATCCTAAGGTCCTAAGGTCGGTTTAAATCCGGTCGTATTAACATTACCCTTTAAATGATTTGTTAACTTTATCTAGCCTAATCGTGGGTACGTACAGCAATTTCTCTCGAACAAAATTTAGCCACTTGGATCATTATCTTTACACTAGCGAAAGAATGATTAGAATCAATTCACAATTGGCCTAAATATCAGGTGACAAACGAAAATATAATAGAAATACTGTCCTGGACTGAACCTGTTTTGAACTTGAATTATCTCAACTTACTATTTTTGTTCGTAAAGGTCATGCTATTTCTGATGTACCTATCCGGTGTACGATTTCTTAGCCCATCTTTCAGGGAAAGATAACGAGGTACCTACATTGTTCAAAGGAAATAGTTTTCTCCATTCTAGAAGCTTTCTTAGGCGTTCTTGATTGATCGTTGAAGTTTATCAACGTTGTGCGCGGTCACAATTTGGATGGGTGACCGCAAGTGGCATTACGAGCTGAGCGCTTCCGTGATTCGGAGCGCTCGTTAAATTCTTTTGAATAAATACTTAAAAATAAAAAACACAGGTAGTGTTAGTTAAATGATTTATAACTCTGGAACAGCTGGACCGATTTTCATGACCTTTGATTTGTTGGATTTGTCTCCGCCGCGAATAGCAGAATAACTATTAAAACATTTGAGCACTGGTGGTCTAGTTGGTAGTGACCCTGCCTTCCGTTCCTAAGGTCGTGAGTTCGAACCCGGTCGTGGGTGTACCTACCAATGGATTTTTCTGTGTGAGGAATTTATTTACGCTATCCTAGTACTCTCAAACGGTGGAGAAAAACAACGCGAGGAAACCCGCGGTTTAGTCAGCTCCGCACGTATTGACCATGTCTTTCCTGTGAACAAGGCCGACTAAGCTGAGAGGATGGAATAGGTGCTGGGCAAGTCTACTCCATCCTAATTCGTCCCGGGCACTACAGCGTCCCTTTTGTAAGGGGAAAAATTGCCTCCTGTTGCTGTATAAATCATCTACTATAGATGGTAAACATTTGACAATTTGCGTTACTAATTCTAAAGCGGTACCTACGAAGTTCGCGGACTCAGCTAGTACTTAATAATTAAGAGTGTTCCTAATATTCGTATTGTCATGTTTCAGACGAGATCACCTCTTCGTTCCGCCGCTTTGGGCCTCTGGTGGTGGACTGGCCGCACAAGGCTGAGAGCAAGAGTTACTTCCCACCCAAGGGATACGCTTTCTTACTTTTCCAAGTGAGTTGCTGACTTATCTGACCCTCATCATCACTACAGCAATTGGGATTGGTGACCGCTAGTGGCATTGCGTGCTTCGGAGGGGGCGTTAAATGGCGCTCCCGGCTTTTAAGTCGTTAAGCCATGACGGAGGCCTTTGGGCAGCCTAAAAGTTTCCGTCACAAGAGCTGGCCACTAGCTCATACGAACTTACTTACTACAGCCTACAGAAGTATATCTTCTGGACATCTGCCTCTATCCACTCGACTATAATCGACTCACAATGTCATCCCCAATGTGATCGCGCACAACGTTGCCTAACTTACCCCGGAATACTTAAACGCATCTCAAAGTTGAGCACGTCTCAAATGACGATTATTATTTTTGACAGATTTTCATCAGAAACTGTCAAAAAACCGTGAGTTGAGACGTGCTCAACTATGAGTCGCGTTTGAGTATTCGGGGGTTAAACGATCGATCAAGAACGTCTAAGTAAGCTACGCCAAGAACGCTTATTTTTTTATCCGAGAGGATCTGTAACTGGCTTCTCTGTTTGGTTTACTATATCATTTCTAATGTATGCTGTTGGTCTTTCAAACCAAATATATAAATGCTAGTTTGAGACCTTTCTTTCCAGGTTACTGTAACATTTGCATACTAATCTTAGTAGAACATGATTGAGACCAAAATAATAATAATAATAATAAACGCTTTATTGCACACAAAACACAAAAAATAAATGAAGAAAAAAAAAGAAAAAAAACAGTACAATGGGCGGCCTTATCGCTAAGAGCGATCTCTTCCAAGCAACCTTTGGATGGAGAGGATAGACAAAACAGAGCAGAAAGACTAAAATACTAAAAGAATGGTTGGCATTAAACTGTCTTTACACAATTGAAGAATTTTTTGATTCTTAATTTAATTTTATATTCTATTTTATCATGATTTGACTGTAATTTAGTTTTCTTGATTTGTTTTTTATTAAGTTTTGACATTGCTTTTTTTTTTCTTTTTATATATATTTTTTTAATTTAATTTTAGTTCCCTAGATAATAAGTATTTGTATGTCATATTATTATGACTGAATATGCTGGACTCCATTGACATTATAAATAACAAAAATGTAAAATTATGACTATTCAAGACAAATAAATGATCTTTATCTTTATCTTAAAAAAAATTAGCATCTGTGTAACCTACATTGTGTTCAAGCAAATAAAATGTCTTTATCTTTAACGGCGTTTGACGGCCTCGGTGGCGTGGCGGGCCATTGCTCGGCAGAGACGCAAGAGGCGCGGGTTCGATTCCCGCTACGGAAGAAATGTTTGCATGATCTGTAAATATTTCTTCCGGGTCTGGGTGTTGTGGTACCATGGTACTCGTAGTTTCTGATACCCACGACACAGGGAATCCTAGTGTGGGGTCAGGACTATGTATGTGACTGTTGGCTGTTATTATTATTATTATTATTATTATTTATCTTTATCAGGACGAGAGCTCGGTAGCGGCGCTCATGGAGGCCTGCATCACGGACGATGACAAGCTGTATCTCTGCGTCTCATCCCCCACCATCCGGGACAAGCCCGTCCAGATCAGACCCTGGCGCCTTGCAGACGCTGACTTCGTCCTCGACGCCTCGATGCCCCTCGACCCTCGGAAGACCGTCTTCGTCGGAGGTGTCCCGCGCCCTCTGAAAGCCGGTAAGTCTCTTCGAACACAGCACGACACCACGTAGTAGAATTTTGCTATAGAGTTCCTTCGTTCTCCAGCTTTTCGGGGACTAAAGCCAAGAAGGACTGTGTTTGTCGGAGGCGTCCCCCGGACGTTGAAAGCTGGTGAGTCTGCTAGTTTACCGCGCAGGTTTGTAAGGGCTGGCCATTGAAGTAAGTTTTGCTCTGCCGTCTCCGATTTGAATGCGTTTTTGATCCGTTTACAATCTGTAACAATCTGTACGAAAAACAAAAGGGATTTGAGGACGAGATGGCTGTACCGTCATTGCAATCCACTGGCATTTATCATTGAATATTGTAATTTTGCTCTATTCAGGGTTTTTTTTACTTCACTTTGTTTATGCCCTCAAATGGAGATTTCTCTAGGAGCAATTTGATGCCATGGAAACTGGATCAAAAATGGATTAAATTGGGGACAGCAGATTGTCCACCAACGGCTGAGAACCCCTTAGACATCCTTACGAACTGTAATTCTTAAGTACCTAGCAATCAGATCCGATAGTTGTAAGCAATTCAAGAATATCAAGAACAAAATTGGTTTTCGAATCTTCCAGGAATTGGTAAGTTTTCTTTATCTACATACGAGTATGTGTCGGAAATATTGCCGTGACTCCACTGCAAAGTTAGGCACGTAGAGTCTACGTAAGCTGGGTGTCTATTTCTCTATTGTCTGTCTCTCCACTGCGCCGCACGGCTATGCGTTCTTTCCCCTTGACACCCCCACGATTGCACCCCCAGAGGTGTCATCGGGGATCGCTATGCCCTATGGCACCCCCGCCATATAAAAAACTAGCTGAATCCGCAAACTTCGTACAACCTTAGAATGAATAATGCAAATTTCAAATGTTTTATTAAATAGGTAGTTATTTTGCTATTCGGGGCGGAGACAAATCCAACGAATCAAAAATCATGAAATCGGTCCAGCTAGAGGCCCTCACCCACAGCCCTGCAGGAAAGAGAGCTGCTGACGATTGATATGATATGAATGACATTGTCAATTATCAACATTTTATAAATGCCAAATTAACTATGATGTCATAAATTAATGTCTAAGACGTATTTATGCGTTATCCTGGTTATTCTTTTATTATAATCTGTTCAGCAGTTTAGACGTGAAAAGGTAACAGACAGAGAGACAGCATTTATAATATTAGTATGGATATACGGCGGAGGTGTCATAGGCCACCGCTTATATAAATGACACCGCCGGGTGTGCAATCGGGGGGGTGTCAAGGGGAATGAACGTGAATCAACGCCATCGGTTCGATTGAGTTGGTTAAAATTGGTCGATAATTTACGTAAGAATTCTGATACAAATTCATTTTGATACAAAACGTAGCCAAGTACACGTGTGTAGCGTATCCGTGGTGGAATCGCGGCTGGTAATCGCCAAAAAACTAGCTTCCTCAGGTAAGTCGTTTGTGACTGCAGTTTCAAAAAGCTTAATAGCTGCATACTGACTGACCGCGCAGCCTCGCGAGGTAAATTCTCGCTTAGGACGCAGATTGCTTGTTTCCCTCCTGCGAGGCACGTCCCGACTAAGGGATCTATCAGACAGAAGGCGTTCATGCGTTTTGAGCTCGTGCTAATGACAACAAAATTAATAATTCTTCTTCTGATGAAGAATAATCGTCAAGAAACATGGACAAAGTAGTGGTGACGCGTAGACCGTCCAACAGCGGGGTTCGTGAGCTACTGCACTCTCGCGCAGAACGTGAACGCGGAATGCATGGACACTAGACCGCCTGCTGTCTGATAGATCCCTAAGCGACTTGCTTCGCACGGATGCCTCGCGAGTCTGCTCGGTATGCCAGTACCCAGTTAATAACCAAGGACTTGGGTCGTAGCTACCCATATTCTTTGGTCATGATTGTATTTTGACCACCTAACTTTCTATCAGACATCTCGATGGTTTAAATCTATTGATTTTGCGTCAAACAAAATGTTTGCACTACTACCTGTACCTACCTACTACTGTGTCACTATAGTTCTTTCGAACAAGTGTGGTGAAACAGTTTTAAGTGCGCTTCAAATGAGGAGTATTTGAGGCACACATAAAACTCTTTGTTCATTTGACACATGTTTTTGAATTTTAAGTAGATTTAATCCATCTTCGAACCGTTTGGTTTTCTTGATTCTGTTGATAACCAATAAACTATTGGAAAGCCGAGGCCAAATTCGATGTAGAAAAGTCAAATGAAACTTAAGATGTTACCAAAACTCACAAAAATAACCATTGGTATTGCAATTTCGTCAATAAATCCGATGTTCATGAAATTGACATTTATTTAGGTTAGATTTGATAATATATTCCATATCGAATTTGGGTAGAGTATGACGTACTTAGCAGAATCTAATGTTGTTCGTAAGAACCTTTGCTGAGTCTGAAATTCCGTACAAGATGTGTTCACATCCGCTCAGTTTGCCGCTCAATAAACAGCTCACATGCTCGAAGTCCGGATTTGTACACATACATTTCGTGGGCGGCTGTATCGAAGTGTTCAAACACAATACACAAGTGTGGTGCAACGGGTGAGCTCATAGCAGCCTCGCTCGCGGAATTATCAAACGTGTGAAGCTGTTCGTGTGTGTTCACGTCGAACCAGCGGCAGCGCGCGCGTTTTGCCGGGCACTGACTGATTGAGAAGCCGAGGAAGGCTGTCGCGCGAATCAAGTGTTAGCTTAGGACGTGTCTCGCCTGAGGAAAACTCGCCAACTGCGGGCGAGGCTGACTAAGCGAGCACTTGCCTCATGCGACAGCCTCGCGAGGCTGGTTGATCAGTCAGTACGCAGCTATTCACGCGTATCATATAGATACTCCTCCTAAACCCCCTCATCCACGTTTTGTAAGTTACACTCGAGACTATGAGCATTTGAGCTGTGTAATTTGCCGTTAATTCTTCTAGATATCCCCACAATTGCATCCTTAGGTGTTTCACCGGAAATCACTGAGCCCCCTGCCGTATAAAAAATATACTACAACAGTACAGGGTGCCATGGGGCATAATGATTCTCGATGACACCCCTGGGGGTGCAATCGTTGTAGGTCAGCGGCCGAGCATAATTTGCGGCTCTTTGAGCGTACGCCAACACTTTCTATAACGGGCTGAGTTCAGACATGTTTTGTCAAGATACTTATTAAATCTCTTTGATTTCGCTGGTGCCGTCTAATCTGTCGATGTCTGTTTCAAGTGGAGCTCGCGATGATTATGGACCGGCTGTACGGCGGCGTCTGCTACGCCGGGATCGACACCGACCCCGAACTCAAGTACCCCAAGGTGAATAACAAACTTCAACACAACAACTCTTCAGCTACAAACTTTAACACAATAACTCTTTAGCTACAAACTTTACACAACAACTCTTCAACTACATACTTCAACACAACAACTCTTCAACTACAAACTTTAAGCTAAAGACAAAATCACACCCGTACTATTTTGTGCCAAAAAGACCACGGACCTCTGGGGAATTTCTGTTAGCGTCGTAAAACCATTGATAGACATAATTGCACCTGACCTAGCTATGATCTTCAATCAATGTATTGATTGTGGTGTGTTCCCTGATTTAATGAAACATAGTAAAATAACACCTCTCTTCAAATCTGGTAGTCATTCAGACCCTAGTAACTATCGTCCTATATCAGTACTACCGACCTTTAGCAAAATATTTGAAAAACTGATTCTAAAGCAACTTCAAGACCATTTTAACATAAATAACCTACTCGACAACAAACAATTCGGATTTATGAAGGGCCGTTCAACAACAGAGGCTGGTGTCGAGTTAATATCGCATATTTTCCATGCATGGGAAGAGTCTCGTGATGCTTTAGGGATTTTTTGTGATCTGTCAAAAGCATTCGATTGTGTCCATCATGAAACATTAATCAGGAAACTCCGACACTATGGGGTTAGGGGTTTTGCTCTTGACCTTCTCAGTTCCTATTTAAGTAACAGAATACAAAGAGTCGACGTTAATGGAAAACGTTCTCCAGGGTCAATAGTAACAATGGGTGTACCACAGGGATCAATATTAGGACCATTTCTATTTTTAGTTTATATTAATGATTTACCTAAACTTGTTAGGGATGATCATGAAATTGTATTGTTTGCAGATGACACCTCATTTTTATTTAAAATGAAACGACGCCAGGTTAATTTTGGCGAAGTAAACAATGCAATCTCCAAAGTCGTAGAATGGTTCGATGTAAATAACCTATTGCTAAATGAAAAGAAAACCAAATGTATAAGATTTATACTACCAAATGTTACACAAGTAAATTCTCATATAAAAATAAAAAATGAACATATAGATCTCGTGGACACTACTACTTTTTTGGGCATAACCTTAGATAAAAAGATTCAATGGGACCCACATATAGATAAATTGTCGAAGAGACTTAGTTCTGCGGCATATGCAATCAAAAAAATACGTCTACTTACAGACGTAGATACAGCTAGACTAGTTTACTTCAGCTACTTCCATAGCATCATGGCATATGGCATTTTGTTGTGGGGGAGTGCTGCAGATATAAACACCGTATTTGTGTTGCAGAGGAGGGCTGTTCGAGCAGTTTATAACCTGGGTCCTAGGGAGTCATTACGTAATAAATTTAAAGAAATAAACATTATGACTGTTCCTTGTCAATATATTTACGAAAACTTGATGTACGTACATAAAAATGTTAGTAAGTTTAAGAAAAATAGTGATAATCATAGTGTTAATACTAGAAATAAGGATAAACTTGCTGTACCCACGATTAGGCTAGGTAAAGTTAATAAATCATTTAAAGGGCAATGTGTACGCTTCTATAACAAAGTCCCAAGCGAGATGACAAATTTGTCAGTTAATAAATTCAAAACACTAATAAAACAAAAGTTGTATAAAAAAGCTTACTATAAAATATCCGATTATATAGAAGATAAAAATGCTTGGGACTGAATGCTCCAACTCATAACATGATTGTAAAGGGATCATTTTCCAAAAAAATAGCCAAGCGTGGTTTCTTGCCTGTATCTTCCACGCCTGGTCGCGTTACGAACAGGTGTAAATGCAACGTAGATTTAAGACGTGTCCAAGTGATCCCAGTGATTTTATGGAATAAAAATTTTTGACTTTGACTTTGACTTTGACATACATACGAAGCGCTCGTGGCGTAGCTTGCTTAGGCGTTCTTAATTAATCGTTGGAGTTTAGCAACGGTATGCGCGGTCACAAATTGGGATGGGTGACCGCAAGTGGCATTACGAGCTGAGCGCTTCCGTGCTTCGGAGGGCACGTTAAACAGTCGGTCCCGGCTTAAGTCGTTAAGCCATGACGGAGGCCTTTAGGTGGCCTAAAAACTCTGTCACTAGAGTTGGCCACTAGCTCATACGAACATACATACGCCAAACTTCAATATTTCATACGATTTCTAATCATTAAATGACAATAAATGATACTACTATGCCGGGAGACATTGACCCCGAGCTCAAGTACCAACTAAGTATAACAATAACAATCATACTCTACACTAGAACTACAAACTTAAACAATGTAGGTAACCCACGAGACGCACTTTGGTAAGCTTTTTATGAAGAATTGAGCGGATAAGTATACATACATGAAATCACGCCTGTCTTCCATAATAGTAGACAAAGATCACGGATCTCCATTTGCTACGATCCTTATAGACTTATTTAGTTTCATTCACTCTCATTACATTCCTCGTGCATGCTCGTCGGTTGAGGGTACTTTTGAGCTGGCCCTTTGCTTTGGTCCAGGTACGTGCGCCGAGGTCTTCTCCTTCCAACGGTACCATTCACACTCGCCTCATACACCTGTCTCTTTAATCTTCTTTCATTCATCCTCTACATGACCGAACCATCTTATTATACCTTTCTCAATCCTCATCACTACATCTTCTTTCACTCCACGTCACGCTCTTATCATGCTATGTCTCACTCAAAGTACTAGATTAGTCGTATCGTCACTGGAAAGGCAAATTTACGTAAGCGCCAAAAGGCCATTTCGAGAAAAAGCCGTTTAAAGTTTTTTTTTCGTTTTTTTAATCATAACTTTTTACCTATTTATCAAATTTTGATGACGTCAACGTAAGATTTCATTTATTTTTCATTTTCTATGTCCAGCAATTCATATTATGAATTTTAAAAAAGTGACGATATCATAATCATTTATTTGCTTGAATGTGGTATACAAAGGTCTTATAATTAGTTTATGATTAGATGCTCACATTCCCCATTTGGGATGAAAATATTAGTTTAATTGATTTTAACATAATATATAATTTATTTAACTTATCAGCAGAGATCGGAATTGGGAAGAACAATTTTGGGACTAAAAAACCGAATTTTAACCGGAAAAGTACAAAACAAAATTTAATTTAGAACTGTATTAGCAGCTTGTAAAAGTTTATAGTTCGGTATTTCAAAGGTAAGGAACATGTAAAACAAAAAAAACCGAAACTAAACCGGTAAAATCCAAAGCCGGTTTAACTTAAGTGGTTGTAACAGCTCCATTATGTCCCGCTGCAAACTTTAGGTATTTTCACACACCCAATTCTGATGTCTGCTTATCAGAAAAAAAAGTATGCAAAAATGTCAACATTCATAGTGGTACAGATTTAACGTCTATTTAGTATTATGTTGCGGTAACGTGTGGTTTCAGGGTGCGGGTCGCGTCGCCTTCTCCAACCAGCAGTCGTACATATCCGCCATCTCCGCGCGGTTCGTGCAACTCCAGCACGGCGATATCGACAAGCGCGTCGAGGTGAGCTTTTGTCTACGTTGTGAACTAGCTGTTGCCCGCGACTTTGTACGCGTGTAGTACATTATTTTGTTCTATAATCAATAGTTTTCGCAGCGCACGCCGAAAGCTATTTTGGGTTTTCTATCTTGGGTTACAATATTCAATTTTTTTACGGATCCCTACTTTTTTTGAAAGTTTATTATAGCCTATACTAGACCCTGATAATGTAGCTTTCTATTGGTGAAAGAATTTTTTAAATCGGTTCAGTAGTTTCGGAGCCTATTCGTTACAAACAAAAAAATCTTTCCTTTTTATAATATTAGTGTAGATAAACTTCACTTTGCGAATAGTAGACTGGGTAGTGATTAGACTCTACCGGGCAGTGAACAGCGAGAGGGGGTAGGGTGGGTATGGGTAGTAGAAAACTCTAATGTTTAGTTTTTTTCCGAAGGGGTGGTAATTAGGTAGGTAGGCTGGATATAATGAGTAGTAAACTTCCAATGGTTCTTAGGTAGTAGTGGATTAGTAGATATAAGTTAATAGTTAATGATGTGATCGTGTTCAGGTGAAGCCGTACGTGTTGGACGATCAGATGTGCGACGAGTGCGCGGGCGCGCGCTGCGGCTCCAAGTTCGCGCCATTCTTCTGCGCCAACGTCACTTGTCTGCAGGTCTGTCTTACTTACCATGATCTATAATCTACACAAAACTAATAGATAGATAGATACATACATATTATCACACCCGTATCCCTAACGGAGGGGGCAGAACCACAAGTAATCATCAAGTGCTTAGAATGACACTGTTTTGTTTCAGTACTACTGCGAGCATTGCTGGGCGACGATCCACTCTCGCCCCGGCCGCGAGTTCCACAAGCCGCTCGTGAAGGAGGGCGCCGACAGGCCGCGCGCCGTGCCCTTCCGCTGGTGCTAGGCACCCGGGGCGGGCCGGGCAGCGGCCGCGCTGGGTAGTGGCCGGGACGGGTAGTGTGCACCGGGGCGGGGAGTGAGTGGGTTTGTTCGATGGGCGAGGCGGGTAGTGGACCGGGACGGGGAGTGAGTGGGTTTGTTTGGATGGGCGAGGCGGGTAGTGGACCGGAACGGGGAGTGAGTGGATTTGTTCCATGGGCGAGGCGGGTAGTGGACCGGGACGGGGAGTGAGTGGGTTTGTTCGATGGGCGAGGCGGGTAGTGGACTGGGACGGGGAGTGAGTGGGTTTGTTCGATGGGCGAGGCGGGTAGTGGACTGGGACGGGGAGTGAGTGGGTTTGTTCGATGGGCGAGGCGGGTAGTGGGTGGAAGGGGCCGGTAGTGTGGGGAGACGGAAAAGGGATAGGACGTGGATTGGTTTTGGGAGGGAGTTAGATCGGAGTGTGGTGTAGGGATGTAGGTTGGGGTAGTGTGATGAAATGTTTTCTTGGAGGTCTGGGGGAGACTGATGAGGGCGCAGATAATTTGATGGGAGGGAAGATTAATCGGGGTTAGGGTGATGTAGGGGAGAAGTGAAGTTGGAAATCTAGCAACGCAAAAAGAAATGTATTAATGGTTAGTGGAATGTAAGATAATGCAGAGAAATACCCGGCTTGGACCCACTCAGTAGTGACCTCTGTGACCTCGCAGAGTCACTTCACTACCCTGAGCGACCTTACTACCCGAAACATCGTCACTACCTGAAGCACCCTCACTACCCGAAGCGACGTCACTACCCAGCGTGACGTCGCTACCCATAGCGACCTCGCTACCCAGAGTGACCTCTACCCAGGGTGGCCGCTGCCCAGGGTGACCAGCGGTAATCGATAACTACCCTCCCACACCGCATCTGTCACAGCAGAGTTTGAATACTCGTCCAAGTTAATACTCCACTTAGTTCAATTCTCGCAAATTATAAATACTTGGATGGTATTTCAACTCTGGAAACACACGTCGGACTAAGACAGTCTTGCCCAATCAACGATGTAGTATTAAGACGCAGAGTTTCATAGGATATTTTTAAGATTTTTCACTATAATAATGTACCCTTTATAAAACTTTGTAGGGTAGCCTCTGTAACGCGTTGATTGGTCGAGATTCATTTCAATTTGGTGGATTTTCGACTAATATTGATTTCAATTTGGTGGATTTTCGACCAGAATTGAAACTTATGGCAACAACGGACACGGTCGATGGTTTGGTCGAAATTCGACTAGTCTAATTACATTAGTGAAATTTAAATGCAACATTATCCAATGTTTAAGATTAAGCAAACTTATAGAATTGAAGTACAAGAAACGCGGTATGATTTTCTCCCAAATGAGGAAACTTGCGTTTTGGTCGAAGTTTTTTAAAACTTGCTCTCAGCGTGTTATTTCTTGCTGTTTGGGAGAAAGTTGACGCTAGTGTCGATATAAGCAAATATTTACCCAAAATACTTAGCTAGTTGTCCATTTGTTTTTTCAATAGGTAGGTTGAGTGCCATTATAGATTAGACCCGATTTTTTTGCGCATATTAGCTCGTTTTTATGCTCTCACTATTCATAATAACTGTTTCAATAAGCTAATTTTGATTGGTGCGTATTACAAAAGATACCTGTTTCCCATCAAAAATATCTGGTAACTACGCAATTTCGCCAAAAATACTTGCCTATCTAATGATTTGTCAAATTAAAAACTATTTATTCCGGCAAAATTGCCTAGATATTAGATGATTTAAAGTTTTTTGAAGTTTGCAATAGGGATTTTTCGAGAGTTTAGCATAGTGTGTGTGTTTAAGAGCGTAAACTCTTAAAAACGAGCTAGTACTCGTTTATGAAGAACGTCATGTCTGTAAGGGCACTGAGGTAACGTCTGTCCACACGACACTCGCGTGTGGACGGCGCTTTATACTATTAAGACATAAGTGGGATGTCTGATTTCTTAAAAAAAAATACTGTACCTGTGTAGCTAGAATGAATTTCTTACATAAATAATACCATAGATTTTTCTCCACTTGGATAATTGTTGCTAGTTTTGTCCTGTTTTTGAGGCTTCGATGTTTTGACGGACGATTTGGCACGTTTTCGAGATTTCGACTGGCGGTTTGATTTTTGGAAACTACGGGAGGTGGTTTTAGTACAAAGTTCGAAAGTTACCAATCTGGCTGTAGTTTCTTTCCTATTTAGTTTAAATTATATTAATATATATATATATATGAGTATATTTTTGGAAGCGCCGGGATAGTGCAATAGACTGTAGTTTAGTACGTTTTCTAGTATTTAAAAGTAAAATGAGTAAAATTAGTGGAAGCAAGGGGTGGTTCACAAGTGGCTAGTGCATTCACGATTTTTTTTAAGTTTCTGAGAATTAACAATTAGATTTTTCGACCATCATTCGACATCACGTTTGTAACGATTATTTTGACTATTTGTATTTTTTTAAGTGTTGACTTCGTACGAGTCAATGATGGATTGAATCAAACGAGAAACGAATGTATTCATTTTGATAATTTAAAAATAGTACTTACGAGCAGGGAAAAGACGTTTTGAAGTCAAAATCTATAAGGGGTAACCCATAGCAATGATGGTCCCATAACCCTACGTTATAGAATAATTCTTAATTCAATGTAGAAAAAAAAAATTGTTTTTTCGACAAAGCAATTATTTCTCTTAACGTGAGGAAATGGAACCTAGGTGCAATTTTTATTGGTTGAAAAGTAACATGGATGCAGATTTTTTTATTGGTCGAAAAGTAACATGTTATACTTTAAAACTAGGACTAATTCTAAGCTATCTTATAAGCCCCCCTTAGAACATTAGATTCGGCCCTGTATAGACTCGTATCCCGAAAGACCACGGACTTAAATAGACTGTAGTATAAAAGACTTGCGCGATTTTTTGATATAATTTTTTTCGATTGTTTCGACAAGATTTTTTCGTGTTGTCTTGATATCTTTTTCGAAAATTTAACACGGTGGTGTAGGCTTGATAGTGCCTTGTCGTGGCGTATGTGTGTTGATCCCTCCCTTTGACTTTTCCGGAATCAGACTTTGGTCGAAAGTCTGTTTTTAGGTGCATTTTGTGATTTTGATGTGCATGTTGGACCACATCAATATTTTCCGCGTTTTGATTCTATAAGATTGTAGACTTTAAGCAAGCAGTGATACCGCGACAAAGATACTATAAAAATGTATTGAATGTCGTTCGAGCTTTTCGTCAATGAGGCGTCGATTTACATAGATATTATCTTTGTCGTGGCTCCACTGACGTATACTTAAAAATTCTACCTTTGAATCTATGAATCTGTTTGAATTAAAACGGTTATACGAAACACAGATCTTAATATATTTAATCTTTTTGAGGTCTCATTCCTAAGGTTCTATAAGTTTTCCAGTTAAAATGGCGGATAGATCCCAGTGAACATTTGTTTTTTCAATAAGTAGGTACAATTTTATGTAGAAAAATTTTTCGCTGCGTTTACGCGTTGTAGAACTTTTGTCGAACTGCAACACAAATGTTCAAGTATTATGCAATTGTAGACAAATATTTTGATAATTATTATGATATTTTCCTAGTATTTAGATATGTATAGTGAGGTTCGACGAAAAAGTTCACAACGCTCTTGCGATGAGCACGTTTGTTAGAATAGTTTTGGCATGATAGCAAAATACCAAATAAAAGTTTGTGGTTTTCTCTATAATAATATTAAAAAGTTTGATAATCTATAGGAAATACTTTAAAAGTAAACACACCTTAAAATACGCCCGTTTACACATCTTAAAATCATTATTCACCTCGGCACATTGAAATATCCATTTTGTGACATAACCTTTCGTCAGTTTATTTTAGAAGTATCCATAATTTAAGCCCATTTTGATTTTGAGTGCATTTTGTTTGGTAAGGTTTTCAATTTAGTGGCAACACATAATTTTGAAATGTAACGGTTTTTTTTTACAAATTTATTGTATTATGCTATTTGTTTTCTATTTCTTTTGAATGGTGTGAGTGCGTTTCGATTTGGTGTTTTTTTTTGTATCAAATTGCTCAATTATTTTTTGATTAGTAAAAGTAATAGTGCCCCCTATCCTCCTAGTTGAGATTGATGAACAGGGCGGGACGCGTGAGTGAACTAGTATGTTGTATGGTCGCACTGTCCCATTTTGTATTTTTGTATTTTTATAAAAAACGACTTAAGATTTGTGTAATTCGGAACGTGACTTTTACTTTGAGCGCAACTAGTAGCTGTGGACGCTTGGCCGATGTTCAATGTACAAGGCGATTGTTCCTTCGAACGGATCTTCAAGTGTTGCCCGCTAGAGGTTCAATTCCTACCAATTATAAAGAAGGCAAAAACTGCTACTGTCAGTATTAATCGTTAAAAAAATCATAAATCTTGAAGGTCTGTTGTGCCAGCGTTTAATTGGTGTTAGATTTTTATAAGACCGAGGTGTGTTTGGGATATGTGGTTTGTCTGAGCAGTGGTTCTGCTTGTGTTCTAGTACTAAACTATGCCTAGAAGCTTGCGGTGGAAGTCCGTCGGCCTTCGTAGGAAGTCCTGTGGGCGGGTGGTGTTCTTCTTTGAGGATTGTCCCGATGGCTGGTCGATGTGGAGGAGTTTGTTTAGTTTTGGGGAAAGTTTCCGACTTTCCCGTTTTTGTTTTTGGTCAGTTTCTCTTGTTAAGCTTTTTTTCCGTCTCGCAGTATTTTGGTTTGGAAACCTTTTCCCAATTTAGATGATTGTAGACATACGAAGTATAGTATTTTAGTTTGTTTGGAAGTGTATGTTAGGTTGCGACGCTGCGAGATATCTTTTTATCGTTTAGTTTGTTAGTTTGTAGGTGTTTTTGGTCGATATGTTGTTTTGTACGCCTCTAGGCGTGTTCTAGTTGTTGTCTGTTTACTATTGGTAGGTGCGATGTGAAGTATATTTTTCATTTTAGATAGTAATTTTGTCGTTTGGCATATCACTGCGTGATTGCATCACAAGCGGGGGGGGGGGGGGGGGGGGGCGGGGAGTGCCGTGCGTTCATCTTTGAGATAGATTTTTTGACGTGTACTTTTTGAGATACAGTAGCTAACTTGAATGGTACTGAATTGTTGATGTTTAATGTAAAATTCCAGTGGTTGTTTCCCCTCGTCGTCGTTCCGAGTGAGTTTGTTTTGCACTTCTTCACTTGCATGTACATAGTGAATCGTTGGAACTTTTCCTAGTAAATAAAAAAAAATAAAAATACCGCAAAAAAAAATAAGATTTTTTACCATTTTGATTCGGTGGCGGGCCGAAGTTAGAAAATTTTTCGTGCGAGCGCGCTCTGCGCATTCGTGCTAGGAACTTAGTGAAATTATAACATAATTTTTAAAATAGCGAAGAGTAGCGCAATTCATTACCTACCTAGTTGAGTATATTGTATGAACTAGTACCTAAATAACTTGTAACGTTGCTAGACAATATATTAAGTTTGTAAAAAAAATTCTTGCACCGTCGTTTGTCTGGTGGTTTGATAATTCCTCACCTTTGGGAGTTTAGTTTGGGACGCTCCGAGCATGTCGCGGTGCATTGAATTTATTTTTGAAATAGATTTTTCTAAATGGCCGACTCCCACTTGGCCGGTCATGTGGCAACACCGAGTCGGCGTTTTAATATAATTTAAATTTATTTGAAAAGATTTATATATTTTTATAGACAGTTGTTTCTTGTTGAATAGAATCAATTTTGTTGATAAATTCATGAATTAATTAATTGTAAACGGAGATTTTTTTGCTACAGTTAAAACGCCCTTGGGTCTGGTGTTTTTTATTATTAACTAGTGACAGCTTTAGTGAGAAATAACTAATTAAGATTAATTTGATAAGCTTTCTTTTAGAATAAGCACGATTCGATTTAGTCCACGATATTGGTGACTTGCTGGACCGAAAGGCGTTTTTTATTTAAATTAATTTGTATCAGTTTTCTAGAATAATTTAATGTTTTTAAAGTATTTCTCTCCGCTTTTCTACCGGTTATAGTCCCGTTTGTTTAATAAATGCCTATGAATTATTTTACAAGTATTGTGGAGATATTAAAATGAATTTGAAACTTTCTTCCTGTGTTTGTATTGTAGCTTGAATACTGATATATTTTGAAATATTAATAGGCTAGACTTGGAATCAAATAGGTAGGTAGGTACCTACCTAGTGAAGTAGCATGCCCCCGAAATGTAATAGGTACTGATAGGCCGAACTTCAATGTTTCTGACAGGTCAAGTTTGTTTCAAAGTAATTCTGACAGATCAGCCCAAGATATTTGGGAAAGGCCAATCCTTTCAGAATGATTCTGACAGGCGCCTTATTCACTATGACCAAACAAAACTTAACTCGGGCAATGTAGATGTACATTAAACGCGGTCACGTTTGTCAAATAACCATGTTATCGTAATCTATGACATTATTTGTATTGCAAAAACGCGACGGGGCGCGTTACACAAGTTACAACTTACAAGTTGCGAGCTGTCAAATTTTGGTCATAGCGAATAAAGTCTCTTTTGTGGAACCATTATTCGAGCCTATGTTGAAACTATTATTGTTAATCCCATAGACATTAGATAGGCCATGACCCTAATAGGTACAATATTTTCCAACTTTAAACATTGCATGTGCCTCTTTTGGTCGAAAGATTTCAAAATGGATCTAAGTATTTGTTTATACATATGTCGACCAAAGTTTTTACTCGCCCCAAAGACGTTACCAAAAGACAGTGAGACGGCCAACGTCGACACGCTATACCTATTTTTTTATTAATTCCTCAAGTAAAACAAAAAAAAATATTTTTATATTTTATCGTCCTGATTGTTTTGTATTTTTGATGTTTATAATTTATTTTATATTGTTTTGTATGACGTCTATTATTTGTAGTAGTTTTTGGTAGATTTGTTTTTTTTTATTTGCCACCACAGATTATGCTAATTTGATCATCTATGGTCGCCTGTATTATTTGTTTTTTATTAACGAACGCTAGTAACGAACGACGTGTCGATAATTACCTATAATTACAAACAGCAACATGGTTTTTATGTAAAATACCTATGTACCTACTTTAACCTTTTGGACGCCAATGTCACCTATAGACGACAAGCACTTCCGATTTCTGTACGCCAACGTCGTCTATACATGACAAAAAACCCGGTCCACAAAATCTTATATTATAAGAATCTTTGTCCTGACTGACTGACTGACTGACTGACTGACTGACTGACAGACAACGCACAGCCTAAACCGCTGGACGTAGAGACTTGAAATTTTCAGTGTAGGTAAACCTTGGTACGTAGGGGTGTACTAAGAAGGGATTTTTCAAAATTCAACCTCTAAAGGGGTGAAAAGGGATGAAAACCTGGAATCAATTTTTGGTCTAAAACTGCACATAACCTATATCAAATTAAAGAGCCGATTTTTCTCATTTAGTTGATGTCATAATTACCTGCAAATTCTTTATTTTTGGCATGTTTTTCATGAAAAATAGAATACTTTTATTTTGACATTATGACAGCGATGATACCAAAGATTAGTAATAGATGATACAAAACATATGGAAAACGAACTGTCAATGTCAAATTACCTGTGAAAGGAAGCATAAATTATAACTGGTCTAATAAGTTTCTAATCTTGATTATTCATGGAGTTCTGACGTAATTCTACGTCTGAAAACTAGATGTCGCTGCTAATTCTAATCAAATCTTGACGCGCTATCGTTGCGTTTTGTAAAGTTTACCTTAACCATGGGCGCCGGCAAGGGGGTGCCAGAGGGTGCACTTGCACCCCTTGGGAATCTCGGGATCAACAGGAATTATTGAAACTGTATTGCGCTTTCTCTGTTAAGTTCATCCATCCCATTTATGCTGGTGCCATCTGGTGTAGAGTAGCGGTACTTTAAAGGGTGCGTTCAGAGAAGTAATGGAAATCGATTAATATCGATCCCGGTACTCCTGGCCCACCAGTTTAGAATTTTTAAATTTCGATCGTCGGGAACAAATAGGTGTGAGCCGTGACGACTGGGTACCTATATAATAAATTCATAATGAATAGTCAGAAATTTGTAAATGTCTCGAACATTCAGACTAAAATTTCATCTTTTTATTAACAATCATATACGGCAAAGATTGTAAGAAAACTAAAATCTGCACCACCTGGAAATTATTTCTGCCGGCGCCCATGACCTTAACTCTCAAAATTTTTACTAAATTCACCGAAATTTCTTAATTTTTAGATTTAGGTATGTTTGTTACTCTTTCACGCAAAAACTACGGAATATACTTACATACCCTATTATTCATATTCGTTCGCTAAAGTTAGCCATTGCTTAAAGTTAGCCCTGTCACTGTTTGTCATTATGAAATGGTAAGAGATGGCAATACTTTAGTCATCGTTTAGCGTACACTATATTATAATGAATAATGAGGATAGTAGGTACCTACGTGTGCTGGAATGGGACATAGGGCACTTTTTATCTGGGTACCGCGTGAGCGAAGCCGCGGGCGGCTGCTAGTATGAAATAAAATCATTGTAAAATTATTTCTGGTATTTTATTCGGACATTCCTCAAAATAGAATAACCCAGCAACATGTGAGTATAGTTCACAAGTCTCCTAAAGCCACTAGCATTGAGAAATATTGAAATAAAAACATGGACTCATAACCAAGAAAAATACTGTGTCCAGCACGCCAAAGTCGTCTATACTTGACGCTAGTGAGGTGGTAAAGGACGAACAGATTTATCGAAAACTATTCACAATTTCACAATTCAAGTTATGTTATTTATTTTTATAGTTAGTATGTAAAGAATTTGAACTTTATTAATGAATATTTAAATAAAACAAAACGTAATAAACATAAAACTATACCATCCGCTACCATGAATTAAAAAATGGCATCAAATCAATTTCGCATAATAAATCTGATAACTCAACTCTGGCGCATCCCTAGCTCGTCACCGATAATCAGTGCTCTGGACGCCATGGTCAAGTATAGACGACACACTGATGACGTCATAGGCGAATAGCGAGAAAATAGTGCAGTGCGATTGTTAAGATGTTTTACATAATTTCGATGTTTCACATCTGCCAGGCGTCCCGTGACGGCTCACAACTTTTTAGTTTACCTGACCAAGATTTATAATATTCTAAGACTGATTGTGATTACTTAGTGCGAAATGTACAATAATTGTTGATTTTATTATACAACTAGCTGTTGCCCGCGACTTCGCACGCGTTAGATTATTTTTATACTTTGGTACCCCATTTCACCTTTTTCAAGGGCTGTTTTGAAACAATCCTGAAACATGTAGGTACTTATCCATTTAGACGTACCTAAGCCCTCCCGCACCTCGGTAACACCCACTCCCGCTACAGAGTCAAACAAACTAATCCTTAATTTTTTTGAAAATAAATTATGGACTATGTTATCTATACTAATATTATAAATACGAGAGATTTTTTGTTTGTAACGAATAGGCTCCGAAACTACTGGACCGATTTCAAAAATTCTTTCACCAATAGAAAGCTACATTATCAGGGTCCAGTATAGGTTATAATAAATTTTCAAAAAAAATTGGGATCCGTAAGAAAATTGCAATATTGTAACCCAAGGTAGAAAACCTAAAACAGTTTTTGACGTGCGGCTCCGAAACTACTGGACCGATTTCAAAAATTCTTTCACCAATAGAAAGCTACATTATCAGGGTCCAGTATAGGCTATATTATATTTTCAAAATATTAGGGATCCGTAAGAAAATTGCAATATTGTAACCCAAGGTAGAAAATCCAAAATAGTTTTTGGCGTGCGGCTCCGAAACTACTGGACCGATTTCAAAAATTCTTTCACCAAAAGAAAGGTACATTATCAGGGTCCAGTATAGGCTATAATATATTTTCAAAATATTAGGGATCCGTAAGAAAATTGCAATATTGCAACCCAAGGTAGAAAATTCATAATAGTTTTTGGCGTGCGTCTCCGAAACTACTGAACCGATTTCAAAAATTCTTTCACCAAAAGAAAGGTACATTATCAGGGTCCAGTATAGGCTATAATATATTTTCAAAATATTAGGGATCCGTAAGAAAATTGCAGTATTTTAACCCAAGGTAGAAAATCCAAAATAGTTTTTGGCGTGCGGCTCCCAAATTACTGGACCGATTTCAAAAATTCTTTCACCAAAAGAAAGGTACATTATCAGGGTCCAGAATAAGCTATAATATATTTTCAAAAAATCAGGGATCCGTAAGAAAATTGCAATATTGTAACCCAAGGTAGAAAATCCAAAATAGTTTTTGGCGTGCGGCTCCGAAACTACTGAACCGATTTCAAAAATTCTTTCACCAATAGAAAGCTTCATTATCAGGGTCCAGTATAGGCTATAATATATTTTCAAAATATTAGGGATCCGTAAAAAAATTGCAGTATTTTAACCCAAGGTAGAAAACCGAAAATAGTTTTTGGCGTGCGGCTCCCAAATTACTGGACCAATTTCAAAAATTCTTTCACCAAAAGAAAGGTACATTATCAGGGTCCAGAATAAGCTATAATATATTTTCAAAATATTAGGGATCCGTAAGAAAATTGTAATATTTTAACCTAAGGTAGAAAACCGAAAATAGTTTTTGGCGTGCGCTGCGAAAACTATTGATTATAAAACAAAATAATGTACTACACTACACGCCTATGAAGTCGCGGGCAACAGCTAATTCCGTAATAATGTAGCTATTTACTGGTGATATATATTTTTTTTTAATAGGTTCTGTAGTTTCAGAGCCTATTCGTTACTAACAAAAAAAATCTTTCCTCTTTATAATATTAGATAGATATATTATTTATTTGGCACACAAGACACAGCACAGACAGAATGATAGAAACAATAAAAGGAAAGACAAAGAAAGAAGTACAATAATAGTAAAAAAATGAAATAAAAATATGAACGTAGGTAGATATCCGGGTGCATATCTACCTAGATATGCAGCCAAACATCCACACAAGTCCATACCTGCCTGTTATAGAATATATTAGTGTAGATTTATTAGAGTACTCCGCACGTATTGACCATGTCTTTCCTGTGGACAAGGCCGATTAAGCTGAGAGGATGGAATAGGTGCTGGGCAAGCCTACTCCATCTTAATTCGTCCCGGGCACTACAGCGTCCCGTTTTATGAAGGTAAAAGTTGCCTCCTGACACTATCAATCATCTACTATAGATGGTAAAAGGCCTTATATACAGACTAGCTGTTGCCCGCGACTTCGTACGCGTGTAGCACATTATTTCGTTCTCTGTTTCAATAGTTTTCGCAGCGCACGCCAAAAACTATTTTGGGTTTTCTACTTTGGGTTACAATATTGAAATTTTCTTACGGATCCCTAATTTTTTGAAAATATATTATAGCCTATACTGGACCCTGATAATGTACCTTTCTTTTGGTGAAATAATTTTTGAAATCGGTTCAGTAGTTTCGGAGCCGCGCGCCAAAAACTATTTTGGATTTTCTACCTTGGGTTACAATATTGCAATTTTCTTATGGATCCCTAATATTTTGAAAATATATTATAGCCTATACTGGACCCTGATAATGTAGCTTTCTATGGGTGAAAGAATTTTTGAAATTGGTCCAGTAGTTTCGGAGCCACACGCCAAAAACTGTTTTGGATTTTCTACCTTGGGTTACAATATTGCAATTTTCTTACGGATCCCTAATATTTTGAAAATATATTATAGCCTATACTGGACCCTAATAATGTAGCTTTCTATGGGTGAAAGAATTTTTGAAATTGGTCCAGTAGTTTCGGAGCCACACGCCAAAAACTGTTTTGGATTTTCTACCTTGGGTTACAATATTGCAATTTTCTTACGGATCACTAATATTTTGAAAATATTATATAGCCTATACTGGACCCTGATAATGTAGCTTTCTATGGGTGAAAGAATTTTTGAAATCGGTCCAGTAGTTTCGGAGCCACACGCCAAAAACTGTTTTGGATTTTCTACCTTGGGTTACATCATCATCTCCCTGCCCTTATCCCACTCAAGTGGGGTCGGCACAACATGTTTTCCTCTTCCATTCCCCTCTATCAGCCGTCATTTCAGTATTCACTCCTTTCTTACTCATATCATCATTCACGCAATCCATCCATCTCTTCTTTGGTCTACCTCTACCCTTGTATCCATCCACTTTCATATCTAACATTCTTCTCGTCACATGACATTCATCCCTCCGCATGACATGCCCATACCATGCTAATCTATTGCTCCTCAACTTTTCCGTCACAGGCGCTACTTTCAAACTTCCTCTAATATATTCATTCCGTATCTTATCCATTCTCGTCACTCCACACATCTTTCTTAACATTCTCATCTCCGTTGCATGTAGTCTTCTTTCATGGGTTACAACATTGTAATTTTCTACGGATCCCTATTTTTTATTTTATTTTTTATAGCCTATACTTGACCTTGATAATGTAGCTTTCTATTGTTGAAAGAATTTTTGAAATCGGTCCAGTAGTTTCGGAGCCTATTCGTTACAAACAAAAAATCTTTTCTCTTTATAATATTAGTATGTAAAACAGTTTTTTTTATTTAAAGTATCGGTATTGGTTCTCAAAATCATTTGGCAGCGTCGGCATCACTCTGTCTATAGGCAGATATCGATTCCGAAATCGATGCACAGCGTGCGACCGACGCGACGTGTGCGACACGGTTACATCCCTAAAAAAGTTGAAAAACTCTAGGCCCGGTACGCCAAAGTCATCTAATCGTGACAGTGACGTCATCACGATGGAGAGTAGTGCTGTGCTTTACAACTATTTTATTATGAATTATTTTGTTTATTTATGCTATTTAAAGTAAATAAAAAAGAGTGGGAGATAACACGAAAGGGAAATAAAACATCCAAGATTATAAGAAGTAATTTATTTCATAAAATTCAACAAAAACAAGTCACGATGTGTTATCGATTTATGGACTCTTGGCAACACTAGTTATTTCGTAGGTATTTTTGTTGAAATTTTGCTGTGGCGCACAGGGCACGAAAACGCGTTTGTGTCATGGCGTTCAAAAGGTTAATTAACGCATAGTAATGAACGACCAGTCGTTCGTTTCAATTTTATAAATAAAGCTTTATATAGTGTAATACCTACTAGGTTCCTATATTATGGTATTTTACTAAAATATTAGTCCAATATTAAATATTACAAAATTTGTTTTATTTTAAATTTAATTTACCTCATTTATCATTTATCTAATACAACATTCACTAAAATAAAAATAAAAACTGAACAGACCTGAGCCTAGAGAACCATAGCCTCTGCCTACCCCTATGGGAAATATGCTAAATATTTGTAGGTAGTTACTACCTGTGAGATTAACCTAATCTACTATAGGTACATAGATAACATACAAGCTGCCGCCCGCGGCTTCGCTCGCGTGGTACCCGGATAAAAAATAGCCTATATGTTAATCCAGCACTGTATTACCTATGTATATTCCAAGTTTAATTCAAATCCGTTCAGCCGTTTAGGCGTTAAAGAGTAACAAACATCCATACTTACAAACGCGTTTATAATATTAATAGGAAAGATAATTTATTACATATTATTACGCCTGTATCCCTAATGGGGTGCGCAGAGCCACACGTAATCGTAAGAAAACTTGCAGCCACTCCTGATTCAAAGTCCCAAGATGGATATGAACCATGGTGACAGGTGATCAGCTCATCGCACATAATATGGTCCATCATGTTGGAGGATACTATCCCTTAGTCGACTTTTACATGCTCGGGGAGAGAAGCAGCTGGACGCATTCTATGTTTTTTCTTTACTCCCAGTCCAGCACAGGCACCGTCGCAGACTGTAGTTTTGGGGGGATCTCTAATAAAATATGTCGAATAAATCAGATTTTATTGCACAATACACAATTTTATTGCACATAATATTATAAAACAAATGGAAGCCTTCTGTTCTTATTGGCATCGCGGCTAGGGGCAGAAAATTGCTTTTTTTATACCTATTTTGTAAATTTTTAGATTTTTCAGTTTGACTTGTACCATTTTGGAGAACCTGGTCCGTTCGGAACAGGTTAATAAAAAAAACTAGTTATAGAATAAAACAACAAATTTATAATTTCCTATCTAAATAAATACTTATTAATACAATCTCATGACATTTTCACCAAACCAGGTTCACATTTTAAACATATACCATCATTATCAACCCAGATCAACTGCTGGGTAGGTATATCCCCCCCCCCCCATAAAAATGGCGTTCAGATCTGGATTCGGCCAATCGCATCCAGAACTTCCCCCTAACCACTCGATATTGATTTATCTGACAGGTAGTCGAAGCAATAAGCGTGAAATCAATTCACAAATTCACGAGGAATGTAGGCAGGTAATGAGAGTGGATTAAGCGAAAGAAGTATGTCTGGATCGTAACAAATGGAGATCCGTGATATCTGCCTACCCCTATGGGAAACAGTCGTTTATGCACCTATGTAGGTGTGTTTCAAGGGCGGACACAGCTTTCAATTCAGTGAAATCATAATAACGAGGTCAGAGCAATGAGATTAGAAAAATATCGCTAATCGACCTAGACCACATCCACCCTATCTTAACTTCTGTTTTTGTTTGTCCTCACCATGCAAAGGTTGTCTGGAAGAGATCGCTTTTAGCGATAAGGCCGCTCATTGTACTGTTTTTGTTTGTTTTTTTTATTACTTTTCTGTGTTTTGTGTAACCTACAATAAAGTGTTAATCTATCTATCTTAGCTGAAATTATTATTGCTTATACACAAGCAGCTTTTAGCTGATTTACCCCCGAATACTCAAACGCACCTCAGAGTTGAGCACGTCTCTGAGTCGCGTGCTCAACTCTGAGTCGCGTTTGAGTATTCGGGGATAGTGCTTTAGTGATATCACTCAATAGTCAGTGCAATTTTGTTTATCTAGTCTAATTTTGATCTACTAGCTAAGTATGAACACATTAGACCCAGGCATTGGTGAAAAGTTTCACTTATTCTAAAAAAAAATAGTCTAAACATAAGGGTAACTAAAACAAATTACAAAAAATATAAAAAACATTATGTAAAAAATTATTGTTTTTGTACAATATACAAAATACATGAGTATGTCGTGTAAAATAAACTGCGCGAGAAAGTTTGAAGGTAGACTAAGGATCTCCCAGTCATAATGATCATTTCACGAAAAAATTATAAAAAATTCAAAAAAGTTTTGTGAGCAGAAATACCTACGCTCAAAGTTTCTCCCGCAAGTTCATTTCACATGGCGCGATAACGAGGAACACATTTAAAATGTGAAAATTGTAAACTACCTACATTTAAAGACATTATTTTTAACTCACTCCTTTTCTTAATTGATATTTTTAACATAGGCGAGTCTAAAGGTAGACTTCATAAACAAACGTCAATTCTACTACGATGTATGGTCGTATGTCGCCGTCGCGTCGTCCAGTAATTTCATTGTACCCCCGAATACTCAAACGCGACTCAGAGTTGAGCACGTCTCAAGTCACAGTTTTTTGACAGTTTTTGATGAAAATCTGTCAAAAACTCGTCACTTGAGACGTGCACAACTCTGAGATGCGTTTGAGTATTCGGAGGAAAAAGTCACTGAAGCTGGCTTCCGAAGTCTATCTCTACCAATTTGTTACTTAATATATAAATTACTTACAAACAGTACATAGAAGCTCATTTTCATATAATATACAATTATCTATCTCAAAAATTAACATAAATTTTCCCTTGTTTTAATAAAAAAGTTGTCACAGAGTAAAATGTAACTGTGGTGTATAATATTGCTTATTCAATGTGTGAAATGGTGACAGTTCATAGACAATGACAATGACATGACGTGTGTTTTGGCGGCAATTTGCTTGTCAACTAGTTGGGAGAAATGGCCGACCGGGCTCTCCTGTACAACCAAGTTAATAACAGTAACCCTAATATTATTTCAATTACAAGTTACATTTCAACCTATTCAGCAGATATTAAAGCCATCAAGGTCTAACCATTCTTGTAAACTTTAATATTTGCAATACTAAGCTGGGTACTAGTTAAATTGAGATCAGCCTCGCAGACTTGCTAAGATACATGAAAAAAGTGCTGGACTAATTCATATAAAAATGTGTCTTTAACGTGTGATACTACTAAGGCCTTTTACCATCTATAGTAGATGATTTATACAGCATCAGAAGGCAACTTTTACGTTCACAAACAGGACACTATAGTGCCCGGGATGAATTAAGATGGAGTAGACTTGCCCAGCACCTATTCCATCCTCTCAGCTTAGTCGGCCTTGACAAGAAAGACATGGTCAATACATGCGGAGCTGACTTAGCTGCGGGCTTCCTCACAATGTTTTCCTTCACTGTTTGAGAGTACTGGGATAGCGCAAATAAATTTTTCACACAGAAAAATCCAGTACACAGCCGGGTTTGAAGGCACAACCTTAGGATCGACCACCAGTGCGCAAGACAACAAGACCTGCCTAGCATAAACTATAAGCTCAACACCATCAAGGATAATGGAACACTACTGCCAACATCCCAAAGACCTCCGGTACTTCACGGAGTTCCTGGCTCGAGGAAGGTCAGAGGGACAATGCACGATGTGGAAAGCCAGCACAGACTTTTGTTGCCACGAATTAGAGTCAGACATTTTGTTCGGTGACCTTTCTAATCTATTTGGTCCTAAGATAGAGTAATAAATTGAGGTCACAGTTATTCGAGACAGTTGAGAGTTAAGATTGTTCACGATAAGTATTCAGACGATCATAACCGCTTGTGGACCCGATTAAGATGTATATGTAGAGACTCCTTAGCTTTGAACTTAAGTGAGCATATATCACACGGGAACGTCACATTCTTAAAAGTATGTTTGTTTTGGACATGTTTCAATAACTCCTCTTTATTTGTGAACTTTTTCTGGCATTTCAGGCAGGAGTTCTCCTGCATCAGCTGTTTTAGCTTCAAATGCCGCCGAAGACAATAACGGGACTTAAAAGTTACAGCACAAGAGTCACATTTAGATTTGCTTTTCAACTGGTGATGAGTCTGACAATGTAGATCCAAATTACTCTTTCTAGAGAACACGATTTGGCAGTCGTTGCATTCGAAAGTAGCTGTTTTCTGTTGTACTTCGTGATTGGATGTCATGTGACGAAAAAAATGGCTGTTTTGTGTGAATTTTAATCGACAATACTGGCAGGTGTAAATGTATTTCGCATCGCCGTCCTCGGCTTTTATGCGTGCTGGACGAGTTATACGGATCTTGGGGCCGGTTCTAGCTGGTTTCTTACTCATTGTAACTGTTGTTTGTCACTGTCTCATGATTTGCAAGGTTTTGCAAGGTTTTTTGGACACAAACACGTAGGCACTTTGCGAAAAGTCGTTTGTTCCGTTGCTAACAGCAACAGCAACGCATAACAGACGGTGGGTAATCGCACGTATTAAACACAACTTCAAATTTAGACAATGTAGATCTAAAAGATAAGATTTTTCACAATTTTGTATCAAGTCAACAAACAAAAAACAGTAATTTGGATTGGAACGATTTGGAAACGTCAAAAAGAAAAAGTCACAAACGCGAGTGAACTCTAGTGTGAAGTTAGCTGCAGGTAGGTGGTTGGAGGAATGCTTCCTCTTCCTGTGATTGGCTGATAATTGATCTTATTGCAGTTGCGTGATGCAGTGTTCCCAGCTCTTGCATCTTCTATGTCATTGGTGAGGGTCTCTGGCTTATACCCTACCCTCCTACCTTAAAAATGAATGAGATGAATGAGTTTGAAGAGAAGCGTCGCCGTCGTTTTGAATTCGACCGAAAACGGGATGAACTGAAAGCTTGGAAGACTGAAAGCAAGACCACAGGCAGCCATCGCTTACAATTACATCGGAGGAGCGTTGACGTGACCCATTTATATGCTCCGACCTTTATATTTAGTAAAATTGGGTACACGAGCCACATTAGAGTGCATCAGAGGGTAGAACAGCAAAGCCCTCACACAACAACACAACATGACCTTTTCTCTATACCTCTAAACATTTAGACAGAGAACTGTCTACGCAGCACGCTATCGTAAACAAACAAGCGCCGTACGCCGTAGCAGGCCGTAGCCGAAACCGGCTAGATACACACACAAACACCTAGAAATACAAAATAGTCAATGTCAACGTCAGCGATTGACTGTCTGTCAGTGTCATATAGAACTGATAAAATTCGATTTGTTTTCTTTTCGTAAAAAAATTAAAAATGTTCTAGAAAGAAAAGCGAAAAGAGAACAGAAAAAACTTTCATCGATTTCTTACCTTCCTCGTGTTTTCTGTGAACTTAAAGCTACTTGAAGAGAAAAGAGTTTGATTAAATATAATAAAGGTGAATTAAAGCCATTATAGGGCAGTACATTGATGAGATGAAAGGAAGCAGCTAGGAAAATTAAATAATACTTTTTACACTGCGTTTTGACTATGCCTTCATGTTTATCAACCCGTTTTCAGGGTTATTCGTAATCGTAAACATCCAAGATGCCGCAAGCCCGGCGGAAAACTCCCTTCAGCGGGAAAGCGAAGAAACAACAATTGCAAACTAAGAAACAAAATCAAAAGGTGTTTTTGATGCCAAGTGAGTACCTATGAGTCTTTACCTTAGTTCTAGCTTCCCGCAGTAAACTTGTTGAAAGCTTACCGGCATTTAGAATCCTTTTAAACTGGTTCAAAAAAACTAGTGACAACAAAAGTAGTATTTAACCAGTGTGGTGAAAATATTGCATAATTTTAGGTACAATAAGCTGGTTTCCTCGCAATGTAATGGCATATTTGAGATAAAATTTCCTTAATACCCTCACAAACTTCCATTTAAATACATATAATTTTATTGTAATCATTTACAACACTATGAAATTGATAAACTTAAGCTAAGATTGTAGTCTGCATTGAAAATTTGCACTGTTATTTTGATCACAGCATCAACATCAACAAATTCCTATGAGAGTGTGGTAGCTATGAACTATCAGCCGAGCGGCCAGAGTCGCTCCAACCGGTACGCGCTGAAGTTCTACCGGGAGAACGACGAGGAACTCAGAGCTAAGAAGGAAGATGCATTGTAAGTTCACACCGCATTACATGAAATAAATAAATAAATAACAGCCAACAGTCACATACATAGTCCTGAGCCCACACTAGGATTCCCTGTGTCGTGGGTATCAGAAACTACGAGTACCATGCTACCACAACACCCAGACCCGGAACAAATATTTGCAAATCATGCAAACATTTCTTCCGCAGCGGGAATCGAACCCGGAGCCTCTTGCGTCTCTGCCGAGCAATCGCCCGCCATGCCACCGAGGCCGTTAGGAAATTTCAGGAAATAGCTTGGATGTATATATTTTTACTAACAAAAGTATTTGCCTATTGTTACTGTGGTTTGCTAGAGTTGTACTCGGATAAAAAGTAGCCTATATGTTATTCCAGCACACATAATTATGTATTTCCAAGTTTTATACAAATCTGTTTGCCGTTTAGGCGTGAAAGAGTAACAAACATCCATACATCCATACTTATAAACTTTTGCATTTATAATATTAGTAGAATACTAGACATGGGACGAATACCTGGCGAATCTGCAATTTTTATAGTACCCGGGCAGGTAACGGGTAATCGTGATGGGTCTAATTCTAATTGCTGTTAAAGGAACAAAAATGTGCACTGACGTCTCGTGGTGGGGTGTATTGTGCATTATCCCCCTGCTAACCCTCCCCCTGCCGGCACAACTCCTTGAAGTACCGGAGGACTTTGGGATGTTGGCAGCGGTGTTCCAGTATCCTCAATGGTATTGAGGCTGTCGGTGTAATGAGGTTGACGATGATGCCATGTAATTCTCGATGACTTCCTTCATCCACTTTCATATCTAACATTCTCCTCGTCCAATGACATTCGTCCCGCATAACATGCCCATACTATGCTCTACAATGAATTATCATTCAACAGCAGGGAGATAAAGCCAGTACCGGAGAAGGAATTGGAAGTAGATCCCAGGGTCCACTTCCCGTCTGACCTGTCGTTTCCCAGGCGACCTAAGTGGGACTTCAGCATGACAGCAGCCCAGTTAGATGCACAGGAACAACGGTACTTTAAGGTATAATCATCATCATAAATCATTTGACGACCTCGATGGCGTGGCGGGCTAGTGCTCGGCTGAGACGCAAGAGGCGCGGGTTCGATTCCTGCTACGGGAGAAATGTTTGTATGTTCTGAAAATATTTCTTCCGGGGCTGGGTGCTGTAGTATTTATGTATTGTAAATATGTATTTACAAATAAAAGTATATAAGTATTCTATCAGCCATCTGGTGCCCATAGTACAAGCTTTGCTTAGTTTGGGGGCTAGATGGCGCTGTGTGAAATGTCCACAAATATTTATTATTATTAATTATTTTCGACGTTCGTAATCGACCATAGAAGCTACCTATTTAAAAAGTATACAGAGTGAAAGTAATTAAAAAGTACTTATACGATGGTACGGAACCCTTCGTGATTTGATTACGATTCGCACTAGACCGTTTTCTCTTTTCCAGAACTACATAGACAGCTTGCAAGCGTCTCCGCACTGGCCAGACATGTCTTACTTCGAACTGAACCTTGAAACCTGGCGTCAGCTGTGGCGTGTTATGGAAATGTGTGATGTACTACTGCTTATTGTGGACGTCAGATACGCCGTAAGTATATATTATAAACTAGCTGCCGCCCGTGGCTTCGCTCGCCTGGTACCCGGATAAAAAGTAGCCTATATGTTAATCCAGTACATGTACTATGTGTATTCCAAGTTTCATTCAAATCTGTTCAGCCGGAACATCCTCACAAACTTTCGTCTAAACTGGGTGTAGAGCAATAACATAGAATGCGTCCAGCTGCTTCTCTCCCCGAGCATGTCGTAAAAGTCGACTAAGGGATAGTATCCTCTCCGACATGATAGACCATCTATTATGTGTGATGTGATCACCTGTCAACATGGTTCATGTCCATCTTGGGACTTTTAATCAGGAGTGGCTGCAAGTTTATATATTTGTTTTCTTGGAAGTTTACGGGGAGAGAAGCAGCTGGACATATTCTATGTTTTTTCTTTACTCCCAGTTCAGCAGAGAATAAAAGAGTATTTACAAATTGATTATAATAACAGGTTTTTTCCTTAAAGTTTTGTTATTTGTCCAGGGTATGATGTTTCCGCCGTCACTCTACGACTACATAGTCAAAGAGCAACAAAAGGATATGATATTAGTTCTCAATAAGGTAACTCCTACTTAAGTAGGTAGAAATTGAGGCATCTGGATATCTAGCTGCCTCAATTTCTATTATTCATCTGTTCAATTTTATTTATTCATCTATTCAATTTGATCTATTTGTGTATTCAATTTGATTTAATCATCTCTTAAATTTGATGGAAATGTATTGCTTCTTAGAACCGTTGTTCTAACCATAAACTCTTAAACTCCAGATAGACCTGGTTCCGGCGGCCGCGGCGCTGGCGTGGAAGGAGCACTTCACCACCTCGTATCCTGGACTCAGAGTGGTCTACTTCACCTCCTGCCCCGGGTACAATCTGCGAGGGGCTACCAGTGATAAAGCAGGTCAGTTTTGGTGTGGTCGCGTTTCGTGCGCCGACATATTTTGGTAAACAAGCTAGTTGGTTGCGATTTGGGTGTTTTACAAAATGACGAAAAAAATACCTACTCGGTTGGTAGCGGTTCGTGATCTTTTGAAACGCATTATGAATAATGCCATAGAGCTACGAACAAGAATGTTGAAATGTACTTAAATCGATAGTATTCCCAAGGAGGGTTGACGTCAGGCAAGCGGTGGGTCATAAAACACCTTAGCCAAAACTCTTACAGCATGATCCTTGGATTATACTGTGCCAACCCCACCCCTGACTACCCCAGATTACCCCTAGCTGGTCCACAAATATTTATTTATTTATTGTTGCAGGTCTGCAAGTCCGTCGACGTAAGGGTAGGCAGAGGATGTGTGTGGAAGGCGCTACGCAACTGCTGGAGGCTTGCAAGGCTATTGTCAAGGAGGAGGTACTCCAACTAAAATTATTTTAACATAAACTAGCTGTGAAAATAGAGACGTCCAGATTGATAATGACATTGTCAATATCATACATACATATTATCATGCCCGTATCCCTAATGGGGTGGGCAGAGCCACAAGTAAACATAAGAAACTTGCAGCCATTTCTAATTTAAACTCCTAAGATGGATATGGTAAACCATGGTGATAGGTGGTCAGCCCATCGCACATATAAGTGGTCCATCATGTTGGAGGATACTATCCCTTAGTCAACTTTTGCTCGGGGAGAGAAGCAGCTGGACGCATTCTATGCTTTTTCTTTACTCCCAGTCCAGCAGAGAAGTTATATCAACATTTTATAAATGTCAAATTAACTGTCTTGTCGTAAATTAATGTCTAAGAAGTATTTTTGCGTCATCCTGGTTATCCTTTTACATTCTTTTGACCATTTTGGGATCATGTTAAAGGATAAAAAGTAGCCTATATCCTTCCCCAGAATGGAATATATCTCTCATTAAAATCTGTTCAACAGTTCAGGCGTGAAAATATAACAGACATACATAGTTCCTTTCGCATTTATATATTAGTATGGGTTCAGGAGGCAACTTTTGCCTACAAGCTTTTGCCCAGGAACTGATTTACTTATATTTCTTCCAAGTCTTTTTTCCAAGTGTACATTTGTATTTATATGGAATAATTAAATGAATCTGAATCTGAAATCTTTCCTATATCTACTTATATATTATCTAGTCGTGTCACTAGTACTCTCGAATTAGGTTTTATATGCGCCTCAAAGGTTCCTTTCGTTGAATTGACGCATGTTCTTCGAACTTATAGTATTATGTATTACGGAAATTAAGTTTAAAGTATATAAGTATTCTATCAGCCATCTGGTTCCCATAGTACAAGCTTTGCTTAGTTTGGGGCTAGATGGCGCTGTGTCAAATGTTCACAAATATTATATTTATTTACCAGGTGGACCTATCGCCTTGGGAACAGAAGATAAAAGAAGAAATGCAGACTGAAAGAGAAGATGACGATGTGGAGATAGGTAATGAACACATTTTCACAATTTTTCTTTATATAACTGACATTTAAACTGACGGCCTCGGTGGCGTGGCGGGCGATTGCAAGACGCAAGAGGCGCGGGTTCGATTCCCGCTGCGGATGAAATGTTTGCATGTTCTTTGTTCCGGGTGTGGGTGTTGTGGTATTGGTACTCGTAGTTTCTGATACCCACGACACAGGGAATCCTAGTGTGGGCTCAGGACTATGTATGTGACTGTTAAATGTTAAAATTTTATTCGTCCGTCTGTCAGCGGTCTGTATCTCATGAACCGTAATATGTAGAGATTTGAAATTATCACAGAATGTGTATTTATATTGCCTCTATAAAAACAAATAATAAAAATAAAATAAAGCCGCATACAAGAAAAATAGTAACAAAATTCTTAATCGATCGTTGAAGTTAAGCAACACTTCGCGCGGTCAGGAAACGGATGGGACGAGTGTCCCATCCGTGAATTTTTTTTAGTATTTTTGTGTTTCTTTCAGAGAAACATTTATATACATGTACTATATACCAGTACTCTCAAATGGTGATGGAAAACATCGTGAGGAAACCCGCGGCTCAGTCAGCTCCGTACGTATTGACCATGTCTTTCCTGTGGACAAGGCCGACTAAGCTGAGAGGATGAAATAGGTGCTGAGCAAGCCTACTCCATGTTAATTTGACCCGGGCACTACAGCATCCCATTTCTGAAGGTAAAAGTTGCCTCCTGACGCTGTATAAATCTTCGATAGACGGTAAAAGGCTTTAGGATGTGACTCGCACTTCACCGGTTTTCCTATAAACATGTAATTTTCACCTAATTCACAATTTTCACTTTTAAAATTCTTCTCCAGGCGAAACGATCATCGAGAAACCTGACACAACGTACTACAATCACGAGAGATTCAAGAACGGCGTCCTCACCATTGGATGCTGCGGACAACCCAATGTGGGCAAGTCCTCGCTCATGAACGCCGTGCTGGGAAGGAAGAGACTCAGTGTCTCCAAGACCCCGGGGCATACGAAACATTTCCAGACCATCTATACTACACCACAGGTAAAAATTTGGGTCTGTGAGACCATTGGGTGGATTTGGGTCTGTGAGACCACATTGTTACTTTAGGTCTGTGAGACCGCAGGGTGAATTCGGGTCTGTGAGGCCCGAGGGTATAAGAGACTTAACCTAACCTAAAATACCATTATTGCTAGCATTACAGCCAGCTCTGATGATGCAAGTAAGTTAAACCTGGATCAGTTGAGCTATCCATAGACAGACTCGGTGGCGTGGCGGGTGATTGCTCGGCGGAGGCGCAAGAGGCGCGGGTTCGATTCACGCTGTGAAAGAAATGTTAGCATTTTCTGCAAATATTTCTTCGGGGTCTGGGTGTTGTAGTATTATGTATTATAAGTATGTATTTACAAAAAAAAGTATCTAAGTACATATTTTAGCTTTGCTTAGTTTGGGGCTAGATGGCGCTATGTGAAATGTCCACAAATATTTGTATTGTTTCAGGTTCGTTTCTGCGATTGCCCCGGGCTGGTGTTTCCTTCCAAGGTCCCTCGGCCCATACAAATACTGATGGGATCCTACCCCATAGCGCAGTTACAGGAACCATACACAACTATACGGTGAGATATGAAGCTTCCTGCCCTCATCCCACTCTATGTGGGGTCGGCACAGCATGATCCTTGGATCATGCTGTAAGAGTTTTGGCTAAGGTGTTTTATGACCGGCCGCCTGCCTGACGTCAACCCTCCTTGGGAATACTTGATTATTGTATCTCATCATGTTGGAGGATACTATCCCTTAGTCGACTTTTACGACATGCTCGGGGAGAGAAGCAGCTGGACGCATTCTAGGTTTTTTCTTTACTCCCAGTCCAGCAGAGAAAAACAATAAATCATCTGATTAAATTCCTATGACCTATTCTTTTCATATTGTACTTAATTTATTGGACCATCTATATGTGCGATGAGCTGATCACCGGTCACCATGGTTCATATCCATCTTGGGAGTTTGAATCAGGAGTGGCTGCAAGTTTTCTTATGATTACTCGTGGCTATGCCCACCCCAAATTTTCATTGCTTAATAATAGTTTCTAAACCTTGTTATGTTTTTATTATAAGTTAAGGCAATAAGAATATTCATTAATTTATACTTTTTTTGTAGATACATGGCGGAGAGGTTGGATTTACCGCGTCTTTTACGTCTGCGACACACGGAGAACGACACGACCTGGTCGCCGCGCGACATCTGCGACTCGTGGGCGGAGAGTCGCGGGTACCGCACCGCTAAGGCAGCCAGGTACGTATCCTGCGGTCTCTGAGACCCCTATCTAGGACGACAACACCTAGAACAACCTATCTAGGAGTCATGCTGCGGTCTCTGAGACCCATAAAAACATCTTACTTCCGGGTCTCTACTAAGACCTTTTACCATCTATAGTAGATTTATACAGCGTCAGGAGGCAACTTTACCTTCACAAACGGGACGCTGTAGTGCCCGGGACGAATTAAGATGCCGTAGGCTTACAGCACCTATTCCATCCTCTCAGCTTAGTCGGCCTTGTCGGAAAGACATGGTCAATACGTGCGGAGCTGACTAAGCCGCGGGTTTCCTCACGATGTTTTCCGTCACCGTTCGAGAGTACTGGGACATCAATTTTTCGCACTGAAAAATCCATTGGTACACGACCGGTTGAACCCACGACCTTAGGATCTGAAGGCGGGGTCACTACCAACTAGACCACCAGTGCTCTCTTATTCTCAAAGTCACATCATGATATTAATAATATTTTCTTTTAACAGATTGGATACATACAGAGCTGCAAACAGTCTTCTAAGAATGGCATTAGATGGAAAGATATGTCTTTGGCTGAGGCCGTTGGGATATAGCGAGCAGAAAGGTACTTGAATACTAGATAATAATAATAACAGCCAACAGTCACATACATAGTCCTGAGCCCACACTAGGACTCCCTGTGTCGTGGGTATCAGAAACTACGAGTACCATGCTACCACAACACCCACACCCGGAACAAATATTTGCAGATCATGCATTTCTTCCGCAGCGAGGATCGAACCCGCGCCTCTTGCGTCTCTGCCGAGCACAGGCCGTCGGTAATAAATAACTTAAAATATTATCACGTCTCTATCCCTAATGGGGTGGGCAGTGATCATAAGAAAGCTTGCAGCCACTCCTGATTCAGTTCAGTTGTCCACTGGACTAGGAGTAAAGAAAATGCGTCCAGCTGCTTCTCTCCCCGAGCATGTAGAAGTCGACTAAGGGATAGTATCCTCCAACATGATGGACCATCTATATGTGCGATGGGCTGTACGGCTGTACGGATTTGAATTAAACTTGGAATATACATAGTACATGTGATGGATTAACATATAGGCTATTTTTGTCCGGATATCACGCGAGCGAAGCCGCGAGCGGCAGTTTATAATATAAGTAAGATATTTTTTGGTATTTTCCAGATAAATTCGAGAATTCCGACGAAATCAAATATATCAAATGGGTGCAAGCCCTCACGAATACCGACGCTCTGTCTGACGTTGCGTCGGACTCTGACAATGCGACGCACAGCGACCCCGACGCAGGCGACTCGAGCGACGCGGACGGCAGTGACCCCGACTCTGACGTCGAAGCGAACCACGCTATGGCCAATAAGTTCGCTGCTTTAATGGCTAACGATGATTAAAAATATCTAATAAATGAACTGAAATTATTCATGTGTTTTCGTTATTTTGGTTTATCTAAGTTTATTTATGGCCAATAAGTTCGCTGCTATAATTATAAATACTATCTTACTTATATTATAAATGCGAAAGTTTGTGAGTTTGGATGTTTGGATGTTTGTGCCTCAATCACGCCTAAACGGCTGAACGGATTTGAATGAAACTTGGAATATACATAGTACATGTACTGGATTAACATATAGGCTATTTTTTATCCGGATACCACGCGAGCGAAGCCGCGGGCGGCAGCTAGTACCTAATAAATGAACTGAAATTATTCTTGTGTTTTCGCTGTTTTGGTATACAAGATATTTCGTCGAAGTACGTGTGAAGTAACTTTGAGAATGAATTAATTAATTATTTATTTTAACAGCAACAAAGTTAAGAAATCATCATCATCATCTTCCTGCCCTTATCCCACTGTATGTGGGGTCGGCACAGCATGTTCCTTGGATGATGCTGTAAGAGTTTTGGCTAAGGTGTTTTATGACCGGCCGCCTGCCTGACGTCAACCCTCCTTGGGAATACTTGCTTATTGTATCTCATCATGTTGGAGGATACTATCCCTTAGTCGACTTTTACGACATGCTCGGGGAGAGAAGCAGCTGGACGCATTCTATGCTTTTTCTTTACTCCTAGTCCAGCAGAGTCAACAATAAAAATATCCTATCCTACTAATATTATAAAATACAAAAGTTTGTGAGGATGTATGTTTGTGCCTCAACCACGTCGTAACGGCTGTACGGATTTGAATGAAACTTGGAACATACATAGTACGTGCTGGAATAACAAATAGGCTACCTACTTTTTATCCTGGTACCACGCGAGCGAAACCGCAGGCGGCAGCTAGTAAATTATAGAAAACCCCATTGGTGCACGACCAGCTTTGAACCCACGACCTCAGGATCACAAGGCGAGGCCGTTATCTAGTGTCCCCTATCCCAAGGTTAATCTTACTTACCTATATTATAAATGCGAAAGTTTGTGAGTTTGGATGTTTGTGCCTCAATCACGCCTAAACGGCTGAACGAATTTGAATGAAACTTGGAATATACATAGTATATGTACTGGATTAACATATAGGCAATTTTTTATCTGGATACCACGCGAGCGCAGCCGCGGGCGGTTGCTAGTAAAAATATATTTCAATGAAACAAATATACAGTTTAAAATATTTTTATTTAATGTATAATGCTTTGGTACTCTATACATAGAACATACGAAATGGAACATTTAACTATGATTAAATAAATATATCTAGTGAAATTCATTTTACTAATAATTATAAATGCAAATGTTTGCGTTTTGTCTTACTCCATAACGGCTGAACTAATTTGGCTGAAACTTGAAATATATATCACCTGGAATAACACAAGGTGCGAGTTCCGTACCCTAAGGTTGCCAGCGGGACCCTATTACTATGAGAAACATTTTTGAATGTACGGAACCCTTCGTGTGCTAATTCGACACGCATTGACAGGTTTTCATCAAATAATGTTTTTATCGATTTTCACAGATAGCTTCGAATAATTATTGGAGACGAGCATTTAGAGGTATTTACTTAAATACATTATTTAAGACTTAAATTAGTTAAATTAAATAAGTGCTATGACATAAACGGTGCATACAGTATTATTTAGCTTAAGAACTAAAAGACTTTGGTTTGATTCTGCCCGGTTCCTATATCAAACTAACAGAGGACAGATTCCAAATCACCATTGCATAAAAGGTTAATTCTTCAAGTGGGCATGGAGGGCCAAGTCCGAAACTATGAGGAATAGTGAAAGAAGTATTGGGACAGATTTTGATGAAAATTAAAACTGCATCATTGGATTTTCGATTTTATTCATAGCCAGGAATCGAACCCGTTGATTTTTGAAAAATGAAACACTATTATAACTGTATAACTGGATGCAGACTTTTTTAGGCTTATCGTAATGGATTCTAGTTAGGTATTAGGTTAGGTCTTTTATTTTATGTTTATTTTGTTATCAAATTTTATTTTTATTGTGATTAATTTATTTGTGAATATTCTTGTAATTTTTAATGTTACGGATTATTATGTAATATGAAATAAATGAATTAATAATAATTATTACACCATTCGATATTGTCGCTAATAAAAAACTAATTCTGGGAAGTAATGACACACGGAAAACTTAACACGCTAATTTAACATATATCGCCCATTAAAACTACTAATATTATAAATGCGAAAGTTTGTGAGGATGTGACGATGTTTGTGCCTCAATCACGCCGTAACGACTGAACCGATTTAAATGGAACTTGGAATATACATAGTACGTGTGTTGGAATAACATATAGGCTACTTTTTGTTCGAATACCTCGCGAACGAAGCCGCGGGCGACAGCTAGTTTAATATAGGAACCGGGCGTAAAACTAAATTTAAACCTATCACAATAAACAGTTTAAAGCTTCAAAGATTGTATTGATTGAAGAATATAGAGTCATAGAAAAGAAAAAAATACGAAAGATAGGGTAGTTGTATAATATAATCTCTTAAAAAAACAGTAGTCTGGCTAGTAAAAGAATAGAGAAAAAGCGCGATGAATTATAAAAATATTACTAATATTGCCAATTCAAAAGTCTGTTACGTTTTCACGCCTTAACCATAGGGGTAGGCAGAGATCACGGATATCCATTTGCTACTCCACATCACGCTCTCTTATCACTAGAGATCTGACTTTTGGGTGCTATTGAAATATGTCATCAAAAGTATGGATACGATCAAAAAAATTCCATGTCTCGGAATTACATAATATCACTGGGATATCGAATATGAATGAATGTCGGAATCACGAGTACGACTGTTATGTAAATAATGGATACCTTTAACATAACTTTTGACGGCCTCGGTGGCGTGGCGGGCGATTGCTCGGCAGAGACGCAAGAGGCGCGGGTTCGATTCCCGCTGCGGAAGAAATGTTTGCATGTTCTGCAAGTTTTTCTTCCGGGTCTGGGTGTTGTTGTACCATGGTCTTCGTAGTTTCTGATACCCACGACACAGGGAATCCTAGTGTGAGCTCAGGACTGTGTATGTGACTGTTGGCTGTTATTCAATTCAACAATTCAATTCATTTGTTATTTATTTACTTTAACGGGGTGTAGTGGGGTGTACAGCGGCTTATTCTACCAGCCGGCCTTTTTAGGTAATAGAATAATAGTTAAATTCGTTGACACCACATAATCTCTCACCAGTGGCTCCAAGTAGCTGTCCTGCATGCAGCGGCCACGCCCCGGTAAACCACGTCGGCTCGTGGGCTAAACCTGGTGAGGGGGGCTTGAGTGTTCTTCACTCAAGTCTTTTTGCGGATGCTCCCCGCGTATTATAGTGCACTAAGTCTACCTCGGCAACTAGCAATCCACCACCGGTGGCGAGGTAGCAGGGCAAGGTGGATGGCCTTAAAGTGAAGATAGGAGCCTATTATCTTCATCTAGACACAAAACCAGTATTCCCAAGGAGGGTTGATGTCAGGCAGGCGGCCGGTCGTAAAACACAAATTGCCAAACCTTTTACAACATGGAGAACGAAAATAATTATGATGGCGAAAATGTTAGGGCGTACCCCCCAGGCGACGCGCAGGCGCAGCACCCGGCGCCCGTGGGAAATGGACGAGGGTTGTTGCATCAGGGACGGGTGCAACGTAAGAAGCGAGTCCGGGAAGTACGAATGAGGATTGCAAGTTGGAATGTAGGTACGATGACTGGAAGAGGACGTGAGCTAGCAGATGTTTTAGAAAGGAGAAGAATAAATGTGGCCTGTTTGCAAGAAACGAAGTGGAAGGGTACGAAAGCAAGAGAAATCGGGGCGGGCTATAAATTTTACTATTGCGGGAGTGATGGCAAGAGGAATGGAGTGGGAGTGGTGCTTGATAGTGAGATGAAGAAATGTGTGACGGATGTGAAGAGGATGAATGATAGAGTGATAGTTGTTAAGTTATTGTTAGGAAATTTAGTGTTGAATGTTGTAAGTGTGTATGCACCGCAGACTGGATGTGATGATGTTTTGAAAGAGAAGTTTTGGGAGGATTTTGATGCGGTGATAATGGATATACCGGATGATGAAGAAATTTTTATTGGTGGAGATTTTAATGGACATGTGGGACGAATGAACGGAGGGTATGAAAGAGTGCACGGGGGATGGGGCTATGGGAATCGCAACCAGGAGGGTGAAAGTTTATTACAGGCAGCCTTAGCTTTCGACCTTGCAATAGCCAATACTTTTTTCAAAAAACAGGACCAACATTTGATATCCTACAATAGCGGCAAACATACTACACAAATAGATTACTTTTTAATTAGGAGAAATAGATTTAATTGTATTAAAAACTGTAAAGTGATACCGGGTGAGGCCTTAGTCACACAGCACAGACTGCTTGTACTAGAACTTAAGTTAAAAGTGCAAGCGGCCCAAAACAAGCCAAAGCCTCCACCTAGAATTAAATGGCACATGATAGAGAAGGATGAGTGTGCGAAAGTATTTCAGGAGAGAGTGGTAGATAAAATGATAGAAATGCATGAGGATATGGCTAACAAATCAGTGAATGAATGTTGGAATCAAATGGCCACCTGTATTAGATGTGTGGCGAAGGATGTCTTCGGAGAAACGAAAGGCAAGGGGAAGATTGATAAGGATACATGGTGGTGGAATGACGAAGTGCAAAAGGTTCTGAAAGAAAAGAAGAATGCATTTAAAGAATGGAAAAAAGTTGAAAGTATGAATGACGATATGAGAGAAAACAAAAGAAAGATATATGATGAATGTAAGAAAATTGCTAAAAGAGCTGTGGCTGTAGCGAGGGCTAAAGTGCAGGAAAAACTGTACGAGTCACTGGAAAGCCCTCACGGACAGAAGAGCCTCTATAGATTAGCAAAAGCGAGAGAGAAGAATGCAAGGGATATAATACATATTAAATGCATGAAAGATGAGAATGGAAAGGTTTTGACGAATGATGAGGAAATAAAAGCGCGTTGGAAGGGATATTTTGAAAAGCTGATGAATGAGGAGAATGATTGGAATGGTGTTCTACCTAGAGCACCACTAAATATAGCTGTGGTGAAAGAGATAAGTATGGATGAGGTTAAAATGGCAGTGCAAGGTATGAAGAATGGAAAAGCTGTAGGGCCAGACGGCATACCAGTTGAAGTGTGGAAGTTTTTAAAGGTGGATGCATGGAGGTGGCTGGCTTTATTCTTCAATAAGTTGTTACAAGAGGAGGCGATCCCGGAAGAATGGTGCAACAGTTTTCTGGTGCCCATTTTCAAAAACAAGGGTGATGTACAGAACTGTAACAACTATAGAGGAATAAAGCTTATGTCACACAGTATGAAAGTTTGGGAGAGGATAATAGCGAGAAGGATGAGAGAAGAGAGTGAGGTATCACAGAGCCAATTCGGGTTTATGCCTGGACGCGGGACAACGGACGCCATATTCGCCCTTCGCCAACTTTGCGAGAAATATAGACAAGTGCGCAAAAACTTGAATATGGTGTTCGTTGACCTGGAGAAGGCATACGATAGGGTGCCCCGTGAGGTTCTGTGGTGGGCAATGAAAAAGAAGGGAGTGCCTGGGAAGTACGTGCAACTTGTACGTGCTATGTATGACAGAGCGAATACACATGTCCGGTCCGAGGCCGGTGTTACCGATAAGTTCAATGTGGCTGTAGGCTTGCACCAGGGATCGGCTTTGAGCCCTTATTTGTTCCTCCTGGTAATGGATGCGTTGACATCAGACATACAGGAGGAGGCACCCTGGTGCATGCTGTTCGCCGACGACATTGTTCTTATCGGAGATAATGCGCTTGAGGTCCAGGGTAGACTGGAAAAATGGCAAGAGAAACTGGAGAGTGTCGGACTGAAGATCAGCAGAACAAAAACCGAGCACTTGTTCTGCGACTTCGGTGGTCCATCCAGTTTCTCACCCATTGCCTTAGACGGTGTATCCCTTCCAGTCTGCTCCGACTTTCGGTACCTCGGCTCATTGATCCAGAACGACGGCAATATAGACCGGGATGTGAAAAATAGAATAAATGCGGGATGGATGAAATGGCGGCAGGTCACTGGGACAACTTGCGATCCAAGAATGCCCCTTAAAATTAAGGGGAAAATTTACAAATCAATCGTAAGACCTGTCGTAATGTATGGATCAGAATGTTGGGCAACCAAAGGGACGGATGAAAGAAGACTACATGCAACGGAGATGAGAATGTTAAGATGGATGTGTGGAGTGACGAGAATGGATAAGATACGGAATGAATATATTAGAGGAAGTTTGAAAGTAGCGCCTGTGACGGAAAAGTTGAGGAGCAATAGATTAGCATGGTATGGGCATGTCATGCGGAGGGATGAATGTCATGTGACGAGAAGAATGTTAGATATGAAAGTGGATGGATACAAGGGTAGAGGTAGACCAAAGAAGAGATGGATGGATTGCGTGAATGATGATATGAGTAAGAAAGGAGTGAATACTGAAATGACGGCTGATAGAGGGGAATGGAAGAGGAAAACATGTTGTGCCGACCCCACTTGAGTGGGATAAGGGCAGGGAGATGATGAACGGATTTAGATTAAGTAAAATCGCATTCTACCTTCAATTTCTAAAAATTTAACGCGAAGTCGCGAGCAACAGCTATATTTGAGAACTCTGCGAAAGACTAAGGAGTATTGATCGAAAAACTATCGCCATCTTTCGACATAACAAAATAAAGATGTTTTGATTTGCGCTTTTTCAATCTTTTCTTTCATCAGCCAAACGAAAAATACGAAATAGTAAAGATATTAAAATGTATTAGGGTATCACAGACGATTAAGATCCCAATAATATTAAATGCGAAAGTTTTTGAGGATGTTATGAACTGAACCCTACGAGATAGATCAAAATAATGTACTACAGTATTGTACACCTTAAAAAGGTCTACAAAAAAGTCCGCGATGGTATTTGTCTATCCCCGTGCGAAGCCGGGGCGGGTCGCTAGTATATCTTAAGATGAAATACTGTTGTATCTTTGCCGTGTGTGACGCCCTTAAGAGCTAACCTTAAAACAGCCTTAAATTATTTGGCTAGTGAGTATATAAGTACTAATTTATTTCTATCACTACCGTCCCAAGAATTTCATTTGTCATAATTTTTATTGGCATAATCCTAAAATTAGTTCCGCTTAGAAAAGATAAATAGACATCTTACTACTTATAAATGCGAAAGTTTGTGAGGATGTGTGGATGTTTGTGCCTTAATCACGCCTAAACGGCTGAACGGATTTGAATGGAACTTGGAATATAAATAGTACATGTACTGGATTAACATATAGGCTATTTTTATCCGGGTACCACGCGAGCGAAGCCGCGGGCGGCAGCTAGTAAATAATTAATGGTTTTGTGGACATTTCACACAGCGCCATCTAGCCCCAAACTAAGCAAAGCTTGTACTACGGGAACCAGATGACTGTTAGAATTTTTAAATATTTGTTTAGTAGATACATGCTTATAATACTTTGACGACCTCGGTGGCGTGGCGGGCGAGTGCTCGGCTGAGACGCAAGAGGCGCGGGTTCGATTCCCGCTACTGGAGAAATGTTTGTATGTTCTGCAAATATTTCTTCCGGGTCTGCCCACCCCATTAGGGATACAGGCGTGATAATATTTGTACGTCAATAAGAACATTAATTAAAAAATATGCCAAAAGATATTATGTCAAATGAAATTATGCGAACTGTCATTTCCAACATATTCATGTGTTTAAATAAAAAATAATGTGCACTGCTTTGTGGATCTACGTCACTATTACAATAAATCATTGTTTGCGTCTGAGATGTTCTTAAACGTGCAATTTTAAGCAACATTTTTTAACACAGAAATGACAAATGGACCAAGTCGCTGTCACAATTTCCGTCACAAGAGTTTCCATCAGTCGCTTGTCAAATAACACACGCTGGGATTTAAATGCGCCGTATTTGACGGTATCAAGTAGAAAGCGATTGGAACTTATTGCAACCAAACAATACTATGATTATCTGAACATTATCTACACACGAGAATAGTTCGACGCGTGAGAAAAAACTCGGGAGAAATTCTGAGCGTAGATAGATTTGCTCACATAAGTGTTAGTTTATTGTTTTATCTTAGACCAAAGAAAAAGAAAAGACCCCGCGCCGCGAACAACAAAAGTGAAGCCACCTTTTTATCTATGTGTGCGTGGGTTTTAAGGTTGTGTGTTCCGAGTAACCTAAATTCATAGTATAATAATTAAGAAACGATGCTATTTGAAGTACTTACAAGTGAAGTGATTCCGTGAGACTTTTTATGTGATTTGCTGCTGTTTTTACAAGTTTTCACTACACAGGAAGGCATAATTCTATTTTTAAGACTCGTGACGTACTAAGAGCGATGAGCATGGTTTTAGTGTAGGTGTGTGCGTGAGCGTGTATGTTTACTTGCGGGAGCACGGTTTTGTGTGGCTTCACTTTTGTTGTTCGCGGCGCGGCGTCTTCTCTTTTTATTTGGTCTGAGTGTTTTATTACAATAAATATTACATCTGAATATAACAATAGGTAAAAAACTTTGTGAGCAAAAGTGCAAACGCTCAAACTTTCTCCCACGACCTATACAATAGACTAACATTATTTAGACGTTTTGAATAACTTATTGCAATTTTTACCTTATTTTATTTGAATGACATTTTAGAATAAGTTTTTTTGGCGATGCTCCCCGATCAACACAGAAATTTTAACTAATATTATAAATGAGTAAGTTTGCATGTTCGTTTCCACTTGTCTCCTTAAAGGCTACTGTACACGGGTAGAGCAAACGGTATAATTAACTAGCATACTACTCTTCCGATAAGTACTCTTCCAGACTTGCTTAGAGAAGCGCGGCGTAGCTTACTTAGACGTTCTCGAAGTTAGGCAACGTGGTGCGCGGTCACAATTTGGATGGTAGACCGCAAAAGGCATTACGAGCTGAGCGCTTCCGTGCTTCGCAGGGCACGTTAAATTGTCGGTCCCGGCTTTTAAGTCGTTAAGCCAGAACGGAGGCCTTCAGGCGGCCTAAAAACTCCGTCACAAGAGTTGGCCACTAGCTCATACGAACTTACTTAGTAGAGTAAGTGTTTACATGTACATTTTCTACGCTTTATGTAAATTTCTCTGCTGGACTGGGAGTAAAGAAATAACATAGAATGCGTCCAGCTGCTTCTCTCCCCGAGCATGTCGTAAAAGTCGACTAAGGGACAGTATCCTCCAACATGATGAGATACAATAAGCAAGTATTCCCAAGGAGGGTTGACGTCAGGCAGGCGGCCGGTCATAAAACACCTTAGCCAAAACTCTTACAGCGTGATCCAAGGTTCATGCTGTGCCGACCCCACATAGAGTGGGATAAGGGCAGGAAGATGATGGTACGTCAACATAGGTCGAGTCGAGTTGGAGTAAAGCGGATGCCTGATGAAGGAAGGCAAGTGGTAGAGTAACTTGCCCACTGCTAGCTACTTTACTTTAGGTATTAGGCTAGGTTTTTAGTTTTATGTTTATTTTGTTTATTTAATTCTATTTTTTATTGTGTCTAATTTAAGTTTGAATATTTTTGTAATTTTTTAATGATATGGATCTATCTGAAATAAATGAGTTAATAATAATAATTTACTCTTCCAAATTTTAGTACTCGACAAATGCTGTCTACATTAGTAGTTACCCCCGAATACTCAAATGCGACTCTGAGTTGAGCACGTCTGTTTTTTGACAGTTTTTAATGAAAATCTGTCAAAAACTCGTCATTTGAGACGTGCTCAACTCCGAGATGCATTTGAGTATTCGCGGGTTAGTAGGATAGTTAGTATTATACCATGCTACTATGCTGTTTACTCTACCCGTGTGTAGCAAGCTTAACGTCTGAACGAACTTGACGAAAGCTTAGTTACTTAGACATTTTAGATAAATCCTATCATCACAGCTTTCATGAATTAAAAAGAGGCCATTTGATTGGTTGGTCAAATGTCACTGTCATACTTTTTTTTTAATTCATAGAAGCTAGGAGCTTGCACGACTATTCAGCCATAGGGAGTATTGTCAATATTGGTATTTAAAAAAAAATTGTTAACGAACTACACAATAATAAATGAAAACATCTGTTTCGTGGTCTTTAGAGTCTAAACTATTAGAATTAATAAGAGTATACACCTTTTATTAAAACTTTACTTACCCTATAGGGTAAGTAAAGTCCTCAAATTTTGGGTTATAACCCAGATTATGTGAGGATGAGTAGAATATTTGACCGAGATACGAAACGATTTCGTGGCACAATCTATTTTTGCATATATAAATCGGAGAGCATCATTTTTCATACAACAATATAGTTAAATACATTTATTCTACATATTTTTACATTGTGTATTGTCTAAATTCTAAAACGATCTAAATATTTACAGTTTTATGAGAGAAATAATTTTCATTTTTTTTCTTAGGGCAGTTTATGTCAAATTATCGCAGTCTTTATAATGACAAACAATAAGAGAGCTTCCTCAAACAAAAATTGTAAATGCAATTTTTCGTGGGGATATTTTTCTAAATCTCGGCTGAACGCATTTTGCTGGAAATTATATTACACGTTCATAGCCAAAATAGAATGCGTCCAGCTGCTTCTCTCCCCGAGCATGTAAAAGTCGACTAAGGGATAGTATCCTCCAACATGATGGACCATCTATATGAGCGATGTGATCACCTGTCACCATGGTTCAACATCTTGGGACTTTGAATCAAGGAGTGGCTGCAAGTTTACGATTACTTGTGGCTCTGCCCATCCCGTTACGGATACATGCGAAGACGCGGGTAGTCGGTTTATTATGGCACACAAATATTTCTGAGATTCTCAAAGGCAAAAGTCACATATCTTTCGGGAAGGGAGGTGATGGACTCTGTAAATTCAGTTTCAATCAATTTCAATCAGTTTCTATTTAAAACCGTGAAGTATGAAGGCTATTTATAGCAAATCAGTATATTTCTCAACGTAACTTTACAAAGAAACTGATAGAAACTGATTGTAACTAAAATGGCCATTAAGTTGCTACAGGAGTAATAGTTAGCGCCATGTAAAAACCACGAGGAAAAAGCACTTGTGGAATTTTCTGATCACAGTAGTTTTTGTGTCTTGTTTTATTCTTTTAAGTAAAATAAGCATTACAACTGAATATAGCATTTGGGAAATCCTTTGAGAGCAACAATATCCACGCTAAAACTTTCTCCCGCGGGTTTTCTTACGCAAACGGACCTTCTATATGCATTTAGAGCTCCTATTTAAATTCCGTGACTGCGTGAAGTTAAAACTACATAGCTATTGTTTAAATTTTTTTGGAATACGTTTATACGTATTATATTTTAATGTCGACTCCAAAACTTTTGAACTGTACGACAGATCATTTACATTTCGCTCAAAAATGCAAATTTTGTTCGGAAAACTGTAAATTCACAATTTTTTATATGGCCGTTTCTAAGATACATCGAAATTTGGCTGCGAAACCTTTAAATTCAACTAAATCTAGTTCAGAAATTCGAAAAGTTCACAAAATTTTGTTACCTAATCACAAAACTCACTTAAGTTTGGCTATTCAATACTCAAAATTACACAAGTTTAATTCTGATAGCCATAAATTCACATAAATTTAGTTCAGAAATTCACAAATTTTTCGTCTGAAAAAAATTTATTTGGTACTGAATTCAATCAAAAAATCATAGATTCACGAATGTCCCGTCTGTAATTACAAAATCCAAATAAATTTGACGATGAAATCATCAAATTTAGTATAGAAATCACAAAATTCACTTAAATTTGGATCTAAAACTCTCAAATTCACACAAATTCAGTTCTGAAACTCATCAATTTGCAAATTTAAGATGATTGGCACGGTAGCCAATATTACAATGCTATCAAAGCAGAGAGAATCAAACCTTACCACATCGCGATAAGGGCTACATTCAGTTGGACGTCGTCTCCTTCCGCGCCGTGAACGAAACAATTGAACGAATCCCTTTTACTGAAGTCTGGAACAAAATTTACAATTTTAAAATGTTATTTTTTTATAAATGGGGTGTCAACAAATTTATATGCGTTATATCAGTGCTTTCAAACGGTGAAGGAAAACATTGTGAAGAAACCCGCGGCTTAGTCAGCTCCGCACGTATTGACCATGTCTTTCCGACAAGGCCGACTAAGCTTAGAGGATGGAATAGGTGCTGGGCAAGCCTCCATCTTAATTCGTCCCGGGCACTACAGCGTCCCGTTTGTGAAGGTAAAAGTTGCCTCCTGACGCTGTATAAATTATCTACTATAGATGGTAAAAGGCCTTAGTAGTAGTATAGTTATATCAGTGGGGCTAAAAGGCCACTTTGAACAATTAACCTATAGCAATTAATTCTTCTAAGCTATTCCTGTAATTTTCATAAAATGGCCCGAATTGCAGGTAAATTGTACGCAATTCAGCAGCAGATTCATATTTGGCTGTAAAATGCTCAGAATTTTAATGAATCGTGCGCAATTCAATTCAGCCACAGATCTGATATAATTTGCTCACATAAATTGTTCGCATAGAAAAATCCATTGGTACACGACCAGTTAACCCATGACCTATGCTCTCATACAAAATAATATTCATACAATTAAAATACAATTGGAAGGAAGATGAAATACCTTTTTCTTGGATCCATTCAAATAATCTTTATACATCTCCGATCGTAAATATCTTGAGTAGCTGTCCGATTTCATCAGATGATACACATGGGCCTGAAAACAGTTTCATATATTATTATTCATTTATTTCAGATCATTTAAAATCCATACAATATAAAATTACAATTAATACACACACACTTAAAACTAAAACTACAATACAAAATTTCGTTTAAAACAGAATAATTAATAATCAAATTAAATAAAAGAATGTCAACAATATTAGACATAGTATGGAGATTTACCTTCGGGATACATCCGGTATCCCGGTTGTATCCCGGATGAGACGCAAGAGGCGCGGGTTCGATTCCCGCTACGGGAGAAATGTTAGTATGTTCTGCAAATATTTCTTCCGGGTCTGGGTGTTGTAGTATAAATACATACCATACTAGAGTTGGCCACTAGCTCATACAAACATACATACATACCTACATACATATTATCACGCCCGTATCCCTAATGGGGTGAGCAGAGCCACAAGTAAACATAAGAAAACTTGCAGCCACTTCTGATTTAAAGTCCTAAGATGGATATGAACCATGGTGACAGGTGATCACATCGCACATATAGATGGTCCATCATGTTGGAGGATACTATCCCTTAGTCGACTTTACGACATGCTCGGGGAGAGAAGCAGCTGGACGCATTCTATGCTTTCTTTTCACTCCCAGTCCAGCAGAGGAGTAATTGCATTTATTAATTACCTGCGCTTGATCGAAGCAATATCTGTCAGCTGCTCCCGAATCAACTTTTACACGAGTTTGTTCCCTGAAAGAGAAAAATTGATTTAATTAAATAATCTATCCATCTTTACCTCTTATATCTCCCCCCCATCTCTATAGATACTATCTAGCTATGTATCTCTCCATATCTACCTCTTATATCTCCCCCCCATCTCTATAGATACTATCTAGCTATGTATCTCTCCATATCTACCTCTTATATCTCCCCCCCATCTCTATAGATACTATCTAGCTATGTATCTCTCCATATCTACCTCTTATATCTCCCCCCCCATCTCTATAGATACTAGCTAGCTATGTATCTCTCCATATCTACCTCTTATATCTCCCCATCTCTATAGATACTAGCTAGCTATATATCTCTCTATCATTACCTCTTATATCTCCCCCCATCTCTTTAGACACTAGCTAGCTATATATCTCTCTATCATTACCTCTTATATCTCCCCCCATCTCTTTAAACACTAGCTAGCTATATATCTCTCTATCATTACCTCTTATATCTCCCCCCATCTCTTTAGACACTAGCTAGCTATATATCTCTCTATCATTACCTCTTATATCTCCCCCATCTCTATAGATACTAGCTAGCTATATATCTCTCCATATCTACCTCTTATATCTCCCCCATCTCTATAGACACTAGCTAGCTAATCTCTCCCCATCTTTACCTCTTACTTATCTCTCTTGCTATCTCTTTAGACACTAGCTAGCTAATCTCTCCCCATCTTTACCTCTTACTTATCTCTCTTGCTATCTCTTTAGACACTAGCTAGCTAATCTCTCCCCATCTTTACCTCTTACTTATCTCTCTTGCTATCTCTTTAGACACTAGCTAGCTAATCTCTCCCCATCTTTACCTCCTACTTATCTCTCTTGCTATCTCTTTAGACACTAGCTAGCTAATCTCTCCCCATCTTTACCTCCTACTTATCTCTCTTGCTATCTCTTTAGACACTAGCCAGCTAGTGCTAGTGGTGGTGGAGTAGACTTACCGGCTCGCTGCGTCGATGTTGACGGGCGAGGGCGCGTCCGAGGCTAGGAACTCCTTCCATATCTCCTTGGCGCGCGTGGCCACGCGAGCCACGGGGAGGGCCTTCAACTCTTGCACCGCTAGCCAGAACCTGAAAGAATATATACAATATGAAAGAAAGAAAGAAAGAAACTATTTATTTGGCTCACAAATACTCACAAAAAATCAATCAAATAAAAACACAGTTAAAACAAAAAAAATTATAACAAATTGTGAGCCAAAAAGGCAACCAGTCAGCGTGTGCTGCAGAGCCCGGAAGCAACCACAGAGCTGTTCTTCCGTGGCACCTCTCCTCAGAGCGCGTCACTGGCCAACACACGCTCTTCACACCCTTTACAATCCGTAATATTATGTTTACATAATAATAACGATACTCAACAAACAAAATATATGTACTACTATAGTTAGAACCTGAAAGAATTTATATGTCGGCCTCGGTGGCGTGGCGGGCGATTGCTCGGCAGAGGCGCAAGAGGCGCGGGTTCTATTCCCGCTGCGGAAGAAATGTTTGCATGTTCTGCAAATATTTGTTCCGGGTGTGGGTGTTGTGGTACCATAGTACTCGTAGTTTCTGATACCCACGACACAGGGAATCCTAGTGTGGGCTCAGGACTATGTATGTGGCTGTTATTTATAAAGAAATGAATTGAACTAACTTGAGGTTCTCCCCGCTGAACTCCTTGGCGAGGAACTTGGCGAAGTGTTCCTTCCCCGCGGGGTCGTGCAGCAGCTCGCGCAGACTGAACGACCAGCGTCGCACGCGGCGTAGTGGTAATGGGTCCTTGCTACAAATAACAATGCATATCGTCACTGGAAAGGCAAAATTACGTAAGCGCCAAAATAGGCATATTGAGTTATTATCCTAAAATAGCAGTCCAAATACAATAATACGAATTGCTGGACATAGAAAATGAAAAAATGAAATCTTACGTTGACGTCATCAAAATTCGATAATTAGGTAGAAAGTTATGATTAAAAAAACTAAAAAAAATTAACTTCAAACGGCTTTTTCTCGATTGGCGCTTACGTAAATTTGTCTTTCCAGTGACGATATCATCATCTTCCTGATTGGATACATACAGAGCTGGAAACAGTCTTCTAAGAATGGCATTAAACGGAAAGATATGTCTTTGGCTGAGGCCGTTGGGATATAGCGAGCAGAAAGGTACTTGAATACTAGATAATCATCTTCCTGCCCTTATCCCACTCTATGTGGGGCCGGCACAGCATGTACCTTGGATGATGCTGTAAGAGTTTTGGCTAAGGTGTTTTATGACCGGCCGCCTGCCTGACGTCAACCCTCCTTGGGAATACTTGCTTATTGAAGCGCTCGTGGCGTAGCTTGCTTAGGCGTTCTTGATTGATCGTTAGAGTTAAGCAGCGATATGCGCAGCCACAAATTGGGATGGGTGACCGAAAACATTTACCCCGTAGCGGGAATCGAACCCGCGCCTCTTGCGTCACAGCCGAGCACTCGCCCGCCTCGCCACCGAGGTCGTCAAATGTTTGTGTGTTCTGCAAATATTTCTTCCGGGTCTAGGTGTTGTAGTATTATAATATAAGTATGTATTTACAAAAAAAAGGATATAAGTATTGTATCAGCCATCTGGTTCCCATAGTAAAAGCTTTGCTTAGTTTGGGGCTAGATGGCGCTGTGTGAAATGTCCACAAATATTTGTTTATTTAAATCCCGGTATTGATATTATCTTGCGGGATGTCATTCCAAACTCAGTGAGTTAGCTACAAGCTTTAGAGTAAAGGTGACTCACCACTGCTTCTCCACGTCCCACATCTCGGTTGTCTCCGATACCCAGGGGTTCGGCCACTCCGGTGGCGTTAAGAATGCGTCGTATTCTGCATATTGCTCGCAGTATGATATGAACCTGAGGGTAGATGCAATGTTTATACAACACAATACTGTTAGACGACATCAATACGACACGTCCTACGTTAAACTAAGTATCTGCAAAAAGCAAATTTTACAGGAGAGCGGTTTTAAGATTTCAATTTCTTTATTTCGTTATTACCTACTCAGTCTTGCGCAGATCTATAGCTTTGAAAATTGGCAAAAGGCTTTTGTTTTGATAGCAGTTTATTTTAATGTGATTTTTTTTTTCGTCTAAACCCTCTCGTTTTCGGTGCGTTTTGAGCCGTCAATGCAGATAAATACTTATACGTTTGAGAAGAAAAAAGTGTGTTGTGATAGGAAAAAAAAATAAAAATAATTGGTATTGTAGATCTGGGTACGTAGAGCTCAAAAATGCAATAAAAACACTTTGGTGTATCAGGCACATACACTGGTCTACGTCCTACGTGTCGTGTAGTGACCGTTATTATAACGGTCACTATGCAGACGACCGTCTGGATATAAATAGCGAGGCGTTAGTGATGCGAGCTTACAGCATCGCTAGTTGCCGCAAAAACCTTTTTTCTCGGTGTCGCTCACCAAAGCCCGGTAACGCTGCCAGCGGTCATCTCAGACCCACACCATTATTATCCGTCCGGAGAAGAAAAAAATAAATGCGAGCTCACTTCTTTCTGAGACTTCGTGTTATTGAAGCTGTTATAGCCCAAATCGATAAAAACACTCACTCATGTTGCCATTTTCCACTTAAAATTCGCCAAATTTTGACGATTTTCGAAATTTTTCCACCAGATTTTTTTTTAGCTTGCTTAGGCGTTCTTTATTGATAGTTAAAGTTAAGCAACGATATGCGCAGTCACAACTCGGGATGGGTGACCGCAAGTGGCATTACGAGCTGAGCGCTTCGGGCACGTTAAACAGTCGGTCCCGGCTTTTAAGTCGTTAAGCCATGACGGAGGCCTTTAGGCAGAGGCGTCTCTAGCCCTTGTGGCGCCCGAGTGCAACCAGTACCCTGGCGCCCTCTAGTCTAGTAGGAGCGGGGTCAAAATGGAATACAGTATATTTTAATTATTATTTTAATAATTATTTATTATAACAGTTATATTTTCAAACGGAAATTCGGATGCAAATAGTGCAATTTTAAATGATGTCGGGAAGCAAAAAGTGTTTTTAGGAAGGAAGGGGTTATAATAATAAAAAAGGGGGCGCCCGGCGCCCCCTTAGACCCGGCGCCCGTGTGCGCCGCACACCCTGCACCATAGGTAAAGACGCCTCTGCCTTTAGGCGGCCTAAAAACTCCGTCACTAGAGTTGGCCACTAGCTCATACGAACACACATACAATCCACCAGAAATGGTCAGTTTGTCGCGGACAAGTGAGTATACCCACATGTCCTGCACCTTGCTGACCCTGACGCTCCGGCGCTCCAGGCGGGCGCGCAGCATGCTGAGCTGCCGGCGCGCCGCCTCCACCTGCGCCTCCACGGGGGCCTCCCGCGCCGGCGCCCCCGCCCCCACCGCCGGCACCGCCGGCACCGCCGGCTGGGACGACTCGCCTGGAAACACGATCAAACTCAAACTATAATAATAATCATCATTATCGCCGTCTTTCTGCTCTGTCTTGTTTATAAAATAAAAAATCAAATCAAAATCAATTTAATTCCTTATTTGATACAATTCGTACACTAGGAAAATTCAACATAATAAAAACATAAACAAGAGAAATAATAAAAACCTGTAAACTTAACTATGTATGCATTACATACTAAAATTATGAGCCATGGCTTCGTCAATATTGTAAAATGATTTTAATCTTACTTATATTATAAATGCGAAAGTTTGTGAGTTTGGATGTTTGTGCCTCAATCACGCCTAAACGGCTGAACGGATTCGATTGAAACTTGGAATATACATAGTACATGTGCTGGATTAACATATAGGCTATTTTTCATCTGGGTATCACGCAAGCTAAGCCGCGGGAGGCAGCTAGTATAATAATATAATAATACTAGCTGCCGCCCGCGGCTTCGCTCGCGTGGTATCCGGATAAAAAATAGCCTATAAGCAATACAATATGAGATACAATAAGCAAGTATTCCCAAGGAGGGTTGACGTCAGGCAGGCGGCCGGTCATAAAACACCTTAGCCAAAACTCAACACCTATTCCATCCTCTCAGCTTAGTCGGCCTTGTCCACAGGAAAGACATGGTCAATACGTGCGGAGCTGACTAAGCCGCGGGTTTCCTCACGATGTTTTCCTTCACAGTTTGAGAGTACTAGGATAGCGTACATAAATTTTTCGCACAGAAAAATCTTAGCAATTTATATGGGCGATGGGCTGATCACCTGTCACCATGGATCATATCAATCTGAAGACTAATTTGGTTAAAATAGTCTGCAAGTTTTCTTATGTTTACTTGTGGCTCTGACCACCCCATTAGGGATACAGGCGTGATAATATGTATGTAACATTTTTGGTCAAGCATGAGTTGCCACTAAATGATACAGACAAACAGACGGTTACCGTTTTCTTTGACGACTACTTCTGCATTCTTCTTCTGTATTTCCTCTTCACTCTCTTGAGGGTTGGTTATTGTGACTATTGGATTATTCTGAAATTATAACAGTTTTTTCAGTGATATTATATTCATAAGTAAGTGTTTATAAATTTGGCCTAAGGCCAAGAACTGCCAGGGATAGAAACAAGTGGAAGAAGTTGGAAAAGGCCTATGCCAAACTAGGGCAAACGGACGAAAGAGATAAATTAGAATTAGTTTTAGATTAAGTATAAGCAAAACTTTCGTTCGAAATAAAGGCTGTTATTATTATTATTAAGTGTTTATAAAAAAAGTTTTTAAAGTATTATATCAGCCATCTGGTGCCCATAGTACAAGCTTTGCTTAGTTTGGGGCGAGATGGCGCTGTGTGAAATGTACACAAACATTTATTTATTTTAATAACATCATAAAACTAATTCTAATCGATGTCAGGGGAACAAAGATCTACACTGATGTCCCGCGGGGGGGTGTATTGTGCATTATCCCCCTGCTAACCCTCCCCCAGCCAGCACAACTCCTTGAAGTACCGGAGGACTTTGGGATGTTGGCAGCAATGTTCCAGCATCGTCGATGGTGTTGAAGCCGTTGTTGGCCATCATAATGACGACCTCGGTGGCGTGGCGGGCGATTGCTCGGCAGAGACGCAAGGCGCGGGTTCGATTCCCGCTGCGGAAGAAATGTTTGCATGTTCTGTAAATATTTCTTCCGGGTGTGGGTGTTGTGGTAGCATGGTACTCGTAGTTTCTGATACCCACAACACAGGGAATCCTAGTGTGGGCTCAGGACTATGTATGTGACTATTGGCTGTTATTTATTTATTATTTTATTATAATACTGATTGGGTAACCCACTGGGCTGCAATTACCTTGATATTCTGCTGCATAACCATATCCTGGCATTGTTTGAGCCGCTTCGCCTTCAGAGCGTTGATTCGAGACAGCTTCTTGGGATCTAACTCTGTTGTGTTCACACAGCCCGGCTAAAACATAAATGAACCATACTTATATTATAAACTATAGCCTTTTACCATCTATAGTAGATGATTTATACAGCGTCAGGAGGCAACCTTTACTTTCACAAACGGGACGCTGTAGTGCCCGGGACGAATTAAGATGGAGTAGGCTTACAGCACCTATTCCATCCTCTCAGCTTAGTCGGCCTTGTCCACAGGAAAGGCATGGTCAATACGCGCGGAGCTGACTAAGCCGCGGGTTCCCTCACGATGTTTACCTTCACCGTTTGAGAGTACTGGGATAGCGCACATAAATTTTTCGCACAGAAAAATAAATTAGTACACGACGAACTAAGTTCGTATGAGCTAGTGGCCAGCTCTAGTAGTGACGGAGTTTCTAGGCCGCCTAAAGGCTTCCGTCATGGCTTAACGACATCCAAGCCGGGAGCGACAAACGTGCCGGTAATAGTATCTGGCTACGTACCATAGGTCTGTGGACATCCCAGAAGGCTCTCTCCTGACTATCCAGTACCTTTCTCTCCAACTTATCACGTTTTTTGTCAACCTGTAACAAAATAAAGGAGTCAATCTTAAGCGAAGCGCGATCCAAGAGCTGGGTTCGACGACCTCTGTGGCGTGGTGGGCGAATGCTCGACTGAGACGCAGGAGGCGCGGGTTCGATTCCCGCTGCGGGAGAAATGCTTGCATGCTCTGCAAATATTTCTTCCGGGTCTGGGTGTTGTAGTATTATGTATTATAAGTATGTATTTAAAAAAAAGTATATAAGTATTCTATCAGCCATCTGGTTCCCATAGTACAAGCTTTGCTTAGTTTGGGGCTAGATGGTGCTGTGTGAGTCCTCAAATATTTATTAATTATTATTTATTTATTTGGCTCAACGTATTAGTGGGGCTGAAAAGCCCACTTTGAGCAAATAATCTATACTAATATTATAAAGAGGAAAGATTTTTTTGTTTGTAACGAATAGGCTCCGAAACTACTGGACCGATTTCAAAAATTCTTTCACCAATAGAAAGCTACATTATCAGGGTCCAGTATAGGCTATAATATATTTTCAAAAAAATTAGGGATCCGTAAGAAAATTGCAATATTGTATAGAAAACCTGTCAAAAAATCGTCATTCGAGACGTTCTCAACTTTGGAGATGCGTTTGAGTATTCGGGGGTAAGCCGCGGGTTTCCCCACGATGTTCTCCTCCACCGTCTGAGAGGGTCTCCGGCGTACCTTGCTCTGAGCTTCGGCCTGCATGAATATGAACTCCCACTTCCGACTGAACATCTTCTGGAGTCGAGCGAGTGACTCCGCCTCGTAGTCCGCTAGCTCCAGCCTCGCCTTGTTCTGCATAGTGCGCTTGCATAGGTACACGGCTGGAACACACAACACACATTAAGCTTTATCACACAGATACATTGACGTCGTCGGTGGCGTGGCGGGCGAGTGCTCGGCTAAGACACGAGAGGTGCGCGTTCGATTCCCGCTACGGGCGAAGTGTTTGTATCATCATCATCAGCCTATAGCAGTCCACTGCTGGACATAGGGCTCCCCTAATGAGCGCCATCGCGCCCTATCTTCGGCTTGAGGCATCCAGTTTCTGCCAGCAGCCTTTCATAGATCCTCACTCCAGCTAGCCGGAGGGCGTCCTACATTACGTTTGCCGAGTCGCGGTCTCCACTCAACAACTCGTTTACCCCAGCGGTTGTCGGTTCTTCAGATATGACCAGCCCACTGCCACTTCAGTTTGCTAATTCTCTGAGCTATGTCGGTGACCTTGGTTCTCTGTCGGATAACATCATTACGGATCTTATCCTTCAGAGAAACTCCGAGCATAGTTCTTTCCATAGCTCGCAAATGTTTGTATGTTCTGCAATTATTCCTTCCGGGTCTGGGTGTTGTAGTATTATGTATTTACAAAAAAAAGTATATAAGTATTCTATCAGCCGTCTGGTGTCCATAGTACAAGCTTTGCTTAGTTTGGGGCTAGATGGCGCTGTGTGAAATGTCCACAAATATTTATTTATTTACATATTATTAACACGCCCGTATCCTTATCGGGAGTACAAGTAATCATAAGGAAACTTGCAGCCACTCCTGATTCAAACTCCCAAGATGGATATGAACCATGGTGGGTTTTCGTAAAGTAAGTTTAACTTCTTTCTCTGGACTGGGAGTGATGAAAAAAGCACAGAATGCTTCCAGCTGCTTCTCTCCCCGAGCATGTAAAAGTCGACTAAGGGATAGTATCCTCCAACATGATGGACCATCTATATGTGCGATGGGCTGATCACCTGTCGCCATGGTTGATTGCCAGTTAAACAAATTTACAAATACTTCATCAAACATACCATAGTCAGTGTTCTCAGGCTCCCATTGATTCGACGGCCAGAAATACGGCGTCTGGAATCTGAAAATAAAACAAAACATTAGCAATCCACTTAGCATGAGAGCATTGGTCTAGCTAGAGAACTGGTGGTCTAGCGAGAGCACTTGTAGTCTAGCGAGAGCACTGGCGGGAACACTGGCGAGAGCACTGGTGGTCTAGAGAGAGCACTGATGGTCTAGAGAGAGCACTGGCGAGAGCATTGGCGGTCTAGCGAGAGTTGTGAGAGGAAGTGAAAACTTCCCTTTCGGTGTCTCTAGAGTCTAAACTATTACAATTAACAAAAGTTAACGTATATTTCTAACCTGTAGTACGTGTTGTCATTGCGCACAGTGAGAGCGTGGTCGTCGATGGGGAACAGGTAGCCATGAGCCGCTAGCAGGTGAGCCAGGTGAGCCGCCTCCCAGGGCTCCTCGAGAGGCAGGTGCCGGTTGAGCCACGCCACCAGGTCTGAGCCGGTGAACACCTGCAGGAGAATATATAACTAGCTGCAGCCCGCGGCTTCGCTCGCGTGGTACCCGGATAAAAAATACTTAGGCGTTTTACCATATATAGATGATTTATACAGCGTCATGAGGCAACTTTTTGCCTTCACAAACGGGACGCTGTAGTGTCCGGGACGAATTAAGATGGAGTAGGCTTGCCCAGCACCTATTCCATCCTCTCAGCTTAGTCATCCTTGTCGGAAAGACATGGTCCATGTTTCCTCACGATGTTTTCCTTCAACGTTTGAGAGAACTGGTATTATAGCGCACATAAATTTTTCGCACAGAAAAATCCATTGGTACACGACCGGATTTGAACCCGCGTCATCGGAAGGCGGGGTCACTACCAACAAATAGCCTATGTGTTAATCCAGCACATATACTATGTGTTCTGAGTTTCATTAAAATCCATTCAGTAGTTTTTGCGCGAAAGAGTAACAAACATCCATACATACAAACTTTCACGTTTATAATATTAGTAAGGATTTATATGCAAAAGTTTTCAGTTGCGACTGATCGCTATCAGATAAACGCATACACAATAAAGTTTCAAGATTGATTTGCTGGTCTTCGTTCCTCTGAACCCTGCTCCTCCACACTTACAGATGGTATCTTGGACATGAAACTCTTCACAGTTCGGACAGGTACACCGGTGTTCTCATCCTGCATCTTCTCAATTAGATTCTCCATCTGAAAATACATTCAATTTAATATACATACAAACATACAATGTGGTAATATCGTCACTGGAAAGGCAAATTTACGTCAGCGCCAAAAGGCCATTTCGAGAAAAAGTTGTTTAAAGTTTTTATTTCAATTCATAATTGCCTTCAAACAGTAGCCGGTAGAATCACCTCTCCGACGACGTGGCATTGCTTCGTGAGGAGGGTGATCTACAAAAATGTTTAGTAGTAGTATTTAGTATTAGTCTAATAACTAACCCTAATTATAAGTGCTTTACTAACAAATTATGGATCCTGTAGTCTGAAATAAAATCATTTTATTTTATTTATAATATGAATTGCTGGACATAGAAAATGAAAAAAGAATGAAATCTTACGGTGACGTCATCAAAATTCGATAATTAGGTAAAAAGTTATGATAACAAAACGAAAAAAAAAACTTTAAACGGCTTTTTCTCGTAATGGCCTTTTGGCGCTTACGTAAATTTGCCTTTCTAGTGACGATATTATCACACCCGTATCCCTAATGGAGTGAGCAGAACCACAAGTAAACATGAGAAAATTGCAGCCACTTCTTATTTGAAGTCCCATGGATATGAACAATGGTGACAGGTGGTCAGCCAATCGCCAATATAGATGGTCCGTCATTTTGGAGAGGTCTATTCCTTAGTCGACTTTTACGACATGCTCAGGGAGAGAAGCAACTGGATGCATTCTAAGCTTTTTCTTTTCTTCCAGTCCAGTGGAGAAGTAATTGTCTCACCCGTTTATAAATGAGATAGTTGGGGGACTCCTCGGGCGAGGGGATGGTGGACATGATGCTCTGGATGTTAGGAGGAAGCTCCTTCTTATCCTTGTCTTTCTCCTTTTCATCCTTCACGCATTTCGAGTTTTCCCTGGAATATAAACATTATATACAGTAGTACCAAAAATAATGTGTGCCTCGGCAAACTTCGTGCTTTGTATGAGAGCCGAATTTGTCCACATCCTACTATATTATAAATGTGAAAGTTTGTGAGGATGTTTGGATGTTTGTGCCTCAATCATGCCTAAACGGCTGAACGAAACTTGGAATATACATGGTACATGAGCTGGATTAACATATAGGCTATTTTATATCTGGATACCACGAGAGGAAAGCCGCGGGCGGCAGCCAGTTTTAAATATATTAAATTTGTTTGTGACAGTCTGACTGACAATCAACACAGCCTAAACCATGAATCCAGCAGCATTAAGCTTGAGAGAGAGAGAGAGTGACCTTCTTATAGTGTGCAGAGAATCCTAGAGGAAGCAGAGATAAAATTTTAATAAAATATATCAACAGGGACAAAGTCACCGAGCGTTCCTCTAAATTAGTTGGCGAATAGAAAGAAAGAAAGAAGAAAGAAATGATTTGATTTGACAGACACAAACAACACAGAACAGGAGAGTAAAAGGTAACAAATTAAAAGTAAAAAAAAACGAACAAGAAATATTAAACACTACCTATTACGAAAACCTAGCTGCCCATTGATCCCGCACTGTGTGGTGAATACTTACCTAGAAGGACCTTGCTGACATGCCCTCTGTGCCTTCTCGGATGAGTTCATTGTCACCATTTTCTTTATAAACACTCTTATTAATATCACAAGAAAATTCATTTATTCAAGCATTCTCAAAATAATAAGTGTTTACTTCACTGATTATTCCTTGGGTTTCAGTCTTTCACAGTACCAAGTTTCAGACATATTTAAGTCTAAAACTCCATACAGACATAGTTTCTTATAGATTTAAGTCATTATATCATTTCTGTTTGATTTTTTAAAAGAATTTTGAAGAGGATATAAATTTTTTGAAGCCCACAAAACATTAGTGAAAATGTCACTTGTTAAGCGAAGAATCAATTAGAAATGTTAGGGAACACGTATTTAGTTTTCCTTATTCAATATCAATAAAGTTTATGGTATTTACGAGTTATAAAAAAGAGATTTATCGTTCTATTTCAAAATATTTTTTACACTTCAGTAGGTGTTGTCCCATTGCGTTTTAGACGCTAAAAACACTTCGCACTTGAGTTCTTAAGATGCTAAATTTTATGTATTAACACGATAAAGGTAGTATTATCGCTACAACTCATCAAAACTTAGCAATACGATTCGAAAATAACATTTTTGTAAATTGTACGAAGAAAATGTCACGGATTTCTGTTCGCCATTTAGGTTCCTCCGGGTTCCTCGAATCCTATTTTGAAAGAGATAGCGCGATCGAAAATATTGGAGAAAGAAAGAGTGAGAAATACATGGAAGTGTTATACGACTAAGTGAAGAAGATTATTAGACTTTCAGTAAGTGCAACAAAATAAAGGCCACTTTAAATTGTCCGTAAAAACTAACAGATGGCGCATGTCTTGTCTTGTTGAGTGAGTTTATTGAACGCTTTGTGTGTAGTTATTTAGCTATTTTTAGATCAGATTTATTAATTAAATAAAATCATTTATTATTTGTTTTTTATTAGGTATACAATTGTGCATAATTCTCAAATAATTAAATTATTGAGAAATAATAAAGTAATTAAACAAATGTGTTTATCAAAATGGAAACTAGATGTCAGCACTTGGCGAAAAATAAAATACTACTTTAAAATTGTATACTAAAAGCAAAAGTGTCGTAATTTCAAAGTATGCATTTAATTTGATTACTGTTGTGTAGAGGTGGTTGAATACACACTTGTACACAAGTTTGATAAGCGTTTTGAATTTAAATTCAGCAACAGAAAGTTTGCTAAAAAGTCATTGCTTCTTAATTATTACTCGCGTTTAGATATAATGATTACCTAGGTTGACTAAATATTTAATGGAATGCCATTTAGTCATAAAAGAGGTATTTCGTAAACCGCAATAGATAGAGGGTTGTTTTCACAGAGTGTATTGCCGCTATTACAAAAACAAAAAAGAGGTCCCTATGTATGGGGACCTCTTTTTTTGTTTCTCATTTATGTATTGAACCCTTCGTATGCGAATTGGACTCTCACTTGACAGGTTTTTATTATTCTACACGGCGATCGAAACCGTGAACGGAAACTAGCGGAAATACCTACCTACTGAGCAATATCCTTCACCCTTGACATTATCAGAAATACTGCTACAACAAATGTCTTGGTGGAATAACAATAATAAAAACCAGTATAATAGTAGTCTATTTTTAATTTTTGGGCTAGACGAGGCACCTTAGTCCTTTCACCACACTAGTTGTACGAATGAGGTAGTCTTGTTATTATTAACGTGTTGGCCTATCAAGATAGGTAGGTACCTACCTACCTCTATATTTTATTTGACGACCTCAGTGGCGTGGCGGGCGTGTGCTTGGCTGAGATGCAAGAGGCGCGGGTTCAATTCCCGCTACGGGATAAATACTTCTCCCGTGTCTGAGTGTTGTAGCAATAAATAAGTATGAATTTACAAAAAAAGTAGATAAGTATTCTATCAACTATCTGGTGCCCATAATACAAGTTTTACTTAGTTTGGGGCTAGATGGCGCTGTGCGAAATGTCCTGAAATAAAAAAATAGCCTATATCTTAATCCAATGCATGTACCTTTGATTATACACCTAAATAATCAAAGGCATGTACTATGTGTATTCCAAGTTTCATTCAAATTCGTTCAGCTGTTTAGACGCGAAGGCACAAACATAGAAACATCCTTTCACACTTAATTTACTCATTTCTTATCTTATCACTTCACTATCACATAATATCCAATAGAATTCGATAGTAATGATGATATTTGGATGTAATAAAGGATTAGATAGGTAAATTACGTACTTACATATTATCTATAGGTAATGTTAGGTGTGATCGAAGTATTTTCCATTGGTACACGACCGGGTTTGATCCCACGACTTTAGACTCGGAAGGCGGTTTCATGGATTTTTCTGTGCGAAAAATTTATGTGCACTATACCAGTAGGTACTCTCAAACGGCGAAGGAAAACATCGTGAGGAAACGCGCGGCTTAGTCAGCTCCGCACGGATTGACCATGTCTTTCCTGTGGACAAGGCTGACTAAGCCGAGAGGGTGGATGGATGGGCAAGCCTACTCCATCTTAATTCGTCCCGGGCACTACAGCGTCCCGTTTGTGAAGGAAAAGTTGCCTCCTGACGCTGTATAAATCATCTACTATAGATTGTAAATGGCCTTAGTAGATCAAAGTATTTTAACCTATTTTAAGACTTGAGCAACATTTTAAGTGGTTTATCAATATCGACGCTCGAAAGTATGCTTTGCACTTTGAAATTGTTTTTTAAGTGCAGTTAGGTATAAATCGCGTTGATAAAAACATTGATAAGTAGGTACTTACAAAGGCAGGTAGGTAGAATAGAATAGAAATAGAATAGAAAATAATTTATTGGCAACATAAGAATACAGGAGTAAAAAATTAAAAATGAAATGACAGAGAGAAGGACAAAAGGAGAGAAGAAAATACATATTATAGGTACGTAGACAGAGAAAAAACATTCTCTATTCATTTTCTATTTTCTGCCTACGATATTATACAAGCCTAACCTACCTATCTAATATAAGGTACAAGGAGGTACTATAGTAAATATTATTATTATTATTAGGAGCCTGTAGTGGCCCACTGCAGGGCAAAGGCCTTCTTTCCTTCTTTCCAGTCATCCCTGTTTTGGGTCACTGTGGGCCAGTCCTTTATGTAGGCATCAATTTCATCCCTCTATCTTCGCCGAGGTCTGCCGCGAGGTCGTTTTCCTGGTTTGGTGGCTTTAGCCCATAACGCATCCGATATATGGCAGACTTGGCCCGCCCAATCCCATTTTAACCTACCTACTTGCTGTCCGACATCCGCAATTTGCGTTTTGGAGTTTTTACTATAGTAAATAGCTAGGCTAAAAATTGGCTGCACTTAAAATGACCAAGTGTATTATGACATAATGTGCATTTGGCCTGAATGCTCATCAAAAAGTGAAAAACACCAAAATGCTAGTTTGGCGAGTTGGCCACTGGACCGACGCGACGATGTGGTCTCTGAACAAACCTACAAAAATCATCATCTTCCTTGTCCCACTCCATGTGGGGTCGGCACAGCATGATCCTTGGATGATGCTGTAAGAGTTTTGGCTAAGGTGTTTTATGACCGGCCGCCTGCCTGACGTCAACCCTCCTTGGGAATACTTGCTTATTGTATCTCATCATGTTGGAGGATACAAAAAATGATAAGTACTTAATAAATATTAATGGTGCCTACGTATGTATATGATATGTATGCAGGTATGTAAATTATCACACCCGTATCTCTAATGAGGTGGGCAGAGCCACAAGTAGTCATAAGAAAACTTGCAGCCACTCCTGATTCAAAGTCCCAAGATGGATATGAACCATGGCGACAGGTGATCAGCCCATCGCCCATATAGGTGGTCCATCATGTTGGAGGATACTATCCCTTAGTCGACTGTTACGACATGCTCGGGGAGAGAAGCAGCTGGACACATTTTGTTTTTTTTTACTCCCAGTCCAGCAGAGAAGTAAGTTAGGTAATAACTAACTATTAAAATAATAAACTATCACTATTTTCTACCTCACGCATCTACGTAAATAAAAACTTAGAACCTTTTGTAAAGTGTAAACAGGTGATTTTACAAGTGTTTCTTTGTAACGTAAGTAACAGAGAAAATATAATGATACCCTACCTAATAAAGCAAAAACCTATCGAAACTCTAATTTTATGATTATTATCGATTTTTATGTTTATAGCACAGACGTTAATCAATGGTCCATGATATTGGGTACGGTTCAAACGATTTTTCTGTAAAACAGTCTGAATTTGTATGAAATTTATTTCGGGAGCAAATTCATATTTGGCCATAAAATGGTCTGAAACCAGGTATATCATACGCAATTCAATTCAGCAGCAGATTCATATAACGTTGCTTTTTTAACCCTCCTGACGTCTCGTACGTATATAAATTATTTAGTAGGTATTTAAAGTAATGGCTTTGTTTAGTCTCTCAAATGGAGGAGATGACGAAATCAATATTAGGCATGTAGTAAAACCTATTTAGATCAAAGATATAATGTAAAGTGTGAAAGTAGCTTTTAATTTATGGCGGTTTTTAATTCTTATACCACATCGGTTCAAAATACCTAATAGTTGTAGTTTAAAGACGTTCAAAATAAACAAAATGTAAAAAGAAGTTTATTTCATGCACAATCAATTCACATTGATTTGACGCGGTTTCAGTGTGATAACAATTTTAAAGATTCAATAAGATTGTTATTTGTATCAATAAGTTTACCGATGATAACTCGATAACATCGGTGCATTGGACGAGTGGCTGGACGCAGGTGTGGGGTTCAATGGGGTTTCTACGGTTCTACGACATGGCGGTTTCCTCGAACTTTCGTAAATTGGTCCGAATTTTAGATGAACCGTACTCAATTTAATTCAGCAGCAGATTCATATTTGGTGTTGAAATGGCGACACGAAAAAAATAAAAACAGTAAACTCATAATATTGATCATAACAATATCCTGCTAATATTATAAATGCGAAAGTTTGTGAGGATGTGTAGATGTGACGATGTATGTTTGTGCCTAAATCACGCCGTAATGGCTAAACGAATTTGAATGAAACTTGGAATATACATTGTATGTGTGCCGGAATAACATATAGGCTACTTTTTGTCCGGATATAACGCGAGTGAAGCCGCGGGCGAAAGCTAGTGATACCTACAATAAAATTTGTTATCCTCCATACTCAAAATAAGTTTCCAAAGATTTAGTAACGTCATAGAACAATTGTAAAATTGTCCTGGAATTTAAAAATACATAGCTAAAGTACTGTCTTAAAAAACAATATGCTATAGCCGCGCAGGTTTTAAAAGTAACTTTGTAAGTTACCAGCTGTATTTCAATAAGGAAAGGGTGATACGACCTCGAAAATCGAAAGTAAATGACCTCTGATCAAGTTGAATGCGCCTGCACTTACAACATTCTTTGTTAGTTGATCATAACTTAACTAACATACGTTTACTAGCTTCTGTTCATGGCTTTTCTCGCGTAGTGCTCGTTAAAACAAAACAAAACATAAAAAAGGATTCCTTCGTAACGTAAATGTGAGCTTGTATTGTAGTAAAATGTAATGTTTGGTCAATCCCTTATAATCATCATCGTTCATCATCGTTACAAACACCATCGACAAAAAGCTCAACAATAGACCATTTACAACGGTATTTAGGTAGCTCGAATATCAAACGAACTTACCTTGTGAAGTTGGTTTCTCTAATTTATTGTAAATAGGTACTTGATTGTGCAAATAACAATACCAAGTTAGTTTATTTTTGATAAAGTATAGCTTCCTGAATCTATTTACTGTTTTTTACAGGATTCCGGTATCATTAGATCTTAAAAGTCACAGTATAAGTACCAACTCCAATCACATTAAATCATATCTAAAAGACTGATAACCGCTGCAAGTGATAAGGAAGAGTTGATTATTGATTCTTAAAAAGATATTTTGTTTTTTTGTTCAATTCTCTACAGTAAAATTACTGTTTTTATAAAAGATCGGTGTCACGTTCTTGGTGAGGGCTGGCTCATTCCTAGCGCAAATAATTTCCTTGCTGAATAATAAAAAAAAGTTTGTTTCAATTTATTTCTTATTATTCATTTTATGTACGGTAAAAAAATAGTTTCATTTACATAATCTTTTTATTTAAACAAAAATCTATTAAATACTATCCTACTAATATTTAAATGTGAGGATATGACGATGTTTGTGCCTCAATCACGCCGTAACAGCTGAGCAGATTTAAATGAAACTTGGAATATAATATTAATAGTAAAATCTTTATTTATTCTCTCTCACAAAGGTCAGCATTTACAGTAATAAGATTTTAGATGATAACAGAATATAATGCAAAACCTGTTTTGTGAGTGATTGATGCCTGTGATAGGTTTGACACCTGTACAAGTTACCAGTGCCCCACTCCGCGGATAGTGCAAGTTATCACAAAAATTTGACTATGATGCAAAGAAGTGAATAACAAAAATAATAACAAGGACACTGGAAAAAAAAGATAAATAGACTAATCAAAAACAATGAGCAACAGAGATTACAGAGAAGTAGGTAATATACATTGGTAGTAGGTATGTGTGCTGGAATAACATTATAAGCTACTTTTTGTCCGGATACCACGCAAGCGAAGCCGCGGGCGAAAGCTAGTAAAATAAATATCATAAATAAAAATACTACAAACAGGTGGTCCGGTATCCCTGTTTTGTATTTTTCACAGTTATGACTCTTGGCATTGATGCCGGCGCCGGCGATAACGTTTTCGCGGATTTTTAAATGTCACTGCGCGACTTCCGCAAATGTCAAGGTCAATTGACAATCTCTTTATTATTTTTAAACATTTCAAGTTTTGGGCAGATAGTAGGTAGCGGTACCTATCTTTTTTTTTTGCTTTGTTTGTCGCTTTTCCACATCACCCCTAAAAAAACAGAAATGTATAAAAAACCAAGATAAACTTACTTACTTAATCTATACTTATGTATCTTAGGTCTACCAGGATCTGATGGCAAAAAAAAGTTTAAAAAATAGCGATATTCACATGGCAACAAAAAAAATGTGATCTGTCAACCGAAACGAGGAATTGTTTTTGGTTTGGCTTCATACCTTTAAAAAGTGGTGAAAATGTCGAAGAATTGCTAGCGTCAATTTCTTTTTTCCCTTTTATGCCATCAGATCCTGGTAGACCCATAGTAACCTTTAATATATTGAGAGAGTATGAACTGTACTCTGTACTGTTACATGACTGGTGGAACGCCCATACAAAATTCACCTTCCCGCTGCGTTTCAGCTCGGTTAAGCTGAATTTCAGGGATTCCTGTTTAATAAATAAAATGTTTTTATTTCGGAAAAATGAATCCATATTAACTTAAAATAAATTACAACTAAAATTAAAACTAAGAACTAAACTTAACTAAAACTGATTTAAACTAAAAACTAACTAATAATAAATTAAAACTAAAGGAAAAACCTCTTTTAGTTTAGTACACCTCTACCAGTATGGTTCAGGTAGTGAGTTGATTGTCAGTCAGATTGACTGACTGACAATCAAGTCAGTGTCAGTCAATCAGTCAATAACGTAAAAGTTTTTTGTACCTACATAGTTAGTTGTAATTTGTCATTGTGGTACCGATGCGATGTTTTTTAGGGTTCCGTTCCCGAAGGATGCCAACGGAACCCTATTACTAAGCCACCACTGTCCGTCCGTCCGTCCGTGGTTTAGTTGGTAGTGACTCCGCCTTCCAATACTAAGGTTCGGTCGTGGGTTCAAATTCGGTCTTGTACTAATGGATTTTTCTGTGCGAAAGAATTATGTAGGTACTTTCAAACGGTGAAGAAAAACATCGTGAGGAAACCTGCGGCTTTGTCAGCTCCGTACGTAGGTAGGTACTGACCATGTCTTTCCTGTGGACAAGGCCAAATAAGCTGAGAGGATCGGGCACTACAGCGTCCCGTTTGTGAAGGTAAAAGTTGCCTCCTGATAGATGGTAAAAGGCCTTAGTTTGTAATAATGGTTTAAGTGAGCAGATAATAAAACAGTATAAACTTATCACAGGCATGCAATGTTTCAATCGTGCTTAGAATACTGTATCACGCCTTTCCTTCCACGCAGTTTAATGACCCCTACGAAAAGGTAAGTGAGTAGGCATCTACCTAGGTAGTTATTAGAGTTCCGTACACGAAGCATGCTAACGGGACCCTATTACTAAGCCTCCGATGTCCGTCCGTCAGCGAGCTGTATCTCATGAACCGTAATAGGTACCTAGGTATTTGAAATTTTCACAGAGTGTGTATTTCTATTGCCGCTCTAACAACAAATAATAAAATAAAATGATATAACCAAATAGAGAAGCCCCATACTCACAAGAAACATTTTGTTTATGGTTCGCAATAATCGAAGCTACCTATTTAAAAAGTACCTACCTACATGTATGATGGTACCCTTTGTGTGCGGATTCGCACTTGGCCGGTTTATTTTTCTTTTTTAGCGAACTCTTTTCTATGTTGTTTTGTTATACATAATAATTCCCCTTTTTGGGAAGGCGATGGTTATAAAAGACTCTACTGCCTAGTCCTTTGTTAATTAAATGTATTTCGTATTTCTAGTTAATTCTTCTGTTCACTTCCTTTTTTCTAGGGACCCTATTACTAAGCCTCCGCTGTCCGTCCGTCCGTCCGTCTGTCAGCGGGCTGTATCTCATGAACCGTAATATGTAGAGTTGAAATTTTCACAAAGTGTGTATTTCTATTATTACGGCTATAATAACAAATAATAAAAATAAAAGGGGTCCCCACAGGTACATTTTTTTTATGTACGATGGTACGGAACCCTTCGTGTGCGAAATTGATTTGCACTTTGCCGGTTTTTTATATAAGTAGTAAACTTAGCTTATAGCGAGTACCTACCGAGTCTGAGGCATCACTTACAACTTCAGATATACCTAGGTATTAGGTACCTGTTTAGATCAAGCTTTCTATATTAGGTAAGTATGTTCGTATGAGCTAGTGGCCAACTCTAGTGACGGAGTTTTTAGGCCGCCTGAAGGCCTCCGTCATGGCTTAGCGACTTAAAAGCCGGGACCGACAATTTAATGTACCCTCCGAAACTCGCAATGCCACTTGCGGTCACCCATCCTCATTGTTGCCGCGCACAACGTTGCTTAACTTCAACGATCAATCAACGTCTAAGCAAGCTACGCCACGAGCGTTTCAAATTTTCATTTATTTTATTATTATCAAAAATTACGCTTGTCTGTGCAATCATGCAATTTCAACCATTTTTTTCCAATGTTGTTTCTTTTGTTTCGTTTTTATACATAACATTCGTCTAAATAGTTTTATTTTAGTTTCATCGTCAAAAATTGAACTTAATCGGCTTGTGTTCTTTTTCGTGGGTTCGATTCCCGCAGCGGGAGAAATGTTTGCATGTTTTGCAAATATTTCTTCCGGGTCTAGGTGTTATAAATTATGTATTAATACCATAACAAAAAAAATATTTATGTATTCTATCAGCCATTTGGTTACCATAGTACAAGCTTTGCTTAGTTCGGGGCTAGATGGCGCTGTGTGAAATATCCACAAGTATTTTGACATTTTGTCGTTTATGTCAGACATCTAAAAGTTCAATTCGGTTTAGATTTTCTTTGTTCGTTTTGTAGGTAGGAAGCAAAAATGTCAAGTATTACGTAAGTTGACCTATCCTTTCACTTTTTGCGGCGTTCAACTACGAAATCGTAGGTTGGCAAGTCTAGTGCTTTGCAAAGTTAGCTGCCTACCTATTTATACTACCTACTTAGGATTTAGGTAATGTAGGGAACATTTTAAAAAGAGTATAGGTAACTATTTAAAAAATATTTCCTACATCCCAAGTCGCCTTCGATGGTCGCCTTAATAGATTTTTTGAATGACCTCTGTGGCGTGGCGAGCGAGTGCTCAGCTGAGACGCAAGATGCACGGGTTCGATCCCCGCTACGGTAGAAATGTTTGTATGTTCTGCAAATATTTCTTCCGGGTCTGGGTGTTGTCGTATTATGTACTAAAAGTATGTATTTACAAAAAAAATATTATAACCCCAGAATACTCAAACGCATCTCAGAGTTGAGCACGTCTCAAGTGATGAGTTTTTGACAGATTTTCATCAATAACTGTCAAAAAACCGTGACTTGAGACGTGCTCAACTCTGAGTCGCGAGTATTCGGGGGTTAGTATTGTATCAGCCATCTGGTGTCCACTGTATAAGGTTTGCATAGTTTGGGGCTAGATGGCGCTGTGTCAAATGTCCACAAATATTTATTTTATTTAATATACATGTGCTGGAATAACATATAGGCTATTTTTCATCAGGATAGCACGCGAGCGAAGCTGCGGATAGCAGCTAGTATCTATATAGTTTTGAAGTTGACTATACTTACCTACCTACATAACTGAAACTGGTAACACCGGTTCTGTTCGTGCGGTCACTATGTTACGAAAACAAGGCGAGGCGAGTTATGAAATAATTTGATGGTCATCACACTAAATGATAAATCATAAAATGCGAAATAACTTAATGTTTATTTCAATTACCTACGCTCTATTGCTGAACCTTCATCTTCCTGCTCTTATCCCACTCTATGTGGGGTCGGCACAGCATGTTCTTTTTTGGATGATGCTGTAAGAGTTTTGGCTAAGGTGTTTTATGACCGGCCGCCTGCCTGACGTCAACCCTCCTTGGGAATACTTGCTTATTGTATCTCATCATGTTGGAGGATACTATCCCTTAGTCGACTTTTACGACATGCTCGGGGAGAGAAGCAGCTGGACGCATTCTGTTATTTCTTTACTCCCAGTCCAGCAGAGAAGAAATTGCTGAACTAATTTGGATTATAGAAAACACAGAATGCGTCCAGCTGCTTCTCTCCCCGAGTCTAAAAGTCGACTAAGGGATAGTATCCTCCAACATGATGGACCATATTATGTGCGATGGGCTGATCATCTGTCACCATGGTTCATATCCATCTTGAGACTTTGAATCAAGAGTGGTTGCAAGTTTTCTTATGATTACTTGTCTCACTGCCCACCCCATGATATGTATATGTAATTAAGCAAAAATATTTACGTTCAAACTTGAAAAACCAGTATCGCATTAAGAAATTTTAAAATCATTACCTACGATAAGCTAATCTAATTTAAATTGATGCTTATTGCAAATAAGATTATTTAATTGAAACTCATCAACTAATTATGTGGGTAGAGATATTAAATAATTTAATGTTCTGAACGCAGTTTGTAATAAAATGTAGGTGTACATTGGAAAATATTACAAATGAATGTGTTGGGGTACCTCGAAGGACCAAGATTTGGAGCTTCGGGTAAATCTTTGTCCAGTAGTGGGATGATAAAAATAATATAAATGGTGTCAGAGTAACAAACTAAACAATGTTAAATTATTTTATCTTACGTCACTAGTTCGAAAGAACGTCTAGTGTTTGCTATTACAAGTAATTTGTTTGAGTTTCTTCTGACACCATTTTGAAACTTATGAAATGTACATCTTATTGAAAGCGATTTTATTTTGATTTTCAATCTTAGTTCAAGAAAGTAAAACAAATAATTCAATTTCTCGCGGGAACGTAAGTTTTAGTACTAAAAATAATAAAGAAATCTTACATACAAATAACTATAAAATCTAAAATAATCTAACAAGAATTCTCGCCCAAAATACCTTGTCAGTGTATAATAAGTACGGAATAGATGCTGGGCAAGCCTTCTCCACCTTAATTCGTCCCGGGCACTACAGCGTCCCGTTTGTGAAGGTAATAGTTGCCTCCTGACGCTGTATAAATCATCTATAGAATGGTAAAAGCCTTAGTAGTTTTGACTGTACATTTGAGTATTTGAACCCATTGGTCTTTCGAACCGGATTTTACACATTTTAGGCACGTTTTGAAGTCCTAACTAGCTTGACTTTTATAACTATAAACCCGTTTGTATAACGGGACTTAATCACGAAGCATTTTTAAGTCCCTAACCCCCGAATACTTAAACATATCTCAAAGTTGAGCACGTCTCAAATGACGATTTTTTGACAGATTTTCATCAGAAACTATCAAAAAACCGTGAGTTGAGACGTGCTCAACTCTGAGTCGCGTTTGAGTATTCGGGGGTTTATAACTTTAATCATGAAAAATGACATTAACAAATCGCGAAAGTTTAAAAATATACAATAATATTTATTTTTATTTACAAATAACTAATATTATATTTTATTATACACAATTTAGAGCCATTTAATATATTTAAGTTACTGATTTAGTTATTTTCTTGATATAAGACTAGTATGTTTAATACAGAATGGAAGATTATATATTTCTTAATAATAAAATTTATTCTCAATCTTATTTTTTGACATTATTATTTTACATGTGATTTTTCGTAATTTTGTTTGCTTAATTCTCAAAAAAAGTCCTGACTGATTATTGCTATTTTGAAATTGCAATTTTACTCTCAGTCTTTATAAATATTTTCTAAAAACAACGTTAGGTACGTACATCGTACAGTCAGCCATGGAAACTAAAATATTGACAAACTAAAGTAAGTTCGTATGAGCTAGTGGCCAACTCTTGTGACGCAGTTTTTAGGCCGCCTAAAGGCCTCCGTCGTGGCTTAACAACTTAAAAGCCGGGACGGACAATTTAACGTGCCCTCCGAAGCACGGAAGCGCTCAGCTCGTAATGCCAATTGCGGTCACCCATCCCAATTGTGACCGCGCACAATGTTGCTTAACTTCAACAATCAATTGAGAACGTCTAAGCAGGGTACGCCACAAGCGCTTCATTCAAAAACTAAAAACAGCATAAAGTTATGTTTTTCTAGCTTTAAAATTGTAGTTTTTAACTAGAAGGATTTTTTTTAATTATTGTTTTCAATTTGATTATCAATAAAATTATGAGATGCTATCTTTAGAACCAAAAAGGTTTTAATAATTTTCAAGGCAATGTTGCCAATCACACAATGAAAAGTTTAAAAAACTGCTATCAACTTTTGTTGCTGATCATACACTCTCAATACTCAAATTCAATGTTTTCCATTCACGCCGTTAGTAGCAGATTCTTCCATACTCTTCAAATGATATGGAGAAATGGTGAAGACTTCATCTTTGACCAGCTCTACTAAATCCTCTCCTCCATAGGACAGGAGCGGTGATACCTCAACATCAATACTATCATCGATGATTCCACCGGCTTCTCTGATGTACTTCCTATGGAGTCGGAGTAAGTCTTCTCTGGCAGTGGATGGGCAGTCTTTCCTAGCTGAATCAGCATTCTTCAAAGCGGAGAATTCCACCTCTCTTGCTACTTCTAAACATATGAAGTTCTCAGCGAATTCGAAAACATCAAATATGAATTTTTCCATCTTAATTCCATTGGGTTCTGTCGGTTTCTGACGGACTCCTTCAGAGTCGATGTATGGAATTTTCTTCTTAGCGACGTGTAGTTTCAGCTTGGATTCAAAATTGCAGATTTTTTTGAGGAATGCCGATGAGAAGTAGTGGTTACATATGTTTCCCGCTGAGAATGTCAAACGACCGTCAGGATTTCTACGTTCAGCTGCCTCGTCGGTGAGTTCTGAGTATTCCACCACCTTGTAGTGTCCATTTACTCGACAGACGACACCGACAGCTTCACTCGGCGATGACTTCTGGACCACTTTGGCTGCGCAATCAGCATCTTTACTTTGACAGTACCCAATGAACACTGGATCAGCTACTTTGATCAGGATATTGTCTACGGAATGTGCATGTAAGTGTTCCACGCCTCTTTTAGCAATGTCTTCCAGCACTCCTTGAGTTTTCAGAGCCCTGTACAGTCCTCCATTACCATCTGGAGCGGAAGACAAATGATATTTCTCATCCAGAATAATCTTTCCTTCAAAATCAAAGCATGGTAGTCTTCCCTGATTGAAATACACTATGTTCTCTTCATTCAGGCCGAAGTAGGAGTGGCTTTTGAAATAATCTGCAGTTGGTCCCTTAGTGTGCTCCGATGTCATGATATACCAGGTGATTTGACCATCTTTACCATACTTTTCAGCTGCCATTTTCTGTATACGAAGAATTCTTTCCGCTTGTATCTGGAAAAGCGTTTTCCGTGACGGTAGCCCTACATCGTACATGCCTTTTGGATGTCCAAATCCTAGCCTAGTCGCCTGTCCACCAGCCAATAACAAAACTCCGACTTTTCCTTCCGAAATTTCCTTCAAACCAATTGATTCATATTCCTCGATTTTCTCGTGAGAAAGTCCTGGTACAGCCTCGTAATGAGTCTGAGGAATAGGCTTCAAATCATCGTCTAATTTTTCCAGAATCACTTGAGTAGTTTCATTCGCGCGCCGAAATATCTCATTCACTTCCGCCAGGTCCAGTTTTGAGATTTCTCCCGCCAATTGCTCCCGCTCATTATCACTTATTTCCGGCCAGTATTTGATAAGGTGCTCTTGACCATGAGCGCTGAGGAGATTGTATAGTTTTTCGTACGACATCGCAACACTAGTCTTATTCTACCAGTGGTCCACTCGCGGCGATTAGAAAGTGTGTACTGCTGCAGCGCGGCCGATGTCAACATTTCACAAGTTCTCCCACCATCGCATTGGAAAACAGAACCGCGTCGGCTTTTGTCATTTTTCTTTAAACTTGTGTACGATTTTTATTTACATTTCCACATCACACGTCACTTGATACGGTGTCCAATAAGAGATCAATAGATACATTACTGTTTAGTCTAGATTCTTGATTTAAAATGTGTAAGAAAACCAGCAATGTAAAACTAAGTAATGTCAATTTTTTCGTGTTTGAATTTCCCGCGAGGTAAACAGACGTTCAGAATCTAGGTTGAGATCTTCATTATTTTCTGTTGATATTGACGTTTATTATCTTTTAATTAGTAAAAGTAACTTATTTTCAATCCAAAACCTGATTTATCTTTGAAAATTTAAGACTTTATGTTTTAGATTTACTTAACACTAGCTGCCGCCCGCGGCTACGCTCGCGTGGTACCCGGATAAAAAATAGCCTATATGTTAATCCAGTACATGTACTATGTATATTCCAAGTTTCATTCAAATCCGTTCAGCCGTTTAGGCGTGATTGAGGCACAAACATCCAAACATCTAAACATCCAAACATCCAAACTCACAAACTTTCGCATTTATAATATATATATATAATATATATATATATATATATAAGTAAGAAGTAAGATCCAGTAGGTAGGTTGGTACCTACCTACAAATTACCATACCTACCTACTCCATTTCCTCATCTTAACTCATAAGCTTGTCAACCTAAAGCTCATTGTACAAATTCACCTGCAATTTTCCTCATTATAAACAGTAACTCATATTTCACAGTGGTTGACTCCAAATTATTCCAAATACGCCTTATTATCTTATACTTAGAGGCTAAATTTCTTTGTTATAACGGAGCATCATGGTTCCCACGGTTGTACTTGATTTTGAGATAGGGAACCGGTTCTCACAAAACTGTATTACCCCGTAACTAGTTCTGTCTTAAATACTTAGGTGAATTTCTTCAGAACCTGAATCCAATGAAACTGCAGGAAAAAGTTATAAATAAAATAAATGTTTGTGGACATTTCACACAGCGCCATCTAGCCCCAAACTAAGCAAAGCTTGTACTATGGGTACCAGATGGCTGATAGAATACTTATAAATATTTTTTTGTAAACACATACTTATTAATACATAATACTATAACACCCAGACCCGGAAGGAATATTTGCAGAACATAGGTACAAACATTTTTCCCGTAGCGGGAATCGAACTCGCACCTTTTACGTCTCAGCCGGGCACTCACCCGCCACGCCACCGAGGTCGTCAAGTTGTAGAGGAAAAATTTATGTGCTATCCCAGTACTCTCAAACGGTGAAGGAAAACATCGTGAGGAAACCCGCGGCTTAGTCAGCTCCGCACGTATTGACCATGTCTTTCCTGTGGACAAGGCCGACTAAGCTGAGAAGATGGAATAGGTGCTGGGCAAGCCTACTGCATCTTAATTCGTCCCGGGCACTACAGCGTACCGTTTGTGAAGGTCTTTTGCCTTCTGACGCTGTATAAATTATCTACTACAGATGGTAAAAGGCCTTAGTTTATTCTTTCTTCTAAATATTTTTTGACTTCGTTCATTCAATTCCAGGTAAAAATGTTCCAATATGAGTATGAGAAGCGGTCGGGCGCACAGTGGGCCCGAGGGAGCCCGAGCTCAAGCCGAGCGCAGCTGAGCGCCGAGCGCGCGCGCCGCCCGCTGCCTCCGGCGCCCCGCCCGGTCCTCTGCGAACCACTGCCCACCAAACCCACCGTGAGCACTACTTATTGAATCAGAATTACCCACCGTGAGCACTACTTATTGAATCAGAATTACCCACCGTGAGCACTACTTATTGAATCAGAATCACTCACCGTGAGCACTACTTATTGATTCAGAATCACCCACCGTGAGCACTACTTATTGAATCAGAATCACCCACCGTGAACACTACTTATTGATTCAGAATCACCCACCGTGAGCACTACTTATTGAATCAGAATCACCCACCGTGAACACTACTTATTGATTCAGAATCACCCACCGTGAGCACTACTTATTGAATCAGAATCACCCACCGTGAACACTACTTATTGAATCAGAATCAGAAATCATTTATTTGCAACAACAAAGACTTAAACTAAAGTAATAAATTACCATAATCATCAAAGTTAATTTAAAATAATAAAACTGATTATTTTATCAGGCGCTGAATTGGTTTTGTTAGTTCGGCTATACTTAATGTAACCAATATTTTTGTTATCATTTATCAAACTTCTATAAACTAGGTAGGTAACTGATTAATTATCCTGTAGCAATGATATCCGGATAAAAAATAGCCATGTGCTAAGTATATTCCAAGTTTCATTCAAATCCGTTCAGCCGTAATTGAGGCACAAACATCCAAACATCCTCACAAACTTTCAGATTTATAATATGCAGGTTAGGATTGGACACTTTAAACCGCTATTGTTAAATACCAATATCGCTAAATACCAAAATGTTTTGTATTTTTTATAAGCTTGAAGTATACACATATATTGCACTAGCTGACCCCGCGAACTTCGTATCGCCTTAAAATTAATAATTCAAGTGCTTGTAATTTAATATGAACTTTATACCATAGCAATAAAGCTCAAATTGACTACGTTTTAGTTACAAATCATTTGTATGGGAAAAAGAAAAGGGCTATTTTTAGGGTTTTTCCAGCAATAATTCTAATTTTTCTCGCCGTAAAAACCATCCTTGAACTTCAACGAACATTTTAAAAAAAGATTTGGCCAAATTGGTCCAGGCGTTGTTGAGTTATGCGCTTACCAACACATTTTGCGATTCATTTTTATACTATATAGACTTCGCGCACGACCGCTGCGTAGGGAGCCGACCTCGCGACTGAGCCGCGCGGGTACCTTACTCATAGATCTAAACTCCCCTCCCGCACGCGCACCCCCGCCTTGGTGACGCCCACTTCGCAACGGGCCGTGCAGCAGAAATCGTAATATTTTAATTTCGCCATAACTTCAAAACCAAACGTCCAATTTTAATCATTCAAAGACCAAATATTATCTCCATAAACTGTTCTTAGTGATGAAATCATTTATTTTGATAAGGATTAATAGCATGAGTAAAATAAACGCGTTTAAATGTAGTCCAAAAAAAATTCAAGATTTTTAAATAAAAAAATGGTTGCTGTGCCTCACTCGACATAGATGGGTATAGTGTGTCGCGGACTTTTTTGTAGATATTTATAAGATCTACAATTAATTAGAACATTTTATGGTTCTATCTTTTATAGTTTAGGCAGCGTACGCAAAATAAGTAACTTTTCTGGTTGATTTTTTACACCTTGTGTCCGAAAAACCCAAATATCTTACGGAACCCTATTTTTTTCCAAAATAAAATATAGCCTATGTTACTCGTGGATAATGTAGCTTTCGAATGGTGAAAGAATTTTTAAAATCGGTCCAGTAGTTTTTGAGCCTATTCAGTACAAACAAACAAACATACAAACAAAGTTTTCCTCTTTATAATATTAGTGTAGATTATCATAGTTTTATAAATAGAGTACTTTTAAATGAAGAGGCGATTGTAGTTGCAGAACGTTTCTAGTTTATTTTTAAATGTATCTGCTAGTACGCACGGCACGTATTTATTGCAGCCTTTCATGTTTAATTTCGATAGTGGACAATTTGGTGCAGTCAGACTGTAGAATTTGTGGGGGGGTTACTTTCATTAAAATATTCAATTGAGAGCGCTTCGTGCGTGCCTAATGGATGCCATTGCACGTAAGATGAATGTAAAAGAATCAACACAGTGCGAACACAACTATTTTGTGCTTAACACTGACATAACCAAACTTAAGACACTGATATGACTGCAAATTGACATTACACTATCAATCAAGTTTCAAAATGTCAAATGGCTTCATCGCAGACGTGCTTTATTTACTGTTGATTCTCGTAGAATTTATTCTAAAAATTGTTTTTAGTGCTGGATCTTGTTTTATTTACACATTGAAACTATTACTCTATCAGCTGATTGATGTAAAAATGATAGAAACCTCGAAGAAACGCAAGCGAACCTCAAATGATAAATCTAACCTAACAGTTGCGGTCCGCGGTGTTATTGATGCAAACTGGCAAAAACTGCTATCAAACTCCTTGCTGATGGATAAAAAGGTCGAAAAGCCTCAGGAAGAAAAAAAGGAACAGTACACCGGCACATTCCGTCGTACAAGAAAAAAAAAGGACATCGACGAACTTTTGAATGCCGAGCAGAATGTGAAAACATTGAACTTAGCGCAAGAGAATGTAGCCAAGAAAGATGAGAAAAAAAATAAACTTACAAAATTCTTGGCTATGGATTGCGAAATGGTGGGAATTGGGTACAATGGTGACGACCACATGTTAGCTAGAGTTTCGATAGTAAACAAATTTGGTGACTGCGTTTACGATAAGTTTGTAAAAGCGCGGGAAGAGGTCAAAGACTATAGAACTAGTGTAAGCGGAGTTAGGAAAGAGGATCTATTGAATGGAGAAGACTTTGCAACAGTACAAAAAGAGGTTTCCGAGCTTATCAAAGGTCGTATACTTGTAGGACACTCATTGAAGAATGATTTAGGTGTACTGTTCCTATCACATGCAAAGCGTAATATAAGAGACACATCTAGATACAAACCATTTAGAAAAGTAAGTATAAAAACACTTATGTGTTAGGCCTGACTGACTGACAATCTTATTTATATATATAAAAGAAAGTCGTGTTAGTTACACCACTTATAACTCAAGAACGGCAGAACAGATTTGGGTGAAAATTGGTAGGGAGGTAGCTTAGAGCCAGGAGACGGACATAAGATACTTTTTATCCCGAAAAAAAAACAGAATTGCACCCGTGCGAAGCCGGAGCGCGTCGCTAGTTATTAATAAATATAAATATTTGTGGACATTTCACACAGCGCTATCTAGCCCAAACTAAGCAAAGCTTGCACTATGGACAAAACTTACATGATCCTTGGATCATGCTGTGCCGACCTCACATAGAGTGGGATAAGGGCAGGAAGATGATGATATATGAAGAAAGTTTTTATTTTTTCAGATCACAAAAGGCAGTACACCGTCTCTAAAACGCCTTGCGAAAGAAATCCTAGGGATAGATATCCAGAGCGGGGAGCACAGCTCAGTCGAGGATGCCCGGGCGGCAATGCAGCTTTATTGCACTGTGGCCAAGAATTGGGAGGCTGATATGTCCATGAAACGAGGACACTCAAAAATACATGAATAAATAATAATAATAAGGCCCTTTACCATCTCTAGTAGATGTTTTATACAGTGTCAGGAGGCAACTTTTACCTTCACTAAACGGGACACTGTAGTGCCCGGGACGAATTAAGATGGAGTAGGCTTGCCCAGCACCTATTCCATCCTCTCAGCTTAGTCGGCCTTGTTGAAAAGACATGGTCAATACGTGCGGGGCTGACTAAGCAGAGGGTTCCCTCACAATGTTTTCCTTCACCGTTTGAGAGTACTGGTATAGTGCATGAATAAATACATCTAGAAGAAAAAACTTATAGATTTAAATTTTTGTAAATTACGCCATTAAATGGTCAGTTACTGCTCTAATGGGAGTAAAGAAAAAGCATAGAATGCATCCAGCTGCTTCTCTCCCCGAGCATGTCGTACAAGCCGACTAAGGGATAGTATCCTCCAACATGATGGACCATCTATATGTGCAATGGGCTGATCGCCTGTCACCATGGCTCACCATATCCATCTTAGGACTGAATCTGAAGTGGCCGCAAGTTTTTTTACGTTTACTTGTGGCTCTGCCCACCCCATTGGGGATTAAGGCGTGATAATATGTATGTCAGTTGAGGAACTAGTTTGTTAGTTTATCTTCAAATGTGTTATGCGAAGTACTCTTTTGTAGAAAGTAATTTTTAAGTTTCCTGAAAGTTTGTATTTTTGCTAATAAATTTTACTTCGTTTTTTTCTATAATGATGCGCTTCATTCCTTACCTACCCTCATTCTCCCATAACTCTGAATAGTTATACAACATTAGCTGATGCCCGCGGCTTCGCTTGCGTACCTACCTAAATAAGTAGTACCTATACCTAGTATTGAAAGAATTAGTGTAACTATCCTACTATATTATTGTGAAAGTTTGTGCCTCAATCACGCCGTAACGACTGAACGGATTTGAATGAAACTTGGAACATACATAGTATGTGTGTTGGATTAACATATAGGCTACTTTCTGTCCGGATACCACGCGAGCTAAGCCGCAGGCGATAGCTAGCACCCAATAAACGAGTTATCAACGAAAGCAGGTATTTTATGAGTGTTATATAAGTAAAAAACTGCTAGCTGTTAGCCCCCTAGTGGGCTATGGTCGTAAAACATTGAACATTCCCTGAATTGACAAGAATAGAACATGCAAAATACCGCATAGAAATCTGTTCAGTAGGTAGTTATTGAGGAAAATGGTAGGTAACATATAAATAAATAAACATAAAACCTTTTCCTTCTCCGTTCCGTCGTGGGTAATAAAAGTATAGATTAGATTTAATAATTCTTTATTTGGTTGTATCATAAAAACATTATAATTACTGGTAAGTCGCTTAAAAATTATAACAATACATGTTTTACTTCAATAAACAGACAAATGCTAAATGTAATGGACGTGCCTCTGCCTACCCCTTACAGAAGAGTCGTTAATGCTTAGAGATCTGAGTTACCGTTGGGACACAGAAGAACATTTTTATTTCTTATAATGTGGGTTTAGTTTACGTACCTATTGTATAAAAACCGCGGATTTTTTTTGTTATGGCTTTACAATTTACCTTTAAAATGTATTCGGCTTACTGTTTCCAAATGTTATGTAGACAAATTGTATCTACGATCGCTTAATAACCGCGCGCTTAAGCCTAGTTCGGACTACGCTAGTATTTTAGTCGAGCAGCGAGTAATTTAGTAACTAAACCTGTCTAAAGTTAAGTTCACTCGACTAAATCTTTGGTGTTCAGACTCTGGACACCTAAAATTTAGTAGAGTAGATTAGTAATTTAAGTCGAATCAATCAATTTTGTTCTATTTTCATCGTTCGAGTAACGCCTTCCGCCACTGCTCACCGGTTCACTGGCTAAATAAGTCTGAACCTGTCGTCTGTAGAGTTAATTCGTTGCCGAAAAACTTTATTGCGTTCCGGATTGTTCATTTTGCAAAACACCACTCACTTGTGAACTGGTCGAGCAAAGTTCGAACGATTTTTGGGCAGTAGCGAGTATTTTAGCTACTAAATTACTCTCTACTCGACTAAATACTAGCGTAGTCTGAACTAGGCTTTAGCGTTCGAACGTCTCTGGTGTCACTATGACATCTGAACGATGGACGAGATCGAGCATAAATATATGCATGATCTCAATTTTTTGATTAAATATGCAACTACCGCTAAAAAGAAGCTAAATATGCAATGTATATGCAATATCATATATGAGAGCACTGGTGGTCTAGTTGGTAGTGACCCCGCCTTCCGATCGTTGCTCGATAAAGGACGTGGGTTCAAACCCGGTCGTGTATCAATGGATTTTTCTGTGCGAAAAATTATTTTATGTGCGCTATCCCAATACTCTCAAACGGTGAAGGAAAACATCGTGAGGAAATCCGCGGCTTAGTTAGCTCTTAGACCATGTCTTTCCTGTGGACAAGGCCGACTAAGCTGAGAGGATGGAATAGGTGCTGGGCAAGCCTACTCCATCTTAATTCGTCCCGGGCACTACAGCGTCCCGTTTGTGAAGGTAAAAGTTGCTTCCTGACGCTGTATAATTAAACTATATGCAATATCTGATCTTTATTTATAAGCCTCAATGCTGTTTCATTGCAAGACTACCTTAAAGTTCATATAATACTTTTTTGATCCAAGGCTATATGTTGGTGTTATTTTGGTATTAAATCAACAATTAATAATAATAAAACAATTAGTTTAAAAGTAAGTACATTCTGTAATATATAACAGTGCTTGCGCCCGCGGTTTTGCTCACAATAATATAACAAACTTTCGTTTAGCATACTAATATTATAAAGAGGAAAGATTTTTTGTTTGTTTGTAACGAATAGGCTCCGAAACTACTAGACCGATTGCAAAAATTCTTTCACCAATAGAAAGCTACATTATCAGGGTCCAGTATAGGCTATAATAAATTTCTAAAAAAATTAGAGATCCGTAAGAAAATTGAAATATTGTAACCCAAGGTAGAAAACCTAAAATAGTTTTTGGCGTGCGCTGCGACTAACAAAATAATGTACTACACGCGTACGAAGTCGCGGGCGACAGCTAGTTTGTAACTATATAGAGCCATTTGTAATGAAAAATAGTTTTCAGTTCTCATTCGGAAAGTACTTTTTAACCATGGAAAAACGTGCCCTCCGAAGCACGGAAGCGCTCAGCTCGTAATGCCACTTGCGGTCACCCATCCATATTGTGAGCGCGCACAACGTTGCTTAACTTCAACGATCAATCAAGAACGTCTAAGCAAGCCATAAGCGCACAATTTCTGTGTTAACATATTATGTAGGTCACATACATAGTTATTCTACTAACATTATAAATGCGAAAGTTTGTGAGGATGTGACGTTGTTTGTGCCTCAATAACGGCTGAACGAATTTGGATAAAACTTGGAACATACATTTTACAATCTCGCGAGATTATAATCTAACGGTATTCACAGTAAAACTAGTTAAAAGATAAACGATTTCACTTACAAACTTGTCTTATAAAACATTTATTAACGGAAATAAGCTTACAACTAATACAAAATATAATAATTTAAGAAATACAAAACGGTCGGGCTATCCAAGAACCCGTTGCAAACGATTTAACTCTCCTGACAAGAGCGTTATCAGACGATGGCCAATGGGGAAGGTAGGTGGGGGGGGGGGAGGGATAAAGGGGGGGGGGAGCTTATTGAGAATAAATGAGTTTCCTTCTAGAGAATTTACCTGATCACTTAGCTTGGTTATGTACCTGTTTTATTTTGATTTTTATGAGTTTTAATTTTGTTTTGTAGTGTCTAGTTAATTTTTTATTTTTATTTTATTGTTTAATATGTTATGAATCGGGTATCAGTGGATGAGATTCGCGAGGGATCGGAGAGAATGGCGTAATAAAGAGGACGCCTATGCCCAGCAGTGGGCGGAGACGGGCTGAAATGATGATGAATATGTTATGTGCAATATTCTTGCCTCCAATGTACCTAACGTTACGTAACGTTACTTTTTTGTATAAATGACTAACCCCCGAATACTCAAACGCGACTCAGAGTTGAGCACGTCTCAAGTCACGGTTTTTTGACGGTTTTTAATAAATAATTTTTAGTAATAGGTAGAGTTGACATTTTTAGTGTAGGTACAACAAATAATAATAAAAGAGGTCCGATACAAGAAAAAAAATGTAATGTACTATGGTACGGAACCCTTTTTGTGCGAATTCGACTAGTACTTGACTATGTTACGTGGTGCAAATTATATTCAGATACATAAACACAGAATCAATTTGACTTACATACATACTAGCTGACCCCACGAACTTCGTACCGCCTTAAATAAATATAAATATTTGTGGACATTTCACACAGCGCCATCTAGCCCCAAACTAAGCAAAGCTTGTACTATGGGAACCAGATGGCTGATAGAATACTTATATCCTTTTTTTTTGTAAATACATACTTATAATACATAATACTACAACACCCAGACCCGGAAGAAATATTTGCAGAACATACAAACATTTCTCCCGTAGCGGGAATCGAACCCGCGCCTCTTGCGTCTCAGCCAAGCACTCACCCGCCACGCCACTGAGGTCGTCGCCTTAGAATTAATAATGCAAATTTTCAAATGTTTTATTATGTAGTTATTCTGCTATTCGGAGAGGCAAATCCAACAAATTAAAAAGCATTAAATCGCTCCAGCTAGAGGCCCTCACCCACAACCCTGCAAGAACAAGAGAGCTGACGACCCGATTGATATGAATGACATTGACAATTGTCAAAATTTTATAAATGTCAAATTAACTGTCATGTCATAAATTAATGTCTTGAGAAGTATTTGTGCGTTATGCGTTATCGCGTTATTCTGGTTATCCTTTTGTTTGTCCATTTTGGGATAGTTTTACAGGATAAAAAGTATCCTATGTCCTTCCCCGTGATGGAATATATCTCATTGCCTTTCATTAAAAACTTTTCAGCGGTTTAGGCGTGAAAACGTGACAGACGGAGTTACTTTCGCAATTATAATATTAGTAACGATTATCACGTCCGTATCCCCAATGCAGTGGGCAGAGCCACAAGTAATTATAAGAAAACTTGCAGCCACTCCTGATTCAAAGCCCCAAGATGGATATGAACCATGGTGACAGGTGATCACATCTCCCCTAAAGATATTATGTTTAAACATTGTTCAACTCAATTAACTAACCTTAAAATAATAGAAATATATGATTGTAGGTACTTTACTTTGGTTCAGAATTCTACTGAAATCGGTTCAGCTTGAATGGTTATTGGTTGAGTTCGATAACATGTGCACAAAAGCCTTCGCTACAAAGTTCGTATGAGCTAGTGGCCAACTCTTGTGACTGAGTTTTTAGGCCGCCTAAAGGCCTCCATCATGAAAGACTTAAAAGCCGGGGCCGGGACCGACAATTCAACGTGCCCTCCGAAGCACGGAAGCGCTTTCGTAATGCCACGGTCACCCATCACAATTGTGAACGCGCACGTTGCTTAACTTCAACGATCAAGAACGTCTAAGCAAGCTACGCCACGAGCGTTTTTTGTGTATTTAGTGCATGAAAAGAGTCTTAGAGCACTTTAAATCCTTTCACCACACTGGTGACAAGACTAGTAGGATATTGGCTACATTTATCTGTACTAGCGAGCAAAGCCACGGTCACAAGCTTGTATTAATAATAACTTATATAATTACAATCTACATTTGGGTATAAATTTTAACCCATTAGATATATTTTTTAATACTTTACTTACGTCATTCGTGTTCCACAGAATTAATATCGTGATAATATGTAGCATACATACTATCATATTATCCCTAACGGGGTGGGCAGAGCCACAAGTAATCATTTTAAAACTTGCAGCCATGGTGACAGGTTTTAATTAAAAGTTTAAACGAAATCAGTTCAGCCATGACCGAAAATCTTTTTCACTTTGAAATATCCCATTTATATGATTCAAAGTTTCATCCAAATCGATACAGGTGCTATTTTTACTGTATTACCTTAAAGTAATGGATATTTTCTAGCTTCCTTATCGTAATGTTTTTAAATCAAAGTTTCATTCAATACGGTACAGTTACAATTATATTACTGAAGTATTTTTGTATTATAAGTGACTAGCTTACGCGCGCTGCTTCACTCGGGTGTAAATTTTCACACCCCATTTTACCCCTTTTTGAGGGTAACTTTGAAAAATCTTGATACATGCCCATTTATTTCACATTAATAGTATCATCAAGCAAAACGCATTATCCATTAAAAAGTTTCATACAAACGTTTTCACCCCTTTAGGGGAAAAGATCCCGCCCGATGGTTTTGCTATAAAAAAAAGCTACCCTCCAAATTTCACTTTTCTAGATCTGTGCGTTGATTACAAAAAAATGCTTTTTATTTTATATACATAGATATCAATATCTTCTTGATTCCTTATTGTAATTTGCCCTCAACGATATTCAGAGTTTCATCCAAAACGGTACAACCGTTATATCCGCTGTACACTTGTATTATAAGTAATATGGATATTTCCTCGCTTCCCTTCCCACTCTCGTCATATTTATGCATAGCTCTTGATCTCTGAAACAATATAATAAATATTTGTGGACATTTGACACAGCGCCATTTAGCCCCAAACTAAGCAAAGCTTGTACTATGGACACCAGATGGCTGATAGAATACTTATATACATTTTGTTTGTAAATACATAATACTACAACACCTAGACCCGGAAGGAATATTAGCAGAACATACAAACATTTCTCTCGTAGTGGGAATCGAACCAGCTTTTGCGTCTCAGACGAGCAAGCCATGCCACCGAGGTCGTCACAATATAAGGTAACTCTTGTGACGGAGTTTTTAGGCCGCCTAAAGGCCTCCGTCATGGCTTAACGACTTAAAAGCCGGGACCGACAGTTTAACGTGCATGGAAGCGCTCAGCTCTTAATGCTTGCGGTCACCCATCCTAATTGTGACCGCGCACAACATTGCTTAACTTCAACGATCAAGAACGTCTAAGCAAGCTACGCCACGAGCGCTTCAGTAATAAAAAGTGCCTAAAATAAATTAGAGAAATAGATTTGAGAGCACTGGTGGTTTAGTTGGTAGTGACCCCGCCTTCCGATCGTTCCGGTCGTGGGTTCAAATCCAGTCGTGTACCAATGAATTTTTCTGTGCGAAAAATTCGTGTGCGCTATCCTAGTACTCTCAAACGGTAAAGGAAAACCTCGTGAGGAAACCCGCGGCTTAGTCAGCTCCGCACGTATTGACCATGCCTTTCCTGTGGACAAGGCCGACTAAGCTGAGAGGATGGAATAGGTGCTGTGCAAGCCTACTCCATCTTAATTCGTCCCGGGCACTACAGCGTCCCGTTTGTGAAGGTAAAAGTTACCTCCTGACGCTGTATAAATCATCTACTATAGATGGTAAAAGGCCTCTTGAAAAATAAATTAAATGTTACCTAATATCGCCCCATCCGCCATTTCCTTTGGTTAACTTCTTGTTATGTTTAGCACCGCCTGTTGTTACAGTCGCTGTTACTCTGAAAATACATAATCATACTTAATATTATAAAGAGGAAAGATTTTTTGTTTGTTGTAACGAATAGGCTCCGAAACTACTGGACCGATTTCAAAAATTCTTTCACCAATGGAAAGCTATATTATCAGGGACCAGTATAGGCTATATTTTCAAAAAAAATAGGGATCCGTAAGAAAATTGCAATATTGTAACCCAAGGTAGAAAACCCAAAATAGTTTTATTATAGAACAAAATAATGTACTACACGCGTACGAAGTCGCGGGCAACAGCTAGTATTATTATAAATGCCAAGGTAACTCTGTCCTTCTGTCTGTTATCTTTTCACGCCTAAACTGCTGAACAGATTTTGATTAATAGGCTACTTTATATCCTGTATGTATATAGTTTTAGTTTTAAGTGTGTGTGTATTAATATGTTATATTGTGTGGATTATATTATGATCTTAAATAAATGAATAAGATAAAATAAGATAAAGATAGATAAAGAAAGTTTATTGCCAAAAACATAGACACAAGGTTACAATTTAAAGTGATACAATGCACAAGTAAACCTGGTATCCCAAAATAATTTTCCAGCGAGGCCCAAACTAGACTCGAGAGTCTGTATCTTGGGTCTCAAGAGCACGAATTACCAGAAATAATGTTAACTACTACTAGACAGTTTATGGAGCATGGCAAGTGTTTGAGCATGGCAATGAATAATAATAATAATGAAAAACGATTCCTAAATGGACAAAAGGATGTAAAAGGATAACCAGGATAACGCACAAATACTTCTAAAGACATTAGTTTATGACATGACAGTTAATTTGACATTTATAAAATGTTGATTTGAAATTGTCAATGTCATTCATATCGATCGGGTCGTCGGCTCTCTTGTTCTTGCAGGGCTGTGGGTGAGGGCCTGTAGCTGGAGCGATTTCATGATTTATGATTTGCTGGATGTCTCCACCCTGAATAGTAGAATAACTGGAGTAATAAATGGAGATCCGTGATCTCTGCCTACGCCCTATATGAGAGACAGGCGTGATATTATGTATGTATGTACAAGTCACCATGGTTCATTCATCTTAGGACTAAATCAGAAGTAGCTGCAAGTTTTATGTTTGCTTGTGGCTCTGCCCACCCCATTAGGGATAAGGGTGTGATAATATGTATGAGGCTCACCTGCTCGGGTATAGGCTGGACTTGGCAGTTTGTAATAACTTCTGTACTTTACTGATTACAGTGGAAGCGTTGCAATTCGACTTCTTGTGATGGAAACCGCTGAAAAAATAAGTTCGAATGAGGACTGTAACTAAGACCTTCTACCATCTATAGTAGATGATTAATACAGCGTCAGGAGGCAACTTTTACCTTCACAAACGGGACGCTGTAGTGCCCGGGACGAATTAAGATGGAGTAGGCTTGCCCAGCACCTATTCCATCCTCTCAGCTTAGTCGGCCTTGTCCACAGGAAAGACATGGTCAATACGTGCGGAGCTGACTAAGCCACGGGTTTCCTCACGATGTTTTCCGTCACCGTTTGCGAGTACTGGGATAGCGCACAAATTTTTCGCAGAAAAATTCATTAGTACACGACCGGATTTGAACCTACGTCCTTAGGATCAGAAGGCGGGGTCACTACCAACTAGACCACCAGTACTAATGAGGACTGTGGACTTTGAATAAAGAAGTTTATGGTATCTCAAGTAGGTTTATCACTTACCATTCTCCAATATGAAAAACCCTGGGTCCCTTACACATGATCACTTTGAACTTTTCCCGCCCCGGCCTGTTCTGGGACAAATGGAGCAGAGAATAGTCCCAGTTGTAGTCGTCGTAGGCGCAGAACTGATCCTGTAGCTCCATTATGTTGTTCCATACGGTTCTGTTGAACGCGAAACCCATGTTGTGCATGCTGGAATGCCAGGGTGTTATTTCCACCTACAATTGGAGATTATGTAGTGGCTTTTGACGGTGTATTTGTGGTTTTGGGAAGGATATAGTATTGTTTGGATTACGAGGGCAACATTGTCTTGGGGGAATTTTGGTGGCAACATTTAGACGGGGCATTTGTGATTTTGGGAAAGATATAGTAACACTGTTTGGATTTGCGAGGGCAACATTATCTTGGGGAATTTTGTGGTCGCAACATTTTGACGGGACATTTGTGATTTTGGGAAGGATATAGTATTGTTTGGATTACGAGGGCAACATTGTCTTGGGGGAATTTTTGTGGCAACATTTAGACGGGACATTTGTGATTTTGGGAAGGATATAGTATTGTTTAGATTACGAGGGCAACATTATCTTGGGGGAATTTTGGTGGCAACATTTTGACGGGACATTTGTGATTTTGGGAAGGATATAGTATTGTTTAGATTACGAGGGCAACATTATCTTGGGGGATTTTGTGGTGGCAACATTTTGACGGGGCATTTCTAATAGTTTAGGAAAGATGTATTAACATTGTATGGATTACGAGGGTAACTACATCTTAGGGAATTTATAGTGGCAACATTTATTTATTAGATGGCAACATTTTGATGAGGCATTTGTGATAATTTTTTTTTGAAAAATTACAAGTGCTTCATTTCTTCGGAAAATTTGTCGTGGCAACATTTGGATGGTGCATTTTTATGATAGTTTGGGGAAAGATATGGTATCATTTATTAGAAAAAAAAATTACAGGAGGCAACATAATTTGTGGGAATTTATAGTGATAACATATTTTTTAGCAAATTCTTAGGAAATTTGTAATGGTAATGGAATTTATAAAAGCAATATGGAGAATTTATAATACCAATATTGATTGGCTTTGGGGATCTAATATTTTATAACATTTGGGAAGAATAAAGTGACAACTTCGGGAAAACGGAAGGAGTTAAAAAGGTATTTAATTATGGTGAATAGACATTATTATGAATAATAATAATTATAAAATGTGGAAAGCATTTGAGGAAGAATTGGATGGAGTTATAAATATTAAACAATTATTAATAAAATGTGCTAATATTGAAGGAAGAAAATTAGAGAAGCGGGAACATTAAATCATGGAAAATTAGTATCTTAGTATATGGCAACATTTTAATAGAAAAAGCTTTTAAAACAATGGCAATACAGTTTAATATCAAAATGCAATGATACTATGATACGCACTTACTACCCAGTCAACAACAGAAGATAAAAGTTTACTTAGTATTTTTTCACTTCTATTTTTCGTTGTGTAAATTGCAATTATTTTAAAGTTAATATGTGTGTGTTACCCTAGAATACTCAAACGCGACTCAGATTTGAGCACGTCTCAACTCACGGTTTATTGACAGTTTCTGATGAAAATCTGTCAAAAAAAAAAACTACATTTGAGACGTGCTCAACTTTGAGATGCGTTTGAGTATTCTGGGGTAAGTTCGTATGAGCTAGTGGCCAACTCTAGTGACAGAGTTTTTAGGCCGCCTAAAGGCCTCCGTCATGGCTTAACGACTTAAAATCCGGGACAGACAATTTAACGTGCCCTCCGAAGCACGGAAGCGCTCATCTCGTAATGCTACTTGCGGTCACCCATCCCAATTGTGACCGCGCAACGATCAATCAAGAACGTCTAAGCAAGTTACGCCACGAGCGCTTCATTTTAAACATTAAAAATTATTAAATCACTATTGACGTTTTATATCTTCTGTTGTCGTCTGTAACTAGGTTTGTTAATAACTAATTACCTACTTTAAAGGATGGTTCTTAAACCCAGAATAAGAAAAACACTAAAAACCGGCCAAGTGAGAGTCGAATTAGTATACCAAAGGTTCCGTACATAAAAAAAAATGTTTCTTATATGGAGACTTGTATTTATATTTATTACTAGCTATAACAAAATCAAATAAAATCATTTTATTTTGCGAAACAAGGGTTTAACAATAGATGGTAGAAAATAGCTCGCGATTATATTATCATTGAGTGCAAAAAGTCAATATCACGCGGCCACCCATCTCAGTTGTGGCCGCGCACAACATTGCTTAACCACCCAAGTATAATGATAGGGTTCCTATACAAACTTTCATCCCTTATTTCACCCCCTCAGGATTATTTATGCAACAAAAAGTAGCCTATGTTCTTCCCCAGGATGAAATCTATCTCCTTGCCAAATTTAATCAAAATCTCTTCGGCAGTTTAGGCGTCAAAAGGTAACAGACACAGTTACTTTCGTATTTATGATATTAGTATGGATTTGTTCTTATAGGCAACAGAAATACACTCTGAATATTTCAACTCTATCTATTACGGTTCATGAGATACAGCCCGCTGACAGACGGACGGACAGCGGAGGCTTAGTAATAGGCTCCCGTTGGCACCCTTCGGGTACGGAACCCTAAAAAAGAGTAGCCCACGACCAGCAGTGGGCAAAAACGGGCGGTGAATGATAGACTATTCGGTTTTTTATTTATCTGGGATTAAGAAAAACATGAGATTTACCAAAATGCATTAAGTTACATGCATTATAAGCCATGCATGGCGTCCTTATTCACAATCTATTAACATATATCGAACAGCATTTTAAAAATTGAACAAAATAAAAAAAAATATTCAAAAATAAGGTAACCGATCAAGTGCGAATCGATTTCGCACACGAACAGTTCCGTGCCATCGTACGTAAAAGAAAGTTTTTATATGGAAACCCCTTTTGTACTTATTATTTTGTTGTTATAGCGGCAATAGAAATACACACTGTGAAAATTTATACTCTACCTATTACGGTTTATGAGATTAGTAATAGGGTCTCGTTGGCACTCTTGAAGTACGGTACCCTAAAATGGAACATCATCAAAGTCAAAGAGTAAAAATTTTAAATAAGTACATGTATGATGATACGGAACCCTTCGTGTCCATATTCATCTCGCACTTGACCAGTTTGTATTCCAGTCGTTTTGACGATATGTCACTGAAGCTTGCTTTTAAGTCTGCCTTAATAGTTTTTAACACTACAAAGCTTTTTATAACCCAACAGCTTTCACAATGCAGAAAGGACCTTTTGCCACACTATAATAGCTTTTTACAATGCAAACAAGCTTTTAACAATGCAAAAAGATTTTTTTACAATGTAAAAATACCTTTTCACAATGCAAACAAGCTTTTAACAATGCAAAAAGATTTTTTACAATGTAAAAATACATTTTCACAATGCAAACAAGCTTTTAACAATGCAAAAATATTTTTTACAATGTAAAAATACATTTTCACAATGCAAACAAGCTTTTAACAATGCAAAAAGATTTTTTACAATGTAAAATAGCTTTTTACATTGCAAAGAGCAGTCTACAAGGCAACCAGACCTTTATGAAACTACAAATAACCTTTTAAAATGCATTTTCTAAAATAATTAACACAATGCAAATGATAACTACATATTTACACAGCCAATAGCTTTTCACAAAGCAAACAGAGCATTTTACAATGGAAAAAGACCTGTTCACATCTGTAAAAAAATCTTTTACTATGCCAAAGAGCTTCCAGACAATGAAAAAAAATATATTATCAGGTGACAGGTGATCAACCCATCGTACATACAGATGGTCCAAAGTCCAACATGTTGGAAAAGCTTATTACAATGCAAAAATTACAATTTACAAAGCAAAAAGACCTTTTTACATAGCTATAACGGCGTTTTACTATTCTAACACCAGAATACTCAAACGCATCTCAGAGTTGAGCACGTCTCAAATCACGGTTTTTTTGACAGTTTTTCATGAAAATCTGTCAAAAACTCGTCACTTGAGACGTGCTCAACTCTGAGATACGTTTGAGTATTCGGGGGTAAGAGTTGCACACAATGCAAAAGGGTCTTATTACCAAACCGGAAAAGCTTTTTACAATGAAAAATATCTATTTTACAAAGCCAATAGCTTTTCACAACGCAAACTGAGCCCTTCGTGATGCAAAATGGGGCTTTATATCTACAAAAAAACCTTTTAAAATGGAAGTAGACCAATTTAGCATATCATAACGAGCATTTTACAATGCAAAGAGCTTTTCAGTGTAAATATATTTTCACTACGAAATAAGAGCATTTTACAACGCATTAAGAGCATTTTACAGCGCAAAAAGAACTTTCAACAATTCATAGATCTAATCAAACCGCAAAAAGGACTTTTAACAATGCAAATAGCTTTTTAAAAGCATTTTACACAGTTCGAAGAGAATTTTACAGCGTGATGAGATCTTTCGCGATGCTAAAAGAGCTTTTCACAATGCAATAAGAGCTTTTGACAGCGCAATAAGAGCAATTCTTAACCTTTTGCGTCCTTGAGTACAGATTTGGGAAAACCTGGAAGTTCCATGACTGGTAATCTTGTCTCTTCCTTCTCTCTTCATTGGCTGCCTTCACTTGCTGTATGTAGTTGAGAGTGAGTTGTTTGCGCCTCTGTGTCGTACGGAGTAAGTAGGTTCAAATTCGGTTGGCGAACAGCGGAAGCGAATTCAATGAAAAATCATAGCAACTTTTTAGTTGGTCGTTTTAGAGCATAAATGAAAAAATATAGTTGACTAGCTGCCGCCCGCGGCTTCGCTCGCGTGGTACCCGGATAAAAAATAGCCTATATGTTAATCCAGTACATGTACTATGTGTATTCAAAGTTTAATTCAAATCCGTTCAGCCGTTTAGGCGTGAAAGAGTAACAAACATCCATATATACAAACTTTCGCGTTTATAATATTAGTAGGAAGTACGATAGCGAAAAATCAAATAATACCTACTATACATACAAGATTTTTTAAATATTATTTTTAATTGCCTGTTTCTTTTTAAGGAATGAGATTTTTCTTGCTGCTTTGAGTAAAAACATTTGTTTTAGATAAATTATTTAAGATAAGTTCTGTTATATGAGTGAGGTATCCCCATCTATCAATGTCAACTTGACATTTGACATTGACAGTCTGCAAGTAGAAGCCGGGGTGATGGGTCACACACCCGACGCCCTTACCTGCAGATACGCAGGTAAGTTTTTTTTTGTACATATTTTATTACAGGTTTTTTAAAACGTTTTTATAGGTACTTTAAGTTTTCATTGATTTGCCTTCTGACGCGAGTTAAGAGTAGGTAATGTGTAGAAGCAATATTCAAAAGCGAGCACATAGAAAGCTTTTAATACTCATTATTGCATGAATGTAATGACTTAAGGTCTGTCTCACTACCATGATATATAAACAGACCGTCAAGGCACAAATTATCACGCCCACATCCCTAATGGGGAGGACAGAACCACAAGTAATCATAATAAAACTTGCAGCCACTTCTAATTCAAAGCCCCAAGATGGATATGAACCATGGTGACAGGTGATCACATCGCACATATAGATGGTCCATCATGTTGGAGGATACTATCCCTTAGTCGACTTTTACGACATGCTCGGGGAGAGAAGCATCTGGACGCATTTATTTTTCCTTACTCCCAAAATGTCAAAACTGTGAACAAGCTTATGAGCTCTGGTCGCTAAAGTTTCAAAAGACAAATGACATACATGTCAATGTCAAAGTCAAAATTTTTTATTCCATATTTTTTTATAGTCGGTTAAAACACGGCACGGTCTGGTTATGGATCATGGTAATGGGCGTAGAGCCTAAGGCTATGTGACTTGCTCAAAAATGTTACTTCTGCTTTTATTATACATAATTCGATTTTAGTTTAGCGGGGAATTCTTAAGTTATAATGTCTATAGGATGGGGAAAAGTCTATATATATACTATAGAATGGGGAAAAGTCTATACTATAGAGTGGGGGAAATAGTATGTGATGTAGCTTAATAAGTGTATACATTATGATGTGTGCAATAGTGTATATGTATAGTGAGAAATGATAAAATGTTTGTTTTAAAAGGGAGAAAAAATATTTTAGGGAGTTGAAAGAGTTTGTAGGGTGGGTAATGTATATTGGGACAAATGTTATACAAAGGAAAAAGGTCTGTACATACATACATAAAATCACTAATAGGGGTAGGCAGAGATCACAGATCTCCTGACATACTTCGATTGTTTCATTCACTCTCATTACATTCTTCATGCATGCTCGTCGGTTTAGGGTACTCTTGACATGGCCTTTTTCCAAAAGGTCTGGTATGTGAGAGAACTGGTATATAGGGTGGAGAGACGTTTGAAATGGGAAAATAGTCTCTTGAGTGATGAAATAGTCTGTATTATAGTCTGTAGGGTAGGAAAAAAAGTCTGCAAATAGGAAACGTGTCCTAAATTAATAAAATTCTCTGTAAAATGGGGAAAAAGTCTGCAAGCTTGGTAAAAGTATCTTAAATGGCACAAATAGTCTATTGGAAAAACTTGTAAGATGGGGCAATGTGTACAGGTTGGGGCAAACTGTTAAAAAAAATTGAGAAAATTAGTTTTTTAGTCTATAGTGTGAGGGAAAAGTCTGTAAGATGGGGAAAATTGACAAAAAAATGGAGAAAATTAGATTTAAAAATTAGTTTTTTTGTCTTTAGTGTGAGGGAAAAGTCTGTAAGGTGGGGTAAAGCCTACAGGATGGGGAAAACTAACAAAAAATATTGAGAAAATTAGTTTCTTAGTCTATAGTGTGAGGGAAAAGTCTGTAAGATGGGGCAATGTCTTCAGGATGGGGAAAATTTACAAAAAAATGGAGAAAACTGACAAAAAATGGAGAAAATTAAATTTTTACCTTATCCCCGTTGACATGGTACTGGTATGTCTTGAGGTAGGTCCCCAGCGAGAGGATCTCGCAATGAGCGCAGCTGCGGTCAGCCACAGAACGAAGAAGAGACAGCATGTGCAAGAAATCTTCCGCTACGTAGTGGTCTTCTTCTAGGAAGAGGACCATACCTAGAATAGACAATAACAAACATACATACATCCATATTTTCACGCCCTAATGGTGTGGGCAGAGCCACAAGTTGTCATAAGAAAACTTGCAATCACTCCTGATTCAAAGTCCCAAGATGGATAATGGTGAACTATGGTGACAGGTGATCAGCCCATCGCACATATAGATGGTCCATCATGTTGGAGGATACTATCTCTTAGTCGACTTTTACATGCTCGGGGAGAGAAGCAGCTGGACGCGTTCTATGTTTTTTTTTACCAGTCCAGCAGAGAAGTAAAAGAGGAATAAGGCAGTTTGCACAATACGGATGGATTTGCTGCCATTCTCTGTATATGTTTGTACCACCAGTGAAGCTGGATCTCCTTGTGAGTAGATTTGCCGTTATGATTAGAGGTCGCTCTAAGATGGTCAAGTCTGTGATGGTCAATGATGGTGAATGTATCACCTTCCACGTCCAGCTATCCCTGACCTCTATGACTAGCGGTAAACTCAGAGGCCTCTCTAAACTGGTTAACGATAAGATTCTTTCCTCGTCCAGTGATGCTTGACCTCTCATTACTAGAGGCCGCTCTAAGCAAGTCCAGACCAGTGAAGCTAGATCCCCTTGTCAGTAGACTTACCGCTATGACTAGAGGCCGCTCTATGCTGGTCAAACCTACATTCACCTTCCACGTCCAGTGATCCCTGGCCTTTATGACTACCGGTAAACTCAGAGGCCGCTCTAAGCTGGTTAACGATAAGATTCTTTTCCTCGTCCAGTGATGCTTGACCTCTCATTACTAGAGGCCGCTCTAAGCAAGTCCAGACCAGTGAAGCTAGATCCCCTTGTCAGTAGACTTACCGCTATGACTAGAGGTCGCTCTAAGCTGGTTGAAGATGCGGTTTGCCTTCCACCACCAGTGGTGCTTGGTCTGCGTGTATTTCGCCTCTCTATAATGGCCGTGCAGGTCCGGGTGGTGTGCGTTGTTGCATTTTAACTTCACCGCTCTGGGGAATAAAGTCCATTTTAGTTTAAAATGTTTGTAGTAATGTTTAAAATGTTTGTAGTTTGTATAATTTACTTTTACTTATGTTATAAATGCGAAAGTTTGTGAGTTTGGATGTTTGTGCCTCAATCATGCCTACACGGCTGAACGGATTTGAATGAAATTTGGAATATGCATAGTACATGTACTGGATTAACATATAGGCTATTTTTTATCCGGGTACCACGCGAGCGAAGCCGCGGGCGGCAGCTAGTGTTCAATAAAACTATCGAATTAAAAAAATAATGTTTATTTTATTTATTTATAGGAAAACCAACAGCGGAAGATAACTAATAGACAACACAGTAAAAACAGAAAGCCAATTAAAGGTTTTCACGATTAGAATTTAGTTAATCTTCTTCTTATATATAAAAATGAATCGCAAAATGTGTTGGTAAGCGCATAACTCAACAACGCCTGGACCAATTTGGCCAAATCTTTTTTTAAAATGTTCGTTGAAGTTCAAGGATGGTTTTTACGGCGAGAAAAATTAGAATTATTGCTGGAAAAACCCTAAAAATAGCCCTTTTCTTTTTCCCATACAAATGATTTGTAACTAAAACGTAGTCAATTTGAGCTTTATTGCTATGGTATAAAGTTCATATTAAATTACAAGCACTTGCATTATTAATTTTAAGGCGATACGAAGTTCGCGGGGTCAGCTAGTACATAATAAAAGTACTTGGTAAAACTTAGAATGCGTCCAGCTGCTTCTCTCCCCGAGCATGTAAAAGTCGACTAAGGGATAGTATCCTCCAACATGATGGACCATCTATATGTGCGATGTGATCACCTGTCACCATGGTTCAACATCTTAGGACTTTAAATCAGAAGTGGCTGCAAGTTTTCTTATGTTTACTTGTGGCTCTGCCCACCCCATTAGGGATACGGGCGTGATAGTATGTATGTAGCAACTTACTGTTCAAACTTGGCGTCCCTGGGACAGTCGTTGGGGTCTATCCCGGGGAACTCGTTCGGATGAACTTGTATAGAATATGGATAGAATATCTGCAGAACCTGCAAACAGACAAACATAATAAGAGACAACATACTTGTGGACTGGGAGTAAAGAAAAAGCATAGAATGCGTCCAGCTGCTTCTCTCCCCGAGCATGTCGTAAAAGTCGACTAAGGGATAGTATCCTCCAACACGATGAGATACAATAAGCAAGTATTCCCAAGGAGGGTTGACGTCAGGCAGGCGGCCGGTCATAAAACAGCTTATCCAAGATCCAAGGATCATGCTGTGCCGACCCCACATGGAGTGGGATGATGATGTGTCGTACCTTAGTGAAGTCGATGCTCCGGACGAGGGCATTGACCTCTTCGTCGTAGTAGTCGTGAGAGAACACCAGTAAAGTCTTGTCGATGTCCCGCGCTTGGGCGAGGGAAACGATCAGATGACGGAGGTAGGTAAGTCTTGTGTGCACCTGGGGATAAAGAAAATATACATACACTAGCTGCCGCCCGCGGCTTCGCTCGCGTGGTATCCGGATAAAAAATAGCCTATATGTTAATCCAGTACTATGTATATTCCAAGTTTCATTCAAATCCGTTCAGCCGTTTAGGCGTGATTGAGGCACAAACATCCAAACATCCAAACTCACAAACTTTCGCATTTATAATATAAGTAAGATACATAATATCACGCCTGTTTCCCATAGGGGTAGGCAGAGATCACGGATCTCCATTTGCTACGATCCTGACATAGCGCGAATATTCTTTAAGCGCTCGTGGCGTAGCTTGCTTAAGCGTTCTTGATTGATCGTTAAAGTTAAGCAACGATATGCGCGGTCACAAATTGGGATGGGTGATCGCAAGTGGCATTACGAGCTGAGCGCTTCCGTGCTTCGGAGGGCACGTTAAACAGTCGGTCCCGGCTTTTAAGTCGTTAAGCCATGACGGAGGCCTTTAGGCGGCCTAAAAACTCCGTCACTAGAGTTGGCCACTAGCTCATACGAACATACATACATACATAATCTTTTTTTTTAGATTCGAACATTTCATTTAATTACTGTCAATCAATCTAAACTAGGCAGCATGGTCCAAGAACTATTGCCTGCCCGGAAGAAAAAACAAATTCGACAATCATCTGTCAAACTATCATGTGATTTGTATTTTCGTAAAGAATAATTTAAGTTTTTTATAGTTATTTGTTAAAATGAGCGACGATGAAGAAAATACGGTGGTTAGACATTGAGATAATTTTTAGGGCTTCGTATTTTTCATTTTAAACTATATACAGCGTCAGGAGGCAACTTTTACCTTCACAAACGGGACGCTGTAGTGCCCGGGACGAATTAAAATAGAGTTGAGAGTACTGGAGTAGCGCACATAAATTTATGTGCACTATCTCAGTACTTTCAAACGGTGAAGGAAAACATCGTGAGGAAACCCGCGGCTTAGTCAGCTCCGCACGTATTGACCATGTTTTTCCGACAAGGTCGACTAAGCTGAGAGGATGGAATAGGTGCTGGGCAAGCCTACTCTATCTTAATTCGTCCCGGGCACTACAGCCTTTAGTGAAGGTAAAAGTTGCCTCCTGACGCTGTATAAATCATCTACTATAGATGGCAGTGACGGATTAACCCTTAATCAAATCAAGCAATTGCCTAGGGCATCACGTCTGAGGGGGCACCAGAAGAAGCACAAAAAAAATCCGTCCTTAGGTCATCACGTCTCACTCTCACGTAACCAAAAAAGCATGGATTGCTTAGGGCATCAAGTAGTCTTAATCCGTCACTGATAGAATAAAAAGGCCTTAGTAAGTAACGTAATTATTGGTGTTCTAAAAAGCAAAAGAAGAAGTCTGAGGCTCCGCCCCCAAGGCGACGGCCGAAGAAGATAGTGATCCCGCGGCGCGCGCCCTCTGATGTCATCCCGGAGAAAGTCCCAGCGTACCCCTCACCAGACAAGAGTACCTGCGCTGAATGTACTTGCTACCCGAAAGAGGAGCCTTACAAGAAACCTAAGTATGGTTTCCACTAGTGATGGGTTTCGAATCGAAAATGAATATTCGAATCAACTCGAATCATCCGGAAAAAATCGAATCATGACTCGAATTAACCCTTGATTCGAATCGATTGATGATTCGAATCAATACGAATGTAGGTGGTTTGAACAATAGATACTAAATCAATGATTTTTGTTCGATTTTGCATTTCTAAAAGTCATTTGGTGATTTCAAAACTTATTTGACGACTTCGGTGGCGTGGCGGGCGAGTGCTCGGCTGAGACGCAAGAGGCGCGGGTTCTATTCCCGCTACGGGATAAATGTTTGTATGTTTTGCAAATAAATAAATAAAAAAAACACTTAGATACATTTTTGAATCATCATCATCATCAGCCTATAACAGTCCACTGCATGACGTAGGTATCTCCAATTACAACCATCACTCAGGTTGGTCAAGACTTCATATCTATAATTTATTATAATTTTGATATTTTACTGATATTTTTAATGTTTAAAGAATCGTAGAATAAAATGACTAGGTTAGAAAGACAATTTTCGCTCCATACAAGACACGCACTGGACCGGGATTCTGTTTATCATATTTTGTCTTCACTGTGTTTTATTGCGAGACTGTAGAGTTAATTTTTACAGGAAGTTGAACCCATGCCAGCAAACACCACCGACTCTATACGAACTGGCCATCGAGGTGGTGGATACCCTGGTATTTCCACCTGCCTTCCAGTGGAACGAGGATGAAGTCGCCACCTGGTGTGAGGGTCTAGGCCTACCACAGTATAGGGTGAGTGGTTATCTAGGGGTCCTTCTGAGGCAAGCGCAGTCGCAGCTTGAAATTTTGGAGGGGGTCACTAATAATAGAATATCCCCCGAATACTCAAATGCATCTGAGTTAAGCAAGTCTCAAGTGACGAGTTTTTGGCAGATTTTCATCAAAAACTGTCAAAAAACCGTGACTTGAGACGTGCTCAACTCCGAGTCGCGTTTGAGTATTCGGGGGTATGTCGAGTAAAGCAGATTTTATTGGACACATTATAAAACGAATGGAAGCCTTCTGTTTTTATTGGCATCGCGGTTAGAGGCGGAAAATTGCTCTTTTATATTTTGTAAATTTTTAGAAGATTTTTCAATTTGACGTGTACTATTTTGAGGGGGGGGGTCATGTCCCTGTGACCCCTTTTACGACATGCTCGGGGACAGAAGCAGCTGGACGCATTCTATGTTTTTTCTTTACTTCCAGTTCACACGTGTCAATGTGAAACTGCAGTTGAGGTTTGAAAGGAATCTAACAACACCTATTTGAATCTACGTTGAACATAATGAATTTTGATTTCAGGACTGCATGCTGGACAACCATATAGATGGCATGAGGCTTCTGATGTTCGAAGATCCGTCTAAGCTGCCGGATATCAATATCCGATTATTTGAACACGTCCAGGCAAGTTGAATTCTCTGAACGATTCATCATCATCATCTTCCTGCCCTTATCCCACTCTATGTGGGGTCGGCACAGCATGATCCTTGGATCATGCTGTAAGAGTTTTGGCTAAGGTGTTTTATGACCGGCCGCCTGCCTGACGTCAACCCTCCTTGGGAATACTTGCTTATTGTATCTCATCATGTTGGAGGATACTATCCCTTAGTCGACTTTTACGACATGCTCGGGGAGAGAAGCAGCTGGACGCATTCTATGTTTTTTCTTTACTCCCAGTCCAGCAGAGAAGGAGCGGATCGTTCTCTGAACGATTATATTCCGCAAATCTTTCAATTATCAATTTCCCCGCGGCTTCGCTCGGGTACCCGGATAAAAATAGCCTATATGTTAATCCAGCACATGTACTATGTATATTCCAAGTTTAATTCAAATCCGTTCAGCCGTTCAGGCGTCACTGAGGCACCAACATACAAACATCCTCACAAAATTTCACATTTAAAATATAGTAGGATTTTGATGGATCGATGGCGTGGAAGAAATATTTGCAGTACATACAAACATTTCTGCCGTAGCGGGAATCGACCCCGCGCCTCTTGCGTGACAGCCGAGCACTCGCCCGCCACGCCACCGAGGTCGCAATCAAATGATCCTTGGAAGTAACAAAGTCGATTAGCATCATCATACTAATATTATAAAGAGGAAAGATTTTTTGCTTATTTGTAACGAATAGGCTCCGAAACTACTGGACCGATTTCAAAAATTCTTTCACCAATAGAAAGCTACATTATCAGGGACCAGTATAGGCTATAATATATTTTCAAAAAATTAGGGATCCTTAAGAAAATTGCAATATTGTAATCCAAGGTAGAAAACCCAAAATAGTTTTTGGCGTGCGCTGCGAAAACTATTTGATTACAGAACAAAATAATGTACTCCACGCGTACGAAGTCGCGGACAACAGCTAGTCAAAGATATTTTGGCAACATCGCCCATTTTCATCGGCAAAAATTTTTTTTTTCAGATTATTTCAAGTTCAGTTCGAGCTATGTACGGGATGGATTTCGTTAGGTTTGCGAGAAGTATCGGCTTACCGCCGAGACGACCACTACCCCATTGTACCTGGTTCAAATCCCGAACAGGGCCCAGCTGGGGTATCAGGAAGAATTGGACCAGGTAACTCACACACACACACACAAACATAATGACACTTTACCTACTAATTCCTGACTTTATTAACATTGCTGTAAGAGTTTTGGCTAAGGTGTTTTATGACCGGCCGCCTGCCTGACGTCAACCCTCCTTGGGAATACTTGCTTAATGTATCTCATCATGTTGGAGGATACTATCCCTTAGTTGACTTTTACGACATGCTCGGGGAGAGAAGCAGCTGGACGCATTCTGTTTTTTTTCTAGTTTTTTAGTTTAGAGATCAACTATCGATGGTTTCGCAACACTAATTGGAATATACTTAATGTTTTCAGAGGAGACATTCTAAGATGGATGAAAATATTGATGCCAGCACCCGTTTACAGAGACCATTGGGACTTGGTGTGGTGAGAAAATTAGCAATACCTACATTCAGATTGTTCTAATTCAGGGGTTCCCAAACTTGTTTTGTTTACTGTCCACTTTGATAATGAATTATTTTTTAGCGCCCCCATTTTTTCACCTACATAAAAACGTTTAAATTCAACGATCAATCAAGAACGTCTAAGCGAGCTGCGCAAAAATGAGGTGTCGTTGGATTTGTCTAGATGACGATTGTCATAGGCTATATTATAAAAGAAGTTTCAAAAAATTCAACATGGCAGCCGTAAGATGCTATTTTCAATTTATTTAGCCTGACCACAATGTATAGCTTTTTGTTTATTTCAGGTATCAAAAACCAGATTTTCCATGTGTGAAAATCGCGCGGGTATTGAAGCCAAGGTCGCAGGTTCACATCCCGCGGTACAAGAAGCCTATGGAGGTCTGCAAGGAATACCAGGTATTTTCGCTGTTATTAATCAATTTAAATTTAATTTCCATTTTTCGCTACGATGCCGATAAGAATGACGAATACATCGTAATGGCCAAATACGATAACGAATTACGATAATGATTACTATTTTTGTTTCTAATTAATTCATTTTATTTAATTAACTGGAAACTTTTCTATGTTATATCATTTTTTAATACTTTGTAAAATAAAAAATAGTCCACTCACTTCACTTCTAATTAGTTTAAATTATGATAACTTTTTTATAGCTTTATTTTATTAACTAACTAGCCGCCCGCGACTTCGCTCGCCCCGATAAAAAGTAGCATACATACTATGTATATTCCAAGTTTCATTCAAATCTGTTCAGCCGTTACGGCGTGATTGAGGCGCAAACATGCAAACATTTCTCCCGTAGCGGGAATCGAACCCGCATCTCTTGCGTCTCAGCCGAGCACTTTGCTACGCCACCGAGATCGTCAAGTCGATATCTCACTACCCCCCCCCCCCCCCCGTACGCCCCTATTTTCCCCTCTTTCGAGTCTCACGTGATTTTAATGGAGGACCATACGTTGTTACAGATTCCAAGGAAATTCAAGTTTCAATCTGGAATCCCAGATGAGGCACAGATGATATGGCTGGAGCACAGACCAGGCTCGCCTCGGAGAGAGGATATTCAAAAAGAGGAGAAGAAGAAGAGGAAGAAAATGAAGGAAGAGGTACTAGTTGACATCATCATTATCTTTCTCATTCATAGTCAAGGAAAACATCTTGAGGAAATCGGCAGCAATAAATCATACTAATATTATAAAGAGGAAAGATTTTTTTGTTTGTAACGAATAGGCTCCGAAACTACTGGACCGATTTCAAAAATTCTTTCACCAATAGAAAGCTACATTATCAGGGACCAGTAAAGGCAAAAATATATTTAAAAAAAATTAGGGATCCGTAAGAAAATTGCAAGTAGTACAAGGTTTGCTTAGTTTGAGGTTAGATGGCGCTGTGTAAATGGTCCAGCACTCAGACCTAAAAAAAGAAAGACGCCGCGCCGCGAACAACAAAAGTGAAGCCACACAACCGTGCTCCTGCAAGTAAACATACATGCTCACGCACACACCTACACTAAAACCATGCTCATCGCTTTTAGTACGTCACGAGTCTTAAAAACAGAATTATGCCTTCCTGTGTAGTGAACACTTGAAGTCTCACGGAATCACGTTTCACTTGTAAGTACTTCAAATAACATTGTTCTTATTATTATACTATGAATTTTAGGTTACTTGGAACACAAAACCTCAAAACTTACACACGCATAATGTGCATAAATAAAAAGGTGGCTTCACTTTTGTTGTTCGCGGCGCGGCGTCTTTTCTTTTTTTTTTGTCTGAGGGTACATCATTATTTATTTTTTACACTTTCAGAAGAAAGAGAGGAAAGTTGTCAAATTCCTTATCTCCCAAGAGTCCCGTCTGTACCCGAAGAAGGTCTCCACCGAGGGTCTGAACGGCAAGGACCTGGTGCTAGCGAGAAGGAAGATGGCGAAACCAAAGTTTTTTCCCTAAATTTTACAGTTTACAATACATTTTATATTATAGATTAAGAGTTTTGTCTAATATGAGGGTATTCAGAAAGGATTTTTATATATTATCACGCCTTAATACCTAACGGAGTCGGCAGAGACACAAGTAATCATAAGAAAACTTGCAGCCACTCCTGATTCAAACTCCCAAGATATATGAACCATGGTGACCGGTGATCACATCGCACATATAGATGGTCCATCATGTTGGAGGATACTATCCCTTAGTCGACTTTTACATGCTCGGGGAGAGAATCAGCTGGATGCATTCTGTTTTTTCTTTACTCCCAGTCCAGCAGATGCACTGTACCTAAATTTGAAGTCACTTTTTGTTTTCTCTTTTTAATAAATACTGGCGGAACCAAAGGGATGCCTACGGCCAGCAGAGGGCTAAGACAAACTGTGGAATCATCCATAGATAATATCACGCCTGTTTCCCATAGGGGTAGGCAAATCAGTTTGAGAGCACTGCTGGTCTAGTTGGCAGTGACCCCGCCTTCCGATCCTAAGGTCGTGGGTTCAAATCCGGTCGTGTACCAATGGATTTTCTGTGTGAAAAATTTATGTACGCTATACCAGTACTCTCAAACGGTGAAGGAAAACATCGTGAGGAAACCCGCGGCTTAGTCAGCTCCGCACGTATTGACCATGTCTTTCCTGCGGACAAGGCCGACTAAGCTGAGAGGATGGAATAGGTGCTGTAAGCCTACTCCATCTTAATTCGTCCCGGGCACTACAGCGTCCCGTTTCTGAAGGTAAAAGTTGCCTCCTGACGCTGGATAAATCTTCTACTATAGGTGGTAAAAGGCCTTAGTTTTTTAGTAAGGCAAATCACGGATCTCCATTTGCTATGATCCTGACATACAGGATTTCTTTCGCTTCATTCATTAGGTACATTCCTCGTGCATGCTCGTCGGTTGAGGGTACTCTTGAGCTGGCCCTTTGCTTTGGTCCAGAGGTACGTACGAGGTCTTCCCCTTCCAACGGTACCATTCGCACTCGCCTCGTACACCTGTCTCGTTATGTTACCTGTATGGCTATAATGATGGTTTCGTTCTGTAGAGGTCCGAAAACGTCCTCATTATGTATTGTCTGTGCATCGTTGTATTTTTCTATGGCTCGCCTGATGTCTGTTATATTCTGGGGTATCTTTTCTGTAGAGTTATCTGGAAATGCAGAAACATTACTTGGTTTTAGTTAAGTTTAGTTCTTAGTTTTAGTTTTAGTTGTAATTTATTTTAAGTTAGTTAATATGGATTAATTTTTATGAAATAAAAATATTTTATTATTACTTAAAAAAACTGGTATATCTGTCACCGTAAAATTGGGTAGATAGATAGATAAATGAACTCTTTATCTATACTTTTATTATAAAGAGGAAAGTTTTTTTGTTTGTAACGAATAGGCTCCGAAACTACTGGACCGATTTCAAAAATTCTTTCACCAATGGAAAGCTACATTATCAGGGTCCAGTATAGGCTATAATAAATTTTCAAAAGAATTAGGGATCCGTAAGAAAATTGCAATATTGTAACCCAAGGTAGAAAACCCAAAATAGTTTTTGGCGTGCGCTACGAAAACTATTGATTATAGAACAAAATAATGTACTACACGCGTACGAAGTCGCGGGCAACAGCTAGTATGTCAATAAAATACAATATGTCACTAAAATCGATGACATGGTCCCTAACAGATCTTCGTATGTCTTATGGTTTCAAACTTTACCATACTGACAGATCTAAATGTTACACCCTAATTCTAATTAATTCTAATTATGGTTAGGGGAACAAAGATCTACACTGATGTCCTGCGGGGGGGTGTATTGTGCATTATCCCCCTGCTAACCCTCCCCCAGCCAGCACAACTCCTTGAAGTACCGGAGAAGGACCTTGGGATGTTGGCAGCAGCGTTCCAGTATCCTCGATGATGTTGAGGCTGTGGCGTTGATGAGGTCGATGGTGATGCCGTGCAATTCTCGATGACCGTCTGCAGTCCCGATTTATGTCTTATTTCATTTGTTGCGGAGCAATGTTACACCCTGTATACTATTACTCTACTGTATACGATACTTGTTACTTACTTGTGGAGTTTTTTGGATGGACGGTTAAATATTTATGAAGCTCCGGAGGCACCAAAGCTAGTACTTGTTCAGAGGTGTCGTTTGCATTCATCAGCTCTTCTGAAATGTACAGGCTATATTACTGGATGGTTTGAGTCGGGGCAGTTTAACGACGCCGGCGATAGATGGCGCTGTTTTCAATTCTATCTTTCCTACGCTGTAGGTTGAAGATTCGATTCCTACCCAGGACAAATATGTGATGAACATAGATGCACTGGTGATCTAGCTGTGGTCAGGTCGTGGGTTTAAACCAGGTCGTGTGACTATGGATTTTTCTGTGCGGAAAATTTATGTGCACTATACCAGTACTCTCAAACGGTGAAGGAAAACATCGTGAGGAAACCCGCGGCTTAGTCAGCTCCGCACGTATTGACCATATCTTTCCTGTGGACAAGGCCGACTAAGCTGAGAGGATGGAATAGGTGCTGGGCAAGCCTATTCGCTGTAAAATTAAACTGCTTGGCTTCCCCTTTGATTAAAAACATTAATGATGAACATTTTACATTTAATTTGACAAACTGGCTACGATTTATTTATTTAAGCGCCATCTATTGCCTGTAAAGTTAAACTGCTCGGCATTCCCTTTGATTAAAAACACTTAATGTTGTTTTACATACATTTAGACAAACTGGTTACAGTTTATTTATTTATACGCCATCTATTGGCTGTGAAGTAAACTGCTCGACTTCCCCATAGATAAAAACACATTTAGACAAACATTGAGAGTTAATTTACAGTTGCAATTTTACATATATTTTACAAACATATTATGTGAAGTGTACATGTTTTTAACTTCGGTGGCGTGGCGGGTAAATGCTCGACTGAGACGCGAGAGGTGTGGGTTCGGTGCCCGCAGAGGGAGTAATTTTGTATGTCCTGCAAATATTTCTTCCGGGTCTGGGTGTTTTAATGTTGATACTTTGTAGTTTCCGATACCCACCACAAATGGGAACTTAGTGAGGGAAGTAATGTGACTGGTAGATGTTACTTTACTAAAATTAAACGCACGGCGCGCCATAATTTACAAATAATTATAATAATAGCAAATAAAAAGCTTTGTACATAATAAAGTATTGTCATTTATGCCTCGGTGGCGTGGCGGGCGAGTGCTCGGATAGGACGCAAGATGCGCGGGCAAACATTTTTCCCGCTACGGGAGAAATGTTTGTATGTTCTGCAAATATTTCTTGCGTGTCTGGGTGTTGTAGTATTATATTATACAAGTATGTATTTACAAAAAAAAAGTATATAAGTATTCTATCAACCATCCTGGTGCCCATAGTACAAGCTTTGCTTAGTTTGAGGCTAGATGGCGCTGTGTCAAATGTCCACAAACATTTATAGTTTTTTTTATTTCGCAGTCATTTGGTGACATCAAAATAAAAATAAATTAATTATGAAATCCCCAAATGACTTTTAAGTTTACTAAATTGCAAAATCAATGGAAAGAGGCCATTTTGGTGATTTTCAAGAATTGATCCCAAAGACCACGAAAACTATTTTCTTTCTGGATCAATGACTGTGCGACCGCCAAGTGTGGTGAGAGTCAAATTAACATTTATATTCATGACGTCAAAAAACAATGAAAACCTGATCTCTTTGCAGTTTTTGTTTTGCCCACAACTGAATTAGTAGTGTTAGTATCTGGAAAGAAAAGTTGACTTAACTAAATCTATATGTACTAATATTATAAATGCGAAAGTTTGTGAGGATGTTTGGGTGTGTCTCAATCACGCCTAAACGACCGAACGGATTTAAATGAAAACAGTCCCCATAGAAGGCCAAGGAAAAGATGGATGGATTGTGTGAAAGAGGATATGCGTGTGAAAGGAGTGAGTGCGGAGATGACGAGTGATAGGAGAAAATGGAAGAGGGAGACATGGTGTGCCGACCCCACCTAGTGGGATAAGGGCAGGAAAATGATGATGAGTCCCCATAGTACAAGCTTTGCTTAGTTTGGAGCTAGATGGCGCTGTGTGAAATTTCTAGTCTACCAATATTTATTTATACATGACTTGTACATTATTATCATGGTCGTACGCTAATGGGGTAGTCAGTAGCCACCAGTAATCATAAGAAAACTTGCAGCCACTTCTATTTAGCCACGTTATTGTACTATGAAGTTTAGGTTATTTGGAACACAAAGCTTCAAAACACACACACATAGATAAAAAGGTGGCTTCACTTTTGTTGTTCGCGGCGCGCCGTCTTTTCTTTTCATTTGGTCTGAGAAGGCATCCCAGATGAGGATATATCTCATAAGAGTAATCTTATCCAACATGATGGACCATCTACATAATAATGGGCGATGGGCTGATCACCTGTCACCATGGTTCATATCCATCTTAGGACTTTAAATCAGAAGTGGCTGCGAGTTATCTTATGTTTACTTGTGACCCTTTAGGGATACCGATGTGATATTACATAATTATTCCCCATTAAACATAAATCTACCAACTACAAAACATTTATTACGTTTTTGTCAGTTCACATTTACAAAATAGATTTTAATATTTTATGTATGAAAACCTTTTAAATGGCTCTGTTTAAGCAATAAATACCGTAGTTCATTGCTCTTATGATAATACAGAAAATCTGGAAATCAAAATTAAAATCCTTACTATAATATTATAAACGCGAAAGTTTGTATGTATGGATGTTTGTTACTCTTTCACGCAAAAACTACTGAATGGATTTTAATGAAACTCGGAATATACATAGTACATGTACTGGATTAACATATAGGCTATTTTTCATCCGGGTACCACGCGAGCGAAGCCGCGGGCGGCAGCTAGTTAATAATAATCCTACCAATTTTACAAATGCGAAAGTTTGTTATGTTTGTTACCATGTATCTCCGTAATCACTAAACCGATTTTGATGAAATTTAACACATTTAACCCCTAATGGGGTTAAACAGGATGTTTAGATTTGGAGCGCATGGGTTGGAAAATTGGGTTTGGCCACCAGGATCCCCTAAACTGATCCCCCAGGGGATCCCAGTGAACTCATCGGTTCACCAGAATCCCCTTGAAATAAATTAAAGTTTAAAGATGTTATCTCACTGTTTTAAAAAAAAATTTTTACTTAAAAAATTCTAAGAAATGACCTACGCTTATGTCATTGTTTAATAATTCCAATTGACGGCCTCGGTGGCGTGGCGGGCGATTGCTCGGCTGAGACGCAAGAGGCGCGGGTTCGATTCCCGCTGCGGAAGAAATGTTTGCATGTTCTGTAAATATTTCTTCCGGGTGTGGGTGTTGTGGTACCACGGTACTCGTAGTTTCTGATACCCACGACACAGGGAATCCTAATGTGGGGTCAGGACTGTGTATGTGACTGTTGGGTGTTGGGTGGGTCTAATTACGTTTCTTTAATGGACACTGTGCCCAGCAGTTGGAAACTCTAGGTAAACAACCAGCTCCAGTTAATGCAACGCTGGCAGCGTTGCATCAACTTCTCATTGAGCAACATAATTCTGAGGCAGGGCCTTTTGGTTCATTGTCATATATCACAATGCTTACTGTAGGTATTTTAGTTATAGTTTTAGTTATTAGTTATTAATAAGTTGGTTGTAGGTGATGGTATATGACTTGGCTTGATAGCTTCTCTGCTGGACTGGGAGTAAAGAAAAAACATAGAATGCGTCCAGCTGCTTCTCTCCCCGAGCATGTCGTAAAAGTCGACTATAGGATAGTATCCTCCAACATGATGAGATACAATAAGCAAGTATTCCCAAGGAGGGTTGACGTCAGGCAGGCGGCCGGTCATAAAACACCTTAGCCAAAACTCTTGCAGCATGATCCAAGGATCATGCTGTGCCGACCCCACATAGAGTGGGATAAGAGGGCAGGAAGATGATGAGGTGATGGTAGATGACTATGAACCATTAACCCTAGAACACTCAAACGCATCTCAAATTTGAGCACGTCTCAAATAACGATTTTTTTAACAGATTTACATCAGAAACTGTCAAAACTCCGTGACTTGAGACGTGCTCAAGTCTGAGTCGCGTTTGAGTGTTCGGGGGTATTTTATTTATTTCTTTCTAATAATAAAACATACCTTCTCTGTAAATCCCGCTACTCGACGCGGATAGCATAATTTGTAGCCATAGACAGAAGAGGCAAAGGATGACAACGATTCGTGCCAGCGACCCATACCGTATGCGCGGCATCTCGCTCAGGCCGTAGGGGGCGCTAGTCGCATCTTAGAACACAGTTCACGCGCTTCCCGGTAGATGGCGTTGCATAGTTTCTGACTAGGGTTTACTTATTTGTTTTCTGTAAAGGAAACAATGATGTTAAATATAAATAACATATAGTCACTGGAAAGGCAAATTTACGTAAGCGCCAATCGAGAAAAAGCCGTTTGAAGTTCATTTTTTTCGTTTTTTTAATCATAACTTTCTACCTAATTATCGAATTTTGATGACGTCAACGTAAGATTTCATTCTTTTTTCATTTTCTATGTCCAGCAATTCATATTATTGTATTTGGACTGCTATTTTGGGATAATAACTCAATATGCCTATTTGGCGCCATTTTGGCGCTTACGTAATTTTGCCTTTCCAGTGACGATATGGTGTTAAGATGTTAACTAATGATGTACACAACTAAATAGTACAGATATTAAATAATAGCTGTTGCCCGCGACTTAATACGCGTGTAGTACATTATTTTGTTCTATAATCAATAGTTTTCGCAGCGCACGCCAAAAACTATTTTGGGTTTTCTACCTTGATACACAATATTGCAATTTTCTTACGGATCCCTAATTTTTTTGAAAATTTATTATAGCCTATACTGGACCCTGATAATGTAGCTTTCTATTGGTGAAAGAATTTTTGAAATCGGTCCAGTAGTTTCAGGGCCTATTCGTTACAAACAAAAAAACGAAGAAATAAAAATACAAAAAATCATTCTTCTTTATAATATTAGTATAGATGTAGGTGCATAACATACGTAGGTTATAAATAAATATTTGTGGACATTTTACACAGCGCCATCTAGCCCCAAACTAAGCAAAGCTTGTACTATGGACACCAGATGGCTGATAGAATAATTATATACTTTTTTTTTAATACATACTTCACTAATTAGTATTAAACAGAGTCGCTTCCCGCTGTCTATCCCTATGTAGCTTAGATCTTTAAAACTACGCAACGGATTTTGATGCGGTTTTTTTTAATAGATAGAGAGATTCAAGAGGAAGGTTTATATGTATAATACATGCATAATATAGTAGAGAAACGCTAATTATTTTAGAGGTTTCTAATGTGATGTCGTAAATAAACACATTTTTTTGCGCTTACATTGCAAACGCTGGCTGAACCCTACGAGATAGATCAAAATAATGTACTACAGTATTGTACACCTTAAAAAGGTCTACAAAAAAGTCCGCAATGATGTATGTCTATCCCCGGGCGAAGCCGGGGCGGGTCGCTAGTGTATAATACTACAACACCCAGACCCTTATGAAATATTTTCAGAATATACAAACATTTCTTCCGTAGCGGGAATCGAACCCGCGTGTCTAGCGTCACAGCCGAGCAGTCGCCCGCCACGCCCGAGGTCGTCATAAAGAAGAGAGATCACCAAATTGTATCCTTTCTGCCTTTCAAAATCGTTCACGAACATCGCACGAAATCTTGGATTAATAACATCAGTAGGATAGTTTTCAAGTTTCAAAACACCATTTCAAGCCACCATTTAAACCAGACATAAAATCAATACCATTAAACCACTCCAGCCTTATCAGTTGGCCATTATGGCAGTATTAAATATGCAAATTCTAATTAGCTATTTTATAGGTTTAAAACCTACTCAAACTTTTAATTTCTCTGATGCTAGCTGTGTTTTTTACCCGAGGAAGGGTATTGGAGTATAAGGAGGGTATTGTGTTTGGGTGTCGGCATCGCCTCGGCAAACTTCGTGCGATTATATCATTATTATCGTATTATGACGACCTCTGGTGTGGCGGGCGTATTCTCGGCTAAGACGCAAGAGGCGCGGGTTCGTTCCCCGCTGCGGGAGAAATGTTTGTATGCTCTGCAAATATTTCTTCCGGGTCTAGTTGTTGTAGTATTTATGTATTATAAGTATGTATTTACAAAACAAGTATATAAGTATTCTATCAGCCATCTGGTTCCCATAGTACAAGCTTTGCTTAGTTTGGGGCTAGATGGCGCTGTGTGAAACGTCCACAAACATTTATTCATTTATTTCTATAATGTATGGCGTAAAATCGACCTTTAACCATACAATGAACTAATGGTGCATTGTCTTAATGTGACTTTGAAACAAGTAATAATTGTATAACCTCTACTAAGGCCATTTACCATCTATAGTAGATGATTTATGCAGCGTCAGGAGGCAACTTTTACCTTCACAAACGGGACGCTGTAGCCCGGGACGAATTAAGATGGAGTAGACTTACAGCACCTATTCCATCCTCTCAGCTTAGTCGGCATTGTCGGAAAGACATGGTCAATACGTGCGGAGCTAACTAAGCCGCGGATTTCTTCACGATGTTTTTCTTTACCGTTTGAAAATCCATTGGCACACGACCGGATTTGAACTCGCCACCTTAGGATCGGATGGCGGGGTCACTACCAACTAGACCACCAGTGCTCACCAAGGTAAACCATAAAATAACTAGTGAGTTGAGCTATCAAGTACATGTAACAATAACTAACTAACAACTTCCTGTATGTCTAATCTGCGTTAATTCCATTGCAGGCTTTCCAAGGTGACCCTGAAAACTACTATGATCCCCGTGATTATCATCATCATCATCTTCCTGCCCTTATCCCACTCTATGTGGGGTCGGCACAGCATGATCCTTGGATCATGCTGTAAGAGTTTTGGCTAAGGTGTTTTATGATCGCCGCCTGCCTGACGTGATTTTATGGAATATTTTTTTTTTAGTAGGTCTTTTCGGGAGTAAAGAAAAAACATAGAATGCGTCCAGCTGCTTCTCTCCCCGAGCATGTCGTAAAAGTCGACTAAGGGATAGTATCCTCCAATATGATGAAATACAGACTACTGCCAACATCCCAAGGTCCTCCTCCGGTACTTCAAGGAGTTGGGCTGGCTGGGGGATAATGCACAAAACACCCCACCGCGGGACGTCAGTGCAGTTCTTTGTTCCCCTAACCTTAATTAGAATTAGAATGATGAGATACAATAAGCAAGTATTCCCAAGGAGGGTTGACGTCAGGCAGGCGGCCGGTCATAAAACACCTTAGCCAAAACTCTTGCAGCATGATCCAAGGATCATGCTGTGCCGACCCCACATAGAGTGGGCAGGAAGATGCTGATGACTAAGTCTTTTTCTCTCCTTTAAACCATTATGGTCAAAACTCTAAGCTTCAGCTCATGAAGCACTGATGGTCTAGTGCAGGGATGCACAGACTTATTGAGACTAGGGGCCACTCGGGCAAATCATGAACTGATGGCGGGCCGCCAGAAGTATAGGTAATTAAAAACAATAAAGAATTGATAATAATGTATTTAAATTGAATAGCGCGCGCGCGAGATTCAAATTACTTTTCGAACATATTTTTTTTGGTTTTATTCTGGAATAGAATTCAATTTTTTTGGAATGTATGAGAGTATTATTTTTGGTGTCGGCGGGCCACCAGTATTCGACCGGCGGGCCGCGGTCTGTGCATCCATGGTCTAGTGGAAGCGGCCCCGCCATTCGGTCATGGGTTCGAATCCAGTTATGAACCAATAGATTTTTCTGTTCGCAAAAATGTGCACTATACCAGTACTCTAATGGTGAAGGAAAACATAGTGAGGAAACCCGCGGCTTAGTCAGCTCTGCATGTATTGACTATGTCTTTTCCACAAGGCCAACTAAGCTGAGAAGATGGAATAGGTGCTGGGCAAGCCTAGTCCATCTTAATTTGTCCCGGGCACTACAGCATTCCGTTTGTGAAGGTAAAAGTTGCCTCCTGACGCTGTATAAATCATCTACTATAGATGGTAAAAGGCCTTATAATTTTTTTTTGAGTTTATTTAATTGTTATCTAAAGGAAAGTGTTCACAAAACAAGTGTCTAAGAACTTGACAAATTAATGATCTACTAAGAATTTACTGTCTAAAGAAAATTTTGATCTAAACAATAAAAGTGACCACATTTTTAAATGTACTTCAATAATCCTGCCGTTACTTATAAACAAAAAACATCTAACTGTGAATAAACCGTTAGCACATTAGAATAATGTCTGCATCTGATACCTAATATAATCATATATCACCATAATAAAGTGATTTAAAAAACAATTTTGAATTCTAAACGTGATAAAAACATAATCAAAACATTTTTCTAATCAAACATGTAAAACCAGTTAGATCACCCAAATACTTTGTTATTGCAAACATAACTAATACGCACTGAATATGAATAGGAATTTCGTAATTGTTGAACGTTTTATGGTCATGTTATGTATAAAAATCGATAGATACTCACCAAAATCAAATTGTAGAACATTGCTGAAAAACACAACACTAATTGACTACCAGGCACTGTAGTATAAAATAACTGGCACAAAACAAGTTCGAAATATGAATTTTACGAATAAAACAGCACTGCTTGCAATATTTTTCAGGTGATCCAATTTTATTGATTGGCTTCTAACACTCGCAAATCATGTGATTGTTTCATTCATAAGTGTTTAGTATTAGTTTTTGAGGTCTGGAGTCTATTTTAGGCCGTGCACTCAGTCACATGATGTTATTTGATCGATTATCGAGCGAATTGAATAAAGTACGTTATTACAGGCAAAGTATGTAGCGAAGTATGTAGGTAATACTGGTAATAGGTATTTTGCGTTTCGACCTACATTGTGATTTGTTGTGCCTGCTGTGTGGTAGAAAAGTTGACACTATTGACAGCTGTGACGAGTGTTGCAGGTGATTTCAAAAATATCTACTATTTCATGCATCAGTTAGGATGAATATTTATATAGAAAAGATAAACCATTTTGTTCCAAACGTGAAATTAATCATTTAAAATATCGAAATGCTACAGATTCATAATATGGGTCTGCACCACAATCAAGATTTTTAGGTTGAGCTACCCCTACTTCAGTAGATTTATCGTAAAACCTGTGTCTAGCGTTGGTTTTTAGTAGGTTTTAAACAAGATTTAAAATGGTTTTTCACTATGCTTTTAGAAGGCTTTTAGCTTAGTTTTAGACAAAATTGAAACTTCATCAAGGAACTTCGAACAAAAACTACCAAAGAAAGAAATAATTTTGTAACAGGTAATTTTATAATAAATATCACCTAAATTCCATCCCATTTATTTATTTATTTATTTTATTATATCTCGGAGTAAGTTTTTTCTAGGAAAAGATAATAAGACAAAAAATATTACACAGACTGTACAAAATATAGTATTTTTTCTTGAACCTTACTTGATTTAGTTCCATTTGGTTGACATCATGACTGACCTTGAATGACAGACAATGGACAGACATGACATTTCCGATACAAAAAAAAAACAGTGTCTGTAATCTAATCAATCAATCGCAGCGTTGCCGGCGCGAGTTTTTTGGTTCGTTTTGGAACTTTCTGACCCTCTGTGGACTTTTTACAGCCATGATGTCTGCCAGACTTTTTAAGATGTTGGCATTTTGGTGTGTCTACCTTATTGGTATGCCTATTGTAATATGTAATTAAGAAAAATGAATGATTTCAAACGACGTAAAAGTATATCACGAATACATTAATTTGGATTTTCTTTAGTATTTCTGACTACTTCCATAACACTGACTATAGAGTAGCGAGAGTCAAAATTAGTATATACATTTTTAGAAGTGAGAACCTTAATTTTAGGTACCTACGTGTATTCTCGAATAATAGTAATTATACTACGTATCTAAAAAGAAAGCGACAAAAAGAGATGAGGGGGACAAAAAAAGGTCATTCGTCATATTCCAGTTATTGAGGTAATAAATATCTATAGTACAAACAAAAGTTACACTGGACTGGGAGTAAAGAAAACACATACAATGCGTCGGATTATGCTGTACCGACCCCACATAGAGTGGGATAAAAGCAGTAAGATGATGATGATGATGAATACAAAAAAAGTTACTAAACTGATTTTTTATTCCGTTTTGGACTATATTGGGTTTGGATTCGGAACTTTTCCAGGTTGACTGCCGGCAACACTGATCGTATCGCGGACGACGGTAGTTGGTTGAATGAATCGCTTTAATTTTAATTATTAATTTCCGTAACTACCTGCCGATTCTGAGCTAGAAAATTCCAATTTTCCAAATACTTTCACGCGAGTTCTCTGTGATTCCTAAGAAATGGCGACTCCAGCAGATGTGCGTGCTATATTCGAGGCTCGTTTACGAGAAGCAACTTCGAATCCGACGGAACTATTCCACCCTTTGGACCTCGAAAGGGCAAAGGACGAGAAATACCTCAAAAGAGTTCTTATTCACTGCGAAAAAGATGCCAAAACTTCTTCAGATATGCTCTGGGACATACTTACGTGGAGAAAAAGCATTGGTGCGAATGAAATCAACGAAAGTACGGTGAGAATGGATTATATTAGAGAAGGCATGTTTTTTCCGCGAGGTAGAGACCTTGATGGTTGCTTGATGCTCATTCTAAAGTCAAAAATGCACGTCAAAGGCCAAAAAGACTATGAGGACCTCAAAAAAATCATGATATACTGGTTTGATAGACTTGAAAGAGAGGAGAATGGGAACAAAATAACTATGTTCTTCGATATGGACGGAGCTGGTCTCAGTAACATGGATATGGAGCTTATTAAGTACCTAATCACACTCTTCAAGCTCTACTACCCGAACTTCTTGAACTACATAGTCATTTTTAACATGCCGTGGGTTTTAAGTGCAGCATTTAAGGTGGTAAAGTCTCTGCTCCCGGCCAAAGCCATTGAAAGAATGAAGTTCGCGAACAAAGACACTTTAAAAGAGGTTGTATCTCCGGAGCAGGCGTTGAAATGCTGGGGCGGTAAGGACGATTATGTCTTTGAGTTTGTATCAGAAAATCGGAACGTTTCCGAACACACACCAAAAAAAGTCACATTCGCCGAACAAGGTGACAATCAACACTCTCCTGGAGAGATGCTGCATCTTAACCCTAACGATGTAATCACATTTAAGTCTGAAAACGACGAGGTTTCCGGACAATTCACCATAACCAACATGGATGAAAGCGCTATTTCCTTCAAGATCCGAACGACGTCACCAGAAAAGTTCCGAGTACGTCCTAGCTCTGGGACTCTGGCAGCGGGAGCTTCACAGATCGTCCTCATTGTGGTACAACCTGGCTTCCAACTCCGAACCGTCACGAAAGACAGATTCCTCGTCATGTCTGTCCAAATTCCCAAAACAGACTTGACACCAAAGGAACTTGCTGATGTCTGGCAGAACTCGACCGGCAGCAAAGTCGACGAGTACCGACTCAGATGCAGCTTCCCGGAGAAGGAGCTCACTAAGAACGGCACGTTAATAGACAAGGTTCAGGATAAACCGGACAACGTAGAGAACGCCTTGAACAGTCTTCAAAATAACTATGATATCCTTCACAATCAGGTACAGAAGCTTAAGATCTTCCAATTCATAACACTGCTTATGACCGGTGTTGCTGTGTTCTTGGGATACTTGATTTATAAGAACACGAGCGAGAACGGAGGGTTTTGTGAGCGAATGTAGCCTTTAAACCTCGTGGTTTTAGAAACCACAGTCGACATAGATATAGCGGTGTGTTGCTACTCAGCATTTATGCTATTTGTCAATGTCGTTATGTATTTTATATATTGTGAGTTGGACTACAAGTTTGATAAACTCCATTTTGTGAGATAAAATCAGATGTTTCTTAAGAAAATTGTTATTATATTAAGATTCGAAGGGTTGCTAATCACAAATTTCAAATAACCTTTACAGTAAATATCCCTATAAGTGCTAATAATTTCAAATTTGTTCCGAAAATTGCCTTGAACTCTACCCTAACCAAATTCGCAATATTTAATTTGTATACAGGATCCTAATATATTTTTTGGGATTGATCTAAGTGTGAGGTTACACTAAAAAAAATCTATAATCCTACTAATATTAGGAATCTTAAACTTGTTATGTTACGATTGAAGCACAAACATTCAGAATTTTAATATTAATAGGACTAGTTATTGGTTTAATTATTAAAAAAATATGGCAACCCTCGTCTTAAAACTCAAAACTATTTAGTAGAATGCCTTGAGATCATGTTGTTAACTTTTATACTTATAAAATGTTGTTCGCGCCACGTAAGAAAAACCGCGGGAAAAAGTCTGAAGGTTGAAATTATTCTCAAAGTGTAAGTTTAATTTTATTCTTTTTCGTACATAAAACAAACATAAAATATTAAATAACCATTATTTTGCAGGCCTTTCTCGATTAACATTTATAATTATGTAACAAATTTGTTTTATAAAATCTTAAAAAGTTGGCACCTAGGTCAGATTGTTCCTTGACAATAGGGCTCCAGATTCTGCCATCAAGCACGGTCCAGGCATGCACTGCACCAATCCCTAGACAAATCATCCTCCCATCTCTATAAAATAAACAAAGAAACTATTTATTTGGTTCACAAATACATATAAAAAAATTAAATAAAATTACACAGCTAAAAACAAAAAGTAAATAAATTGTGAGCCAAAAAGGCAAACACTCAGCATGTGCTAATTCTAATTCTAATTCTAATTAAGGTTAGGGGAACAAAGATCTGCACTGACGTCCCGCGGTGGGGTGTATTGTGCATTATCCCCCCTGCTAACCCTCCCCCAGCCAGCCCAACTCCTTGAAGTATCGGAGGAGGACCTTGGGATGTTGGCAGCAGCATTCCAGTACCCTCGATGATGTTGAGGCTGTAGGTGGTGTTGATGAGGTCGATGGTGATGCCGTGCAATTCTCGAGCATGTGCTGCAAGAGCCCGGAAGCAACTTTAATTGTCGTCCTGTTTCTTTTGTCGTCCCTAAGATGCCAAACAGTGAAGTCATATGCCCATTTGTTCTGGGATTTCATCATATGGTCAGTCCAGCCAGGCGTGGTGGCAGCCTGTAATTTGGGGGGGGGGGGTCACTAATAAAAGAATAATATTCTTTTATTAGTGACCCCCCCCCCAAATGTCGAGTCAATCAGATTTTATTGCACACCAAATGGAAGCCTTCCATTTTTATTGGCATCGCAGCTAGTGATTATTTCTTTGAGGGACTAGCTGTTAGATATTCTTTTTCCGATCTCTTTTGCCATTAGATTCTATGGTGGGATTATCTAGGCCAGGTAGGCATATTGTTCTATGTCATCTATTAAAATAAACATTGCAACTGAATATAACAATTGGAAAATCATAGTAACCACGCTCAAATATTTTCCCGCGGTTTTCTTACGTGCCAGTAATGTCTAGAGTTTATAAAAAAAAACGAGCATTATCAATTCGTAAAAAATAAAATTTCTCATGTCGTAAATGTTTATTTGCGATGGGCTGATCATCTGTCACCATGGTTCATATATCTTGGGACTTTGAATCAGGAGTGGCTGCAAGTTTTCTTATGATTTTTGGTTCCGCCTACCCCATTAGGGATGCTGTTATGCTCGTTTTGTAATTGGTTGAAAATTAGCCTTTAAGTTTGTGTCATAAATTGTTTATTTAAAGTTTCTGTCAAATCAGCTCAGCTGTTACAAAGATGGTAAGTCGCATGCAGAAGCTATTTGTCTAAAAAATATCTTTGTCAGCGTTGACTTTTCATACAAAGTTCATATTCCCGCGACTTTGGGGGTTGAATTTCGAGAATTTCTTTCTCAGTGCACCCCACAACCTTAGGAGGAATATACCCTCCAAGGATTATTTAACAACATATAAGTATTGCATGTAACTGTAATCAATAAATTTCATTTCATTTCATGCTTCTAGGATTTACCTATGTTTTAGGCTGTGCATGGACTCAGTCGATGTCAGTCACTAATTGTAAGAGATTATTTTATCTATATGTTGTCTTTAATAGCATAATAAAATTATAGGTACTATTATATTTTGCTCGCTTGCAAGAAAAGCCGCGGGCTTATGTTATTCATCTAAAATTTATTTTTTCCAGTAAGTTACATATATATAAAATCACGCAGTGACATTTTTAGTATTTTTATAACTTTCATCACTATTTGCCATAACTTAACTTATTCAGTCATTAAAATACTTTTTAAGGAATTTGTTATTTTATGTTATCGCTTTCTCCTATGCCTAATCTTGTAAAATGTACATTTTTTTATAATACCGTGCGCCCGATTCCAATATTCTACTAACAGACTAGCGTTCATTACCATTCATATTTTGTTAAGGAACAACGTTGTCTATCAAAAAACGTCATAAATTTTTTGATAGAAAAAGAATAAGCGCTCGTGGCGTAGCTTGCTTAGACGTTCTTGATTGATCGTTGAAGTTAAGCAGCGTTGTGCGCGGTCACAATTAGGATGGGTGACTGCAGGTGGCATTATGAGCTGAGCGCTTCCGTGCTTCGGAGGGCACGTTAAATTGTCGGTCCTGGCTTTTAAGTCGTTAAGCCATGACGGAGGCCTTTAGGCGGCCTAAAAACTCCGTCACAAGAGTTGGCCACTAGCTCATACGAACTTACTTTATCAACATTCCCTTTTAGTCGAGAAGTAGTAAGTATTTTTATAGTAAACTAAACCATGACTTTAATTAACACAAAGGGTAGGGTGTTATAATTGGTAGGTGAAATGTATATTAGGTTAAAATAAATTATTTACGGAATTATAGTTCGCGCCAAAAATAAACAGCGGGAAAAAAGTTGAATGTCGATTTTTGTAAAATAAACATTACTGAATGAAACAATAAAAACACTGGTCAAATGCGAGTCGAATTCGTACCCGAAGGGTTCCGTACCATCGTACAAGTAGGTGCCTACATAAATTTTGCTTGTATATGGCCCCCTTTTATTATATTTTAATTATTTGTTATAGCGGCAATAGTAATACATACTCTGTGTTTCAACTAGACCTATTTATTTATTACGGTTCATGAGATACAGCCCGCTGACGTGACGGACGGACAGCGGAGGCTTAGTAATAGGGTCCCGTTGGCACCTTTCGTGTACGGAACCCTAAATAGTTTGTACGTTCAAACTATTTCCCGCTGATTTTCTATAGCGCGATCTGGTACTGTTATTTACAAATATTATTAATCATAATGTATTTATACTTTATCTATTTCTAAATTCTTTATCATTATCAGTGAATTAATAGTAAGTACCTAACTACTTCATTTTGGCCTAATTAATATTTTCATATCAGTATGGGTAATGGATTTATGTGCAATATCGATTGTTATATTTACGGTGAAGGAAAACATCGTGAGGAAACCCGCGGCTTGTTAGCTCCGCACGTATTGACCATGTCTTTCCTGTGGACAAGGTCGACTAAGCTGAGAGGATGGAATAGGTGCTGTAAGCCTACGGCATCTTAATTCGTCCCGGGCACTACAGCGTCCCGTTTGTGAAGGTAAAAGTTGCCTCCTGACGCTGTATAAACCATCTACTATAGATGACAAAAGGCCTTAGTTATATAATCTCCTTTTTTGGGGCGATGGTGACAAAAACCTCTGCCTATTCTTCCGTAACTTTCATTCCTTTCGTATTTATTATAAAAAGTATTCCGTTCACTTTGGGCGCCATTTTCTTTGCAATATTGCTGGTACAGGGAAACTATTTTTTTTTGTCTATGATAAAAAAATTACATAGGTATTTGAACAAGACAAGAAAAAGATAGGAAAAAAAGATGGCGGCCTTGTGAACAAGACACAAAGACTTCGAAAGACTTGGCAGTAAAGTCTTCGTCACCATCGCCTATCCAAAAGTGGAAACTATAAAACAGAAACAGACGAACAAATATTTATTTTTAAATGTGTGTGTGTACTCACGATAGTTGAAAGGTTGTAAAAGGGTAAAATGATGTATTTTTGTTTAAGTCTTGGAATATGTATAAAAAGTATATAGTTGTGAGTATTTATTAAAAAAAAAACATGTTATGCACAAATAAGGTGTTTTTCGTATATTATAATGCGCCAAAATAGTTGGAAATATAAACAATTTTCACAAATAAGTATTTATTTAATAGAACAAAATACCCGACTGCGTTGAATTTAGGTATCATAGTTAGGTCTGACATATTTGATTTTGTGACGCATGATGTGAAGGATTAGCACCATTTTAGTCTATGTTTTTAGTTACATACCATCTTAAGTTAATTGGAAATGGCGTCTTAAAGCTGCCATATTGGATTTTTTCACTTTATTGTCAAAAAGTGTCACAGGCACCTATGACACTCGTTACCTTGAAACCAACAACACCTAATATGTCAAAATCCATCCAGCCGTTTCGGCTACAGAGGCGGCCAAAATAATAAATTAAAAATGGCTTCTTACAGCCATATTGGATTTTTTGACACTTCATCATAGCCTATGACACTCGCGTCATCTAGACGAGTCCAACGACATCTCGTTTGGACCCTCCTTCGCAGTCGGGTAAAAGAGGAACGTGCCAAAATACTTGTGACTTGTCTCTGTCTACCCCAAGTAATAAGATTGCATCTTCTAATCATCATTCTAACTATAAGAATAGAATGAAAACAGAATGCGTCCAGCTGCTTCTCTACCCGAGCATATTGTAAAGTCGACTACGGAATATCGAGTGGCTGCAAGTTTTCTTATGATTACTTGTGGCTCTGCCCACCCCATTAGGGATACGGGCGTGATAATAAATGTATTAATTATATTGTAACTATTTTGGCGCGCCTTTCGATTTTATTTATTTGAGGGTAGTTTTATAAATGTGTATCTTTGTTTTTTATTGCGTAAAGTTAATTTGTATTTAATATTGTTAGCATCTGTGCAATATAGATCTTATTATTAATCAAAATGGTTTTTTTTTACCTACATGATCACTAGAAAGGTAATGTTAAGATGGTCAGGTCATAGTGAAGATGAATGAAAGAAGATTAACGAGACAGGTGTATGAGGCGAGTGCGAATGGTACCGTTGGAAGGGGAAGACCTCGGCGCACGTACCTGGACCAAAGCAAAGGGCCAGCTCAAGAGTACCCTCAACCGACGAGCATGCACGAGGAATGTACCTAATGAAGCGAAAGAAGTATGTCAGGATCATAGCAAATGGAGATCCGTGATCTCTGCCTACCCCTATGGGAAACAGTCGTGATTTTTTGTACCTCTGTATGTATGATTGCGTCACCTCTTCGCAACATTACACCCAGACCCGGAAGAAATATTTGAACATACAAACATTTTTCCCGTAGCGGGAATCGCCAATCTCTTGCGTCTCAGCCGAACACCCGCCACGCCACCGAGGTCATCGAAATCCTTTCACCACACTGGTTCTAAAGAACTAGTGATACATGTTTGTTCGGCAGGAAATAAAACTTTTATTTTATAATCTCTTTTTAATTATAATTTCTTAGTAAAAACAACAGATGACACAACACTGCCGACTTTCCCGCCAAATGTGAACTGCGGCGTTGGTATCACACATTTCAACTTCATTTTTTCAGAAAATTGCTTCAAAAGCTCCTCCTCTGTCCAATTACACGATGTTATTACAAAAATACCTGAAACAATTTAATATATACATAATTATCACGCAGGTATCCCTAATGGGGAGCCAGAAGTAAGCAGGAAAAATTGCAGCCACTTCTGATTTAGTCTTAAGATGGATATGAACCATATTTCTTCGCTGGACTGAGAGTAAAGGAAAAACATAGAATGCGTCCAGCTGCTTCTCTCCCCGAGTATGTCGTAAAAGTCGACTAAGGGACAGTATCCTCCAACATGATGAGATACAATAAGCAAGTATTCCCAAGGAGGGTTGACGTCAGGCAGGCGGCCGGTCACAAAACACCTTAGCCAAAACTCTTACAGCATGATCCAAGGATCATGTGCCGACCCCACATAGAGTGGGATAAGGGCAGGAAGATGATGATGTATATGAACCATGGTGACAGGTGATCACATCGCACATATAGATGGTCCATCATGTTGGAGGATACTATCCCTTAGTCGACTTTTACATGCTCGGGGAGAGAAGCAGCTGGACGCATTCTGTTTTTTCTTTACTCCCAGTCCAGCAGTCTGGGAGTAAATAATTATTATTTCATACATACCATCATCATCAAGCAGATTGGATGCCAGATCGATGTACGTCTCTCGATGTATTTTGGCATCCACCGGGTTCAAACTGACTGCGTCGTATGTTCCTTTGTCGTGAACAAGTCCGAATTTACCCAGTTTGTCTGCATTATCTTGTGTTATATCAAACACCTGTAAAATTGAATTTCTTAATAACGATGTTGATATTAAAGATGTTGATGGATTGTGTGAAAGAGGATATGCGTGTGAAAGGAGTGAGTACGGAGATGACGAGTGATAGGATAAAATGGAAGAGGGAAACATAGTGTGCCGACCCCACCTAGTGGGATAAGGGCAGGAAAATGATGAATGATGATGATGTTGATATTAAAGGTTAGTAGCCCGCGGCTTCACTCGCGTGGCACCAGGATAAAAAGTAGCCTATATGTTATTCCTGCACACAGTCTATGTATGTTCCGAGTTTTATTCAAATCCGTTCAGCCGTTTAGGCATGATTGAGGCACAAACATCCTCATAAACTTTCACAAAGGGCATAAGCTAATCTTACTTATATTATAAATAAATGCAAAAGTTTGTGCCTCAATCACGCCTAAATGGCTGAACGGATTTGAATGAAACTTTGAATATACATAGTACATGTGCTGGATTAACATATAGGCTATTTTTCATCCGGAAACCACGCGAGCGAAGACGCAGGCGGCATCTAGTTATAAGACCTTAGCTACAAATTTTAGAGTTGATGGACCATCTATATGTGCGATGGGCTGATCACCTGTCACCATGGTTCATATCCATCTTAGGATTAAATCAGAATTGGCTGCAAGTTTTCTTATGATTACTTGTGGCCCACGCCTTTAGGAAAATAGGCGTGATAATATGTATAAGTAAATAACAGCCAACAGTCACATACACAGTCCTGACTCCATACTAGGATTCCCTGTGTCGTGGGTATCAGAAACTACGAGTACCTAAGTACCACAACACCCAGACCCGGAAGAAATATTTACAGAACATGCAAACATTTCTTCCGTAGCGGGGATCGAACCCGCGCCTCTTGCGTCTCAGCCGAGCAATCGCCCGCTAATCCACAGAGGCTGTCTGTAAATACACAAGAAGTCACACTACACCCCCCTTCCTCCTTACCTGGTATTTGATATCCGGGTACTTCTCCCTGGAGACCTTAGCTGCCAGGGTAACTGCTTCCTGGCAGTAATCGATGCCGAGCAGGTTGGTGAAGCCTTCCCGAGCCAGCTCCATTAGTGTGTATCCGTTGCCGCATCCTTAAATAAATTATGAAGAATCATTTATAAGTAAAACATTAAGAGCGTGCCATAACGCCGCCGAAAATGTGAGGCAGTCAAGCGCAGGTAGCCAACTAAGGAGCGGGATGAGTGGGATGACTATTTATGGTTTTCTAGTGAGTGAGAAGGATAGAGACATAGACGCGCAGCGTATTTTATAACAACGTAAGCGCCAAAACTGTTTTACTTAATTACAAGTGAATTAAATAATCAATAAAGAAATTAAAAGATGGAACTAAAGAATTAATGATGGATATCTTAACAAAACAAAAACCCAACAAAAAAGACGTGCCGTTCTTGAGATAAATAGCAAAATGTGTGCAAAAGTGTGTTTTTCAAAAAAAAAATATTGTCGAGAAAATTTTCACCAATTGTGTATTGAAAAGACAAAATCCAAAATAAGTGTTTGAAGCATCTTTTCCCTAAATATTAGGTTGGTAACTTTCACAGATTTTGAGATAAATAACGATGTCGAACTATAAAATTGCATATGGCACGCTCTTAAGTGAAAACTATCAAGTGAGAGTCGAATTCGGACACGAATAGTTCCATACCATCGTACATGTATATACTTGTTCGTACCTAAAGAGTGCCATTGGGACTATTACTAAACCTCCCCTGTCCGTCTGTCTGTCAGTTGTCTATCACAGGAACCGTAATTCCTGTGATAGACAAAAAAGTAGAGGTAGAAGGTAGAGGCAAAAGGCAGAGTTGAAATTTTCAGTGTGTATTTCTATTGCCGCTATAACAACAAAATGAAATTGTAATAAAAAGAAATAAAATAAGGGGGGGTTCCATACAAGAAAAATTTTTTTATCGATCATCAAAGTTAAGCAATCTTAGGTGCGGTCAGTAATTGGATGGCTCGAGTATCTTTTAGCACATTTTTTATAGTATTTTTGTGTAGTCATTTTTAAACTTAGATAGTTACACTTACTGATTTGCACAAAAATAAAAATGAAGGGAGTCCTCATTGAAGAGACATGTTTAATTTTGCATTTTTTGCTTGATTTTAATAGAGAATATCCAAAGCATGGAAGCGCTCAACTCATAATGCCACTTGCGATCACCCATCCAAATTACGATCGCGCACAATGTTGCTCTTCAACGATCAATCAAGAACGTCCAAGCAAGCTACGCCACGAGCGCTTCATCATTCCTCATGACATTCCCATACCATGTATACTATAAACAAGAAACATAGGTACCAAGGTCAATAACCGGAGTACTTTTCTCAACTCCGCACTCGCATATCCAAGTTATCACTCTTTCGGCACTGTCTTCTCCAAACCAAACATCTCCTGTGTCGCCATGCTCCTCAAAATTAGCTATTTCCTTCACATACGCGTCCTTCCAGTACGACTGTGTACCCAGTTCTGAGGAATCCAGCTCTGCGTCTGACATTATTTGGAGAAATTCAGGTATTATTCGCTCAGAATTCCTGCCTGACCCTGATTTTTTTCGTAAAAATACAACATTGTTTTAGTAAAAATGTAAACAATGAATGAAATGACATTGACATGACTGACATTTGCCGTTGTTTGTTTGTTTTATTTTCCCCTTTTGAGGCTTATGGTATCAAAGACCTTACTGCCTTCTATTTTATTTAATTCATGACATTTTGCCGATGGATTTTTTTTGCCCATTTTGGGCCTGCTATAGCCGCTGACCGTCTTGTCTCGCGTTTGTTTAGTTACTGTTTATGACTAGTCTAACTAAATGATCCCAGAGATTTAGGAATATATATTTTGAAGTTACCAAAATGTAAATAATGTTATCAAAGGTGTGTTCGTTTCAATTTTCAAATCAACAAAGACAGGTCCAATAAATATAAAGAATAAAAAGCAAAAATTATCGAAACAACTGATTAGCTCAACTTATTGAGTTGCGACCTTTTCAACTGCAAAAATTACCTATGCCAATAGACAGAATTATTCTCGGAACTGCAGACAGTCATCGAGAATTATGCGGCATCAACTTTGACCTCATCTACATCATCAACAGCCTTAACACCATCGAGGATACTGGAACACTGCTGCCAACATCCCAGTCCTCCGGTACTTCAAGAAGTTGTGCTGGCTGGGGGAGGGTTAGCAGGGGGATAATGCACAATACACCTCACTGCGGGACATCAGTGTAGATCTTTGTTCCCCTACCAGCAATTATAAATTAGAGAAAAAAATATTTATGACTAGCTGTTGCCCGCGACTTCGTACGCGTGTAGTACATTATTTTGTTCTATAAAATTAATAGTTTTCGCAGCGCACGCCAAAAACTATTTTGGGTTTTCTACCTTGGGTTACAATATTGCAATTTTCTTACGGATCCCTAATTTATTGAAAATATATTATAGCCTATACTGGACCCTGATAATGTAGCTCTCTATTGGTGAAGAATTTTTGAAATTGGTCCAGTAGTTTCAGAGCCTATTCATTACAAACAAACAAAAAAATCTTTCCTCTTTATAATATTAGTATGATATTATGTTTCAAATAAAACACAGTATTTGTAACTTTAATAAATATAATACAACCCTTGTACCTATTGAATTGGATTTGGTTATAATCATTGAATTTAATAATATTGTATCTACCTAGATAAAATAACATAATTTAAATAAACTATTTTAAGCTCAAATAATTTTTATAATATTTTCACACATCCATGATTAATATTATCTCAGCGTTGATTCCACGTATTCAGGCTGAAAATAAATAAACAGCATTAGTCATTAACTAAAAAAAAAACATGCAACAAAAACCACTTAACATTACATAAAAAAAAAATCTATTATGTTATCATGTAAGTACATAATATACTATGTATATTCCAAGTTTAATTCAAATATGTTCAGCTGTGTAGACATGATACAGGCACAAACATTCAAACATCCTCACAAACTTTCACATCTATACTAATCTATACTAATATTATAAAGCTGCAGAGTTTGTTTGTTTGTTTGAACGCGCTAATCTCTGGAACTACTGGTCCGATTTGAATGATTCTTTCAGTGTTGGGTAGTCCATTTATCGAGGAAGGCTATAGGCTATGTTTTATTTTTTTCAAAATTAGGGATCCGTAATAAAATTGCTATTTTGTAACACAAGGTGTAAAATCGAAAACCTATTTTTGCGTGCGCTGCAAAAACTATTGACAATAGAACAAAATGATGTACTACGGGTTTGTAGATCCCATTAAGACCTACAAAAAAGTCCGCGAGAACATATATCTAGCTATCATGGTTTAATCACAATAACCGATTTTGTGTTCAAAATAATTATTAAATCGTCTGAAGAAAAAAAAAACTACGTTAAATATGTATCGTAATATTAATCTTTATCGAAATTAAGCATTATGTTATCAAGAGTATTTATGTAGAAGTAAAATACTTTTTGTTTCATCTCAATCGGATATTTCGTTTAAAAGTTATCATGTGTGTAAGATGTTAAGAGTTGGTACATATTAATGAGTTATGGGCCATAGAGTTTTTTATCAACATAAAATCCTGTAATAATCTTTTTCGAAATATATTTGTTGATGATTGTAAGTATAAGATCTTTGAAGAGTATAATAAATACATTTCTAAAATAACTCTGCTAAGGAAATCCACGCGCGCTTGATGCAAGCAAGACGAGACGCTGGCGGCGCGGCGGCGGGCGAGACGAGGAGGCCGCGCTTGCTGGCCGCCCCTGTGAGAAAACGCGGGTGAAACCGCGGGGCACAGCTAGTTCATAGTCCATTTATTTATAATATAAGTAAGATTATACATACCGAAACAAACCAGTATGAATTCTTCATGAACACCATTCTACCGATCATGCCCATCTCGGACTCTGGTGCAATGGCATGCAAGTGCAAATGCTTGACACTCCTGAACGGAGGCCAGTGGTATCCAAACCTGGCATCATCACATGTTAAGTTGTTCTTAACGACCATTTCTTTGGCTACCGTCAGCATCTTTGCAACTGGAAAAGTTTTTAAAGCAATCTCATTCAATTTCAATTTATTTTATTTAATCATTGCAAGCAGACATGGAACAAATACATACACTAACATATAACTTAGAATAGGCTTGAATGAAAGCAGATCCTGCTTTCCTGCTGGACTGTGAAAGACATGGTAAAAAAAAACATAGAATGCGTCCAGCTGCTTCTCTCCCCGAGCATGTAAAAGTCGACTAAGGGATAGTATCCTCCAACATGATGGACCATCTATATGTGCGATGGGCTGATCACCTGTCACCATGGTTCATATCCATTTTAGGACTTTGAATCAGGAGTGGCTGCAAGTTTTCTCATGATTTCTTGTGGCTCTGTCCACCCCGTTGGGGATACGGAAGTGATAATTATGTATGTATGTTACTTAAGTAAGATTCTACAGTATCTGCATAACATATTCTTTTTTTTTATTCCGTAACCTGTTCTTGCCCAAGCGTTTATTTATTGGACCATGCACATCTGTCTTATCTTTATTATCAGTAGAATCGAATGATAACACGACTGAGGCGTATTACTGTTTAAATTAATTAAAAACCTAGACTTTTCACACCAAAATAGCTCACCAAGCTCTTTATCCTCCGAAGTTAAGGCTTTAGCATCCTCAATATGTCTTTTTGGGACGGTTAAAATGTGAAAACGACTCGCGGGCTTGATATCACGAAACACGGCTACATCTTCGTCTTCATACAGTATTTCTGTATTATCCAGCTTGTTTATGATATTACAGAATATGCATGGTGATGTTTCAGCCACTGCAGTGCTCATTTTTAGCAAATTAATGCATAAAAATAATGTTTTCGCGTTTATATTGATTCGTCTAGCACAAAGCATGTTCGGTTCATATTTTTTTTCATACGTCATTTCATTGATACATACGAAATGTCATTGTCAAAATTGGTGACAGTAAAAAAACTATCTGCTAAAGAGTTCCGTTATCATTATGTTTTTTCTTATCAGTTCGTCCTTCCTTCCAAAAATCCTCGTATGTTATTTTCATTGTATGTTATATGGAGCCATCTACATTATGCCTCTAGCTACTTTTTCATCGCTGCTGGAGCATTCGCCATTGTGTATTATGGGGATGTGGATGCGAATGGATCATGGCGAGTAATAGCGAGTTGCCATAACTTTTGCCATTCAAAAGTGTTCTATAATATGGAAGAATTTTTTAATGAATCACTGTAGTTTTGCTCAAATAAGTACTTTTGTTATATATATTTTTTTTTGTTGTTTGTATTCTTTCTGATTTTATTTGTGTTATTTGTCTGACTGATTGTACGTCCGAAAAGGGCAAACTGTTTGTACTTTTTTTACTTTACCTAACAACTTATACTTCCAACAGTTAACAATAAAGTCTATTCTATTCTATTCAAAAAGTAAAAGCTTTCAAAAAGAAACTTCTAACTATTATACTACTTAGGTTAAAGTTATAGTGGATACCTACACACAAATGGTTGAAAACATCTGTTTTTAAAGGTTTACCTCCTATCTGTTTTTCTTCCTCGTCCCTTCTTACTCCATTGTTCCTGATGACTAAATTGCCTCTCTGATTTTCTCGAGAAATTAGTAATATTATGGCCACCAGCAGTTATTTATTTATTTCACCGAGACGACTTCGGTGGCGCGGCGGGCGAGTGCTCGGCTGAGACGCAAGAGGCGCGGGTTCGATTCCCGCTACGGGAGAAATGTTTGCATGTTCTGCAAATATTTCTTCCGGGTCTGGGTGTTGCAATAATAAGAACCAAAAGAATATATTAAAAAAAGTATGTAAGTATTCTATCAGCTATCTGGTGTCCATAGTAAAAGCTTTGCTTAGTTTGGGGCTAGATGGCGCTGTGTGAAATGTCCACAAATATTTATTACTCCTCATGCATGCTCGTCGGTTGAGGGTACTCTTGAGCTGGCCCTTTGCTTTGGTCCAGGTACGTGCGCCGAGGTCTTCCCCTTCCAACGGTACCATTCGCACTCGCCTCGAAGTTAATTTGCACGTCATAAAACAACAAGGTTTATTTCCCCTTGGAAGTTGGAATATTAAACTAAGGCCTTTTTCCATCTATAGTAGATGATTTATACAGCGTCAGGAGGCAACTTTTACCTTCACAAACGGGACGCTGTAGTGCCCGGGACGAATTAAGATGGAGTAGGCTTACAGCACCTATTCCATCCTCTCAGCTTAGTCGGCCTTGTCCACAGGAAAGACATGGTCGATACGTGCGGAGCTGACTAAGATGCGGGTTTCCTCACGATGTTTTTCTTCACCGTTAGAGAGTACTGGTATAGCGCGCATAAATTGTTCGCGTAGAAATATCCATTGGTACATGACCGGGTTTGATCCCACCACCTTAGGATCGGAAGGCGGGGTCACTACCAACTAGACCACCAGTGCTCTCTCTTGGACTAAAGATAAAGAGATAAAGATAATTTATTTGCTTTAAACATTGGGTATGTTACATACATAACATGCATGAATAATATACTGACTGACTAAGATGAATTTTGTACTAGCTTTCGCCCGCGTCTTCGCTCGCGTGATATCCGGACAAAAAGTAGCCTATATGTAATTCCAGCACACATACTATGTATGTTTCAAGTTTCATTCAAATCCGTTCAGCTATTACAGCGTGATTGAGGCACAAACATACATCCTCACATCCACACATCCACACAAACTTTCGCATTTATGATATTAACTAGCTGCCGCCCGCGGCTTCGCTCGCGTTGTACCCGGATAAAAAATAGCCTATATGTTAATCCAGTACATGTACTATGTATATTCCAAGTTTCGTTCAGATCCGTTCAGCTGTTTAGGCGTGATTGAGGCACAAACATCCAAACATCGTTACAAACTTTCGTACTAGATGGCAGCACAGGTAAAGTTAGTACGCGCTATCGTTGCGTTTTGAGCTTTACGCCGGTAATTTCAAGCAAACTCAGACTTTTCAAATTTATAATATAAGTAAGAAGTAAGATACTAAGGATGTAGGATTGCCGATTTTGGTTTCACAGGAAGTTTTTTTAAAACTGATGGACCTTTTTCGGCTAACCGTACCTACCTATATCTACTTATACCTACCTAATAAAAACACTGAAATAGTATACCTACATTTGTATAACTACCTACTCAAACAAGTCCATTGTAGCCTTGAGCAAAGATAGTACTCGTAGGTAGGTATTTATGTAACTATCAAACACCTAAAAAAAAATATTTAATGCCTTTATTTTCTAATTCCTTATCTAAAACCTCGTTCCTAATCCAATTAACCAATTAATTAATTCACCTCGCAAATTTTTACTACAAATTGTCTAACTCACACAATTATTGTCGATAAGCACAGTTAACTTGTACACATTGAGAATTCAATTTAAAAAGTTAAAAAAAATATTGACGAAAATTTTGTTCAATTGATATCGTGAATTTGTGTTTTTTGTCAATGCATTGGCTACGATGAAAATAGCTTTAATTGTGTTTTCGGTAAGTACGTTTTTAGACACCTACCTACCTTTCGTCCATTTAATTACCTACCCTTCTTCCACCCTACTTTCATAATCAACCTAGAATCTAGGTAACGTAGATAGGTATCTAGGCTTGGCTATATATTTTATTGAATCTATGCATACATAAAATCACGCCTGTCTCCCATCGGTCAGAGATCACGGATCTCCATTTGCTACGATCCTGACCCCTTTATGAGGATCCTGACATACTTCCTTCGCTTCATTCACTCTCATTACATTCCTCATGCATGCTCGTCGGTTGAGAGTACTCTTGAGCTGGCCCTTTGAATAGTCCAGGTACGTGCGCCGAGGTGTATAAAACTACAATAATAGGTTATATTATAGGTTACTGTAACATTTGCATACTAATCTTAGTAGAACATGATTGAGACTAAAACAGTTATAACATCTGTAACCTATATTTTGTTCAAGCAAATAAAATGTCTTATCTTTATCTTTGTCTTCCCCTTCCAACGGTACCATTCGCAATCGCCTCATACACCTGTCTCGTTAATCTTCTTTCATTCATATAAAAAAAGGAAGCTTTTAAATTTCAGCAATTCTATCTTCAGTAGTTTTGTCTGAGCATTTATTGCAGAAAAATGCTTATTATTTTATATATAAGTAGGTGCCTATACTTAAATAGATTAAAATGTTATGATGGTTTAATCATTAACAAGTTTTCTTACGATTAGGTACTTGTTGCTTTGTCCACTCCGTTAGGGATACAGGCGTGATAATATGTATTATGTTATTATGCATTTTTTAAGTTCTTTTTTCTGGAGTTTTTTTCGTGAAACTGACTACTGAAATTCAACGCAGTTGCGTTTTGTTTGCCTGGTCTATCTGTTCTGTTTCATTCCCAGATGCTGTTGGTGGGGGTTCACAGCGCTCCGAGTAAGTTCTTTCTCCACAGGCCCTCGCATTACAAGAAAATCGCATTTAGTTATCCCAAAAATGTCAAACATATTTATCTTCGTTGGGACCCATTTATGGGTAATTAGTTTTATTATAGCGACATCTAGTGGAACATTTCAACACAAAGTTTTCATTCACAACACTTTCATACTAACGCCATCTAGCAACTGATTTTTTGTTCAAATTCGTTACAGTTACAAGCAGTTACACCAGTCGTGACTTTAGGCCCGTGGAGCGAATGCGTGCCGCCCCAATTCCAAAGTTACGGAAGGCCGATAGGCGAATGTCTGGACCAGACGCATAGATGGGTTCGATTCCCGCTGCAAGAAACACTAGCAGGGTTATACAGTTTTAAGAGTGTTCAATTCTGTTGTTTATTTGCTCAGACCAAATAAAAAGAAAAGACGCCGTGCCTAGTGATGGGACTCGAATCGAAAATGAATATTCGAATCAACTCGAATCATCCGAAAATAAATCGAATCATGACTCTAACTAACCCTTGATTCGAATAGGTTAATGATTTGAATCGATGTAATGATTCGAATCAATAAGAATCAATACGATGATTCGAACAATTGATACTTATAAATAAATAAAATAACACTTAGATACATTTTTGAATCATCATCATCATCATCAGCCTATGACAGTCCACTGCATGACGTAGGTCTCTCCCATCGAGCATTTCTCCAATTAAAACCATCGCTCAGATTCATCAGATAAAAGAAAGAAGTTGATTCGAATCAGATCGTGGATTCGAATCAACTCGACCATTTGAATCAAGCGATGATTCGAATCGACATAAAATCTCATTCGAATTGAGTTTTAACTGTCATCATTCGAATCATTCGAATCACAACACTAAAACCATGCTCATCGCTCTCGAGTAGTCGTCTAGTAAACTTTTAAAAAATAGAATTATACCTTTCTGTGTAGTGAAAACTTGTAAAAACAGCAGCAAATCACATAAAAAGTCTCACGGAATCACTTTTCACTTGTAAGAACTTCAAATAACATCGTTTCTTAATTATTATACTACGAATTTTAGGTTACTTGGAACACAAAACCTCATAGATAAAAAGGTGGCTTCACTTTTGTTGTTTGCGGGGCGCGGCGTCTTTTCTTTTTGTTTTGCTGAGTTTATTTGATATCCAGCCCGTGAATGCATAAAAATATTGTAAATGGTCCTTTAGAAAAACCACACCTTTTACACACCTGAGATAAAGGATTCATCATAGATGGCGCTAGGATACCTTGTATGTATGCGTTAGGACGTACTTCTAGCCACACACTATTTAAACTATAATATACAATCAATTTTACATTTGAGCTGGTAAAATCAGACAGGGATGATAGTTTGTTCTTTGACGACCTCGGTGGCGTGGCGGGCTAGTGCTCGGCTGAGACGCAAGAGACGCGGGTTCGATTCCTGCTACGGGAGAAATGTTTGTATGTTCTGCAAATATTTCTTCCGTGTCTGGATGTTGTGGTATTAGAATTATGTGAATACAAAAAAAGTATATTATGTAATGCAATGTATCAGCCATCTAGTGGCCATAGTACAAGCTTTTCTTAGTTTGGGACTAGATGGCGCCGTGTGAAATGTCCACAAATATTTGTTTATTGTATTTTCGGGTTTTCCGGCTAAGCGCCATCTTGGAAACGACAGGGAATATTATTATTCTTCAGAAATCTTTCTCACTATCGCAGGATTTTTTTTATGAAACAGATTATTCTAGGTAAAGTTTGTAGCTACACTATTAACCATTTAATGGTTATAACAAATTATTTTAGGTAGGCACATAGTAGGTAGGTACGATTTACACACTATTGTTCGTTCAACCCATCTTTACAGGTCTAGGATTATCGACATCACTGAAGATCCCTAAGCCAGACAAGGATCCGGGAAAGGTCAGCGCTGGCCCCGAATACGACAGAGTTAACGTCGAGCTGAAGAAAGATGGCGTTGACATCAGCCAGCATCAGATGGACTACGAGGAAAATAATAAGAAAATTGCACTCTCTAGTAGTGCCGTTCGGAAGAGCCACAGTAAGAGTACTTCTTAAATAAGTTGGTTATTAGTTTGCTACTGAGATTAGAGACACGAGCATGATGTTGTATATAAAGATCATTATAACATAATATAATAATAATAATCTAACAATTTATTTGTGTATTTATGAAAATTGTATAGTGATTTTATTTTATTTTTACTGTAAAAATATTTAATATTGTTTCTAAATTAATTTAATTTAATCGTGTACTTACTGTATGAAACAAAGAACAAGTGTGACGTGTTATTCTTGTAATTTACGAAATAAATTATTATTTAGGTATTATTATTATAGATGATCATTTTTCAGGTGTAAATGACAAAGATGGTTCGACCAAGAAAAGTGAGGATTACAAAGAATTAGACAAGACACATGCTTCTCGTGACACACATAAGAAGGTAAGTGACGACCTCGTGGCGTGGGGTTCGATTCCCGCTACGGGAAATATATTTGTATGTTCTGCAAATATTTCTTCCGGGTCTGGGTGGTGTAAAACCTATTTTATGTATGTATTTACAAAAAAAAGTATAAGTAAGTATTCTATAAGCCATCTGATCCACATAGTAAAAGTTTTGCTTAGTTTGGGGATAGATGGCGCTGTGTGAAATGTCAACAAATATTTATTTATTTATTTTATTTCATTTATTTCAGACAAAGGACTCCGGACTACGTCTTAGCAAAGGAGACGTCAGTTCTTATGACAACAATAAAAAAGTAGACGATTTAGAGACCAGAGATAAAGAGAGCAGACGATATGGATCTATGAATGAAGGTTTGTAAATAGAAACCGGTCAAGTGCGAGTCGTACCATCCTACATAAAAAATGTTTTATTTTTATTATTTGTTGTTATCGCGGCAATAGAAATATTTATATACCTACTCTGTGAAAATTTCAATTCTCTACCTATTACGGTATATAAAATACAGTCCGCTGACAGACGGACGGACAGCGGAGGCTAGTAATAGGGTTCCGTTGGCACCCCACGGCTACGGAACCCTATAAAACATTAAAAAACCCGACACGTTGGTTTTGGTACCATTTTATTGTAGGACACTTCTTTTTATCTAGACCACTGGTTCCCAAACTTATTTTGTCTACTACCCCCGTTTTTTCACTTACATAAGAACCACTTTATATTTGTTTGTTTGTGTCTACTTTTATTTCGAAATGGAGCGACCGATTGACATGATTATTTTATTTATTCAATAAAACAGGACAGATATAATGAACTACGCGGAGAGAAATATCGAACCGAGTTAGTTTGAGCATCTCTTAATTAATAGATATTAGTTGATGTTCGGAAGTTGAGAGTCGAGACTTCGAGTCGGTGTCTAAGAGTCCTCTTAGGTGAAGATGAAATTACAAATGGCCCTCCAAGCCTCTATACAACGCCCCCATTTTTTTCTGGGTCTCTTACCGCCCCCCTTTAGGCCTTTAGGTTCCCACAAGGGGGCGTTATCACCCACTTTGGGAACCCCTGATCTAGACAAATCCAATTAAACACATAATTTGTCAAAATCTTTTTAAGTTTATCACGTACACAGATCAAAACGCCACCTCGAGTCACTACGATGCGTCTGAAACAGAATACAACCAGTTATTAGAAACAAAAGATCATAAAGAGAAGTATAAGAACACAACATTCAACCTCTTAGAAAGCGGGAAGGCTCCCACGGATGTGGTAACATTATTTCTTTTTTTTTTAACATTCTTTAAATTTTCACAAATACCAACGCTACAACTTATTTTTCTTGTGTCCAGAACATGATAAGTCTGTCGACTGGCTCTCATAGTAAGCTTTGCTTAGTTCCGCTCTAGATGGCGCTGTATTAAATTTACAACTTCTTTTTCTTGTGTCCAGAACATGACAAGTATCGACCACCTGGCTCTTATAGTAAGCATTGCTTAGTTCCGCGCTAGATGGCGCTGTATTAAATTTTCACAAATACAACTTATTTTTCTTGTGTCCAGAACATGACAAGTCTGTCGACCACCTGGCTCTCATTGTAAGCTTTGCTTAGTTCCGCGCTAGATGGCGCTGTATTAAATTTTCACAAATACAACTTATTTTTCTTTTGTCCAGAAAAATATGATTATTAGCAAGAAGGGAGGCATGCAGACACACGAATCAACTCTCCGCGAGGACGGAAGTACCTGGAAGGAAACCAAAGGTATTTGTTTATTAATTTAAAGCAAGTTAGTTCGTATGAGCTAGTGGCCAGCTCATGTGACGGAGTTTTTAGGCCGCCCAAAGGCCTCCGTCGTGGCTAAGTTTAAGTATGGCTTTCTGTTTATCAATCACGCCGTAACGGCTGATCGGATTCGAATGAAACTTGGAACATAGGTACATAGTATGTGTGATGGAATAAAATATGGGCTACTTTTGATCCTGGTATAACACGAGTCAGGCCGCAGGCTGAAGCTAGTAATATCATAAACAGTAAAAAATAGTTAAAATGGTTGACAATTTACAAAATGGTGGAAAATAAGCTCCTGTAAACAATATTTTTTCTAGATCACTCCGTAGACGGCCAGAGGATCAACGATACATTAACGAACATGGAAGCTAAGTTCGCAAAAGAACAGAAGGAGGCCTCAGCCAGGATATTACCTGAAAAAGTGACCAACGTATTAGATGACAATGATATTGATAATGAAAATGATGATGAGGGTTATGTTGATAAAGATAATGATGATAATAATAATGATAACAATAAAGACGGTGATGATGATGATGAGGACTGTGAAGATGGTAATAATGAGACGAATGATAATGATAATGAGACTAATGTTGGTGATAATGAGACTAATGATGATGATAATGCGACTAATGATGATGCTAATGGGAACAATGATGATGATAATGAGACTAATGATAATGATAATGAGACTAAGGCTGGTGATAATGGGACTAATGATGATGATAATGCGACTAATGATGATGCTAATGGGAACAATGATGATGATAATGAGACTAAGGCTGGTGATAATGGGACTAATGATAATGATAACGATGAGAACTGTGAAGATGGTGGGAGTGAGAATAATGATGATAAGAAGTATGAAGATGGTGATAGTGAGAATAATGATGATGATGAGAACTGTGAAGATGGTGGGAGTGAGAATAATGATGATAAGAACTACGAAGATGATGATGATGAGAATAATGGCAATGATGATGATGATAAGAACTGTGAAGATGATGATAGTGAGAGTAATGATGATAGTGAGAGTAATGATGATAGTGAGAGTAATGATGATAGTGAGAATAATGATGATAAGGATGATAGTAAGTCTAATGAAGATGATGATGATGAGGACTGTGACGATGAAAATGATGTTGATTATGAAGGTAATAAAGTTCGCGACCCGGCTGAAGTCAAAAGCGTTCAAGGTACGTTAAAAAAATCGCATTCGTGCAAGAAGAACAGGTTATCTCGAAAATGCCGACTTTTCAGGAGACGATCATAAACTGTCGAATTTGTTTAATTTTTGTAACTATAGGATGTTTCGTAGAAAATTTAAAGATTACAGGTTCTCTAACTATTATTCATTCTAAATAAATTGTTTGCAAAACTTTGATACTTTTAGTTAAAACGTTATTATATATTTTTTATGAAAAAGCACAATATAACACTTTCTTATTGTAATTTTTTTTTCCTGTGACATATGGACATAACACGTTACAACACCTGATACAAAGTTTTACTTTCGATCAGAAATGCATGTGATAACAAGAATAAAACACATTATTGAAATAGAAAAATATTTATTTTCATCATTTCATATATCTGAGCTCTGTTTTCTATCTGTAGGCGAACTCAGATAAAAAACTGAGCTCATTTTTATTTCTTATTATTATTATACTGATTACCTTAAAGTTTTTAATGTTATTATAGTTTGTCTTTGTAGCTGTGTTATTAAAATAAATATAATAATGATTTCATATTTATTTATATTTGACCAAACGGCTGGCGCTTACCACGGACAAAGGATAAGTATAGCTATCCAACGAAGTAACGTCGCCAGCCTTTTGGGGAGCTTACCTGCGGTCGGTGATCTGAGCTCTGTTTTCTATCTGTAGGCGAACTTAGAAAACTAAGCTTTTTCATTATAATTTTCCTGCCCTTATCCCAATAGGTGGGGTCAGCGCAACATGTTTTCCTCTTCCATCTTCTTCTATCACTCGTCATCTCTGTAATCACTCCTCTCACACGTATTTCCTCTTCCACACAATCCATCCATCTCTTCTTAGGCCTTCCTCTGCCCGCGTATCCAGCATCATTCATATTCAGCACTTTCATTCATTCCACGCTAACCTATTACTCCTCATCCTCTCTATCACTGGCGCTACTATATAACTTCCTCTGATGTAGATACTCATTCCGTATCTTATCCATTCTGGTCACTTCCACATATCCATCTCAACAAAATAGAATTTAATTTATTAACATTTACATTAACATAATTATGTATATTAATAATATATAGTATGAATTTATGTATAAAAAAGTCACTTGTCGTTTATCCAATAAAAATAATCCGAAGTTCTTAATATATTTGCATGCCATAGACTTTGGTAGGACATAGATTGGACTTATGTATTTTTAAGACCATTATTATTTAAACACATGTGTTCGTGCAAATAAATGTCATTTATTATTTTATCATTATTTATTTAACATTCGCATCTCTGTAGCATGAACTCTTCTTTCCTTCACCGCTTTTGTTGCCCAACACTCAGATCCATACAGTACGACAGGTCTTATGATCAAAGTCAAAGTCAAAAATGTTTACTTATTCCTTAAAATTACTGGGATCACTTGGACACGTCTTAAGAGCGTGCCATATGCAATTTTATAGTTCGAAATCATTATTTATCTCAAAATCTGTGAAAGTTACCAACCTAATATTTAGGGAAAAGATGCTTCGAACGCTTATTTTGGATTTTATCTTTTCAATACACAATGGGTGAAAATTTTCTCGACAATATATTTTTTTGAAAAACACACGTTTTGCACACATTTTGCTATTTATCTCAAGAACGGCACGTCTTTTTTGTTGGGTTTTTGTTTTGTTAAGATATCCATCATTAATTCTTTAGTTCCATCTTTTAATTTTTTGATTGATTGTTTAATTCACTTGTAATTAAGTAAAACAGTTTTGGCGCTCACGTTGTTATAAAATACGTTGCGCGTCTATGTCTCTATCCTTCTCACTCACTAGAAAACCATAAATAGTCATCCCACTCATCCCGCTCGTTAGTTGGCTACCTGCGCTTGACTGCCTCACATTTTCGCCGGCGTTATGGCACGCTCTTAAATCTACGTTGCATTTACACCTGTTCATAACACGACCAAGCATCGTTTTATAGATTTTCCCCTTTTATGAGGCATCCTCTGATCATATTATTGTGCCTAAGACCTGTCGCCATTTCATCCATCCCCTTTGATTATATACCTTACTAGCTGTTGCCCGCGACTTCGTACGCGTGTAGTACATTATTTTGTTCCATAATCAATAGTTTTTGCAGCGCACGCCAAAATTTTGGGTTTTCTACCTTGCGTTACAATATTGCAATCTTCTTACGGATCCCTAATTTTTTTGAAAATTTATTATAGCCTATACTGGACCCTGATAATGTAGCTTTCTATTGGTGAAAGAATCACGCACACACCTACACTAAAACCATGCTCATCGCTCTTAGTACGTCACGAGTCTTTAAATAGAATTATGCCTTCCTGTGTAGTGAAAACTTGTTACAACAGCAGCAAATCACATTAAAAGTCTCACGGAATCACTTTTCATTTGTAAGTACTTCAAATAACATCGTTTCTTAATTTATAGTACTATAAATAGGTTACTTGGAATACAAAGCTTCAAAACACACACACACATAGATAAAAAGGTGGCTTCACTTTGGTTGTTCGCGGCGCGGCGTCTTTTTTTATAATTGGTCTGAGGTTGGAGAGGATACTATCTCGACTTTTATGACATGCTCGGGGAGAGAAGCAGCTGGACGCATTCTATGCTTTTTTCTTTACTCCCAGTCCAGCAGAGAAGTAATTTTTAGAATATTTTTATAGCAACTTAAAAACAAAGAAAAAAGTAAATCACTGTTGCCATCTTTGCCTCAAACGTCAAAATAGTCGAGCGGTTTTAAAACGAGAAAGTTTGTGAGGATGTTTATATGTTTGTGCCTCAATAACGCCTAAACGGCTCAACGGATTTGAATGAAACTTGGAATACACATAGTACATATCCTGGATTAACATATAGGCTATTTTTTATCCGGGCACCACGCAGCTAGTTGAATATATTTCAGCATTGTCGTCGCGTACGTTTGGGAGTGTAAAATCGTCTTCTATATATTTTTTCTTGTTTCAGACCCCATCTAATTCTGTTATTCTGTTCATTTGATCCCCGTTGTGAACTGCTGAGGGCCATCACCATGGAAATAATCTACGTACCTATATTCAACAAGTAATCAAAATAAATCTATTTTAATTAATTTTTGTTTTATCTGTATTTATTAATCCTACCCCTACACTATTGATATTAATTACGCGTGGCGGGCGAGTGCTCGGCTTAGACGCAAGAGGCGCGGGTTCGATTCCCGCTACGGGAGAAATGTTTGTCTGCAAATATTTCTTCCGGGTCTGGGTGTTATACAAAAAAAGTACTTATATTCGTACCTAACCCTAGAATACTTAAACGCGTCTCAACTCACGGTTTTTTGACAGTTTCTGATGAAAATCTGTCAAAAAATCATTTGAGACGAGCTCAACTTTGAGATGCGTTTGAGTATTCGGGGGTTAGTATTGTATCAGCCATTTGGTGTCCATAGTACAAGCTTTGCTTAGTTTGAGGCTAGATGGCGCTGTGTGAAATATCAACAAATATTTATTTATTATTTATTATCATGCCCGTATTCCTAATCATAAGAAAACTTGCAGCCACTCCTGATTCAAAATCCCAAGATGTTGAACCATGGTGACAGGTGATCACATCGCACATATAGATGGTCCATCATGTTGGAGGATACTATCCCTTAGTCGACTTTACGACATGCTCGGGGAGAGAAGCATCTGGACGCGTTCTATCTTTTCTTTACTCCCAGTCCAGCAGAAAAGTACCTAGGATAAATAATCCCGACATGTCAAAAAAACTAAATAAATGTTCGAAAACGCCTTTGAGGTGCACTTCATATCCTTTCATCACACTGGTTCGTAAGAACTGATAGTTTGCCTTTGTAAATAAAATAAAAAAGACAAGATATTACGAAGTATCTGTAGGCGAACTTAGATAGAAAACTGAGCTCATTTTTATTTCTTATTATTATACCGATTACTTTAAAGTTTTTAATGTTATTATAGTTTGTCTTTGTGACTGTGTTCTAAATAAATTTATTGATTAAAGTATGATACCTAACTAAAGTTTAAATTGTCCCCGAACCACCCCATTTCACACACCCCTTATCGTATTATCTCCTAATATCATTTTTATCTAATCTCCCGCAAATTAGATTATCTTTAGAGTAATATTATGACAAGGGAACTCCATTTTGATGATTGAGATATTGCAATAATTATTTGGGGGTTAAGAATAAAGTAGGTAATCTGGTAATAACCAGAAAAAATCTTACAATTACAATAAAATATCCTACTATACCTAAATGTGAAAGTTTGTGAGGATGTTTGTGCCTCAATCACGCCTAAACGGCTGAACGGATTTGAATGAAACTTGGAATATACATAGTACATGTGCTGGATTAACATATAGGTTATTTTTTATCTTGGTACCACGCGAGCGAAGGCGCGGGCAACAGCTAGTCAACAATAAATGACTAACATCCTCACAGACTTTCAACACAAAACAAAATACTTATAAGTAAGATTCACTTACAATTTGGACCATTTACGAAAATAAGGGAAATTGCTAAGGATCTCTAATTAAAGAAATGGACTCTTGACGACCTTGGTGGCGTGGCGGGCGAGTGCTCGGCTGAGACGCGAGAGGCGCGGGTTCAATTCCCGCTACGGGAGAAATGTTTATTCTGCAAATATTTCTTCCGGATCTGGGTGTTGTAGTGTAGTATTAAGTATAAGTATGTGTTTACAAAAAAAAGTAAATAAGTATTGTATCAGCCATCTGGTGTCCATAGTACAAGCTTTGCTTAGTTTGAAACTAGATGGCGCTGTGTAAAATGTCCACAAATATTTATTTATTGACCAAGTTTCATATAGATAGGATTAACTTTTATAAACATAATCCAGAAACATATTATCGTTCGCTTCGCTCGCTCGGTCAATTTGATATCTGTGTTTATAAATAACGCGTTAGAGAGAGAAAGAAGATGTACAAAGCTCCTACTTCGAAGGCGGGTTTTCCGAACGAACGGCCTATGAAAGTATGAAATGAAAATAAAACCGGTCATGTGCGAGTCCAAATCGCACACGAAGGGTTCTGTACTAGCTATGGAGGTACTTTAAAAAAAGGTTTCTTGTATGGGGCCCATTTTTATTTTTATTATTTTTTGTTATAGCGGCAATAGAAATACACACTGAAAATTTCAGATCTACCTATTACGGTTCCTGAAATATAGCCCGCTGACAGACGAACGGACATACAATGCCTCATGCAAGATTTTTTTTTAATTTTATTTTTTTAAACGGAACCCTTCGTTTGCTGTTAACCGATTTTTTAATCGTAATAATTTCCTGCAGTTAATTAATAAGATGATCTAAGTAAACTGCTTTTGATTTTTAATTTAAATCCATAAATTATGATCCTGGGTGTTATTTTCTTCGTCTGACAATTTAAAATATTGACTATCTCATTGCAAGACATCACATGCGAATTTGAACTTTATTGCTTTAAAAATAAAGTCGAAATTAAGGTACAATAATTTTTTAATAAGGTTGTTTTTGGTTACTCCCTATTCCTCCCACAGGAACGCCTACAAAGGGAAGTGGTGATAGAAAGAACTTAGTTCGTATTGGCGGGAGCGCGGGACACACGTCAGACATTTTGACATTTCAATATCGAGAATCATTTTCGTACTTTTTTAATTATTTTCATGCAAATTTTGTGTTTCGTTATATTATATTCAAAAAAAATCGTGTTTTTTTTAATTATTGCAATGGAGTAGTGGAATTATAAAGTGAATTTTAAAATTTAATAATCTTTATAAAAAAAATGTGATGTGTTTGATCTAGGAAAATACAGGTTAGTATTTTTGTTGGAGGAAGTTATAATCAACTAGCTGCCGGCCGCGGCTTCGCTCGCGTGGTACCCGGATAAAAAATAGCCTATATGTTAATCCAGCACATGTACTATGTATATTCCAAGTTTCATTCAAATCCGTTCAGCCGTTTAGACGTGAAAGAGTAGGTAACAAACATCCATACTTACAAACTTTCGCGTTTACAATATTATTAGGATATTAGTAGGATTTCAATCTAACTTGCAATATATTTGACGACATCGGTGGCGGGGCAAGCTAGTGCTCGACTGAGACGCAAGAAGCGGGTTCGATTCCCGCTACGAAAGAAATGTTTGCTTGCTCTGTAAATATTTTTTCTTTTAAGCACATTTTTGTACCTCATCTTTAGTCCCTTTTGTTTGCTTTGTATGTGCTAAATAAATGTTATTTCTTTCTCTTCTTTTTTTCTTTCTAAGTATATTTTTTTTTACTATCTGGAGTCTGAGAACACTGGTGGTCTAGTTGGTAGTGACCCCACCTTCCGATCCTAAGACCGTGGGTTCAAATCCGGTCGTGTACCAATAGATTTTTCTGTGCGAAAAATGTAGGTTTGTGCGCTATCCCAGTACTCTCAAACGGTGAAGGAAAACATCGTGAGGAAACCCGTGGCTTAGTCAGCTCTGCACGTATTGACCATGTCTTTCCTGTGGACAAGGCCGACTAAGCTGAGAGGATGGAATAGGTGCTGTAAGCCTACTCCATCTTAATTCGTCCCGGGCACTACAGCGTCCCGTTTGTGAAGGTATAACTTGCCTCCTGACGCTGTATAAATCATCTACTATAGATGGTAAAAGGCCTTTGTGTAGAATTGTTATCAAAAATACCTGAATTAGCTTCTTTTATCGGAATCGCAGACAGTTTGCCGGAAGTTAGAAATTCAAATCAGAATAGCCATTTTGATTTAGCCTCGTCTGGTCACAACATGGATAATATAAATATCGTAATAAAATGTTATCTATAACAAAATGTGGAACCCATATGTCGATTTTGTGGTGTTCGGAACTAGTGATAATCTATAGGTACTAATATTATATAGAGGAAAGATTTTTTTGTTTGTTTGTAACGAATAGGCTCCGAAACTACTGGACCGATTTCAAAAATTATTTCACCAATAGAAAGCTACATTATCAGGGTCCAGTATAGGTTATAAAATATTTTCAAAAAAGTAAGGGATCCGTAAGATAATTGCAATATTGTTAACCCAAGGTAGAAAACCCAAAATAGTTTTTGGTGTGCGCCGCGAAAACTATTGATTATAGAACAAAATAATGTACTACACGCGTACAAAGTCGCGGGCAACAGCTAGTCTAATATATATTTATACTAGTTCACAAGCGCGGCTTCGGACGTGTTGTGTAAATTTTAACACCCCTTATTACCTACCCCTTTTTGAGAGTTATTTCGGAAAACCCTAAAAAAACTAAGGCCTTTCACCATTTATAGTAGACTAGCTGTTGCCCGCGACTTAGTACGCGTGTAGTAGGTATATTATTTTGTTTTATAATCAATAGTTTTCGCAGCGCACGCCAAAAACTATTTTAGGTTTTCTACCTTGGGTTACAAATATTGCAATTTTCTTACGGATCCCTAATTTTTTTGAAATTATATTATAGCCTTTACTGGACCTTGATAATGTAGCTTTCTATTGGTGAAAATTTTTTTGAAATCGGTATAGTAGTTTCGGAGCCTATTCGTTACAAACAAAAAAATAAAGAAAATCTTTATTCTTTATAATAATTATATACCTATAGTATAGAAGTATAATACACAAAATATATATACAAAAATACCTACAGGTGCTCAAATTTGATGACTGTTCATTATGTTGATTATTATTAATTACTGATTATTATTTATTATGTTTGTATGTCACAGATCGGCATGTCCAGCTACGGCAGTATGTCTCCTTCAGACGAAGGGTTCGATAGATACGACCCACCTTACTACTGCCAGCCGAATCACCAGGGTGAGTGACCATATAATCACTACATAGTATATAACAAAGTCGCTTACCGCTGTCTGTATGTATGCTTAGATCTTCAAAACTACGCAACGGATTCTGATGCGGTTTTTTTTAATAGATAGAGTGATTCAAGAGGAAGGTTTTAATGTAACACATGCATAGTATATAGTAGAGAAACTCTGATAATTTTAGAGGTTTCTAATGTGATGTCGTAAATAAACACATTTTTTTGCGCTTACATTGCAAACGCTGGCTGAACCCTACGAGATAGATCAAAATAATGTACTACAGTATTGTACACCTTAAAAAGATCTACAAAAAAGTCCGCGATGGTATAATGTCTATCTCTTATGGATAGCCCACAATAACCATGGCCAATTATATGTCGCTCTATCAAGAGTAACCTCTAAAGAAAACCATGTTTGTATTGTCTAATGACAAAAAAATTGTGAACGTTGCATATAAATATATTCCGTAGTATATTTAGTATCAGCATTGCACCCGTGCGAAGCCGGGGCGGGTCGCTAGTAATATTATTATATTTTGCATGGCTTGATTTAAATAGGGAAAATGAGCCCAAACGATTCTACTAAAGAATCTTACTTATATTATAGAATTAAAAAGTCTTAGTTTGCTTGAAATTACCGGCGTAAAGCTCAAAACGCAACGATAGCGCGTACTAACTTTACCTGTGCTGCCATCTAGTGCAAAAGTTTGTGAGGATGTTTGGATGTTTGTGCCTCAATCACGCCTAAACAGCTGAACGGATCTGAACGAAACTTGGAATATACATAGTACATGTACTGGATTAACATATAGGCTATTTTTTATCCGGGTACCACGCGAGCGAAGCCGCGGGCGGCAGCTAGTAATATATATAGTCGGGCTATCTGAAGACCGTTTCAACGGCCTTTAGATATCCCGACTGTTTCTTTTGTATATTGTATTTTGTTAATTATATTCTACTAAATAAACGATTTTGATTTTAGAATCTTTTGTTTTTGCTCAGGCAGCCCCATGGACGGAGCGGTGTACTGGCCGGCTTCTAACGGAGAGGTGCACGAGTTCGAGACCCAGGAAATGTACCACGACGGTGCACATTACATAGGCAGAACTTATGGTATGTGTTTGAAGAGTTTGGCTTTAACTTTATTTATTTAAATTTTACAAAACCCTCCTTGGGAATACTTGCTTATTGTATCTCATGTCTATAATAATAAAGAAGTTATTACTTACCTATATCTTAGACCAAATAAAAAAAAAAGACGCCGCGCCGCGAACAACAAAAGTGAAGCCACACAAAACCGTGCTCCTGCAAGTGAACACACACGCTCACGCACACACCCACACTAAAACCATGCTCATCGCTCTTAGTACGACACGAGTCTTAAAAATAGAATTATGCCTTCCTGTGCAGTGAAAACTTGTAAAAACAGCAGCAAATCACATAAAAAGTCTCACGGGATCACTTTTCACTTTGTTCTTCAAATAACATCGCTTCCACCGTCTGATGAGCTGGATCAGGTGAGCTATCTATAGACCGTTTGCAACGGCCTTTAGATAGCCCGACTGTTTCTTTTGTATTGTTAGGTTGTATAGTTGTAGGTTTCTTTCTGTTGTAAGTTTCTTTTTACAAATAAAAAATAACATCGTTTCTTAATTATCATACTGTGAATTTTAGGTTACCTACTTGGAACACAAAACCTCAAAACCGACACACACACACACACACACACACACATACACACACCACGCACACACACACACACACACACACACACACACATAGATAAAAAGGTGGCTTCACTTTTGTCGTTCGCGGCGCGCCGTCTTTTCTTTTTATTTGGTCTGAGACTTGTATTTTTCTACCAGGCTACGAAGAAGTCCAGCTAGCTGGAAACGAAACATACGATGGATACCATACAATACACCATCCATACGCACAGAATAATGGAGGTAAGTTTGTATAAGATGTCACCATAATGATCGGGTCTAGACAGATTTCGAACCGAATAAAAGAGCTACAGGATTCAAATCATTTTATTTTGCGTAACAAGGATTAAACAATATGACGGCTTTGCTTGGCGGGCGATTGCTCGGCAGAGACGCAAGAGGCGCGGTTTCGATTCTCGCTGCGGAAGAAATGTTAGCATGTTCTGCAAATATTTTTTCCTGGTCTGGGTGTTGTAGTATTCTTCATCATCATCTTCCTGCCCTTATCCCACTCTATGTGGGGTCGGCACAGCATGATCCTTGGATCATGCTGTGAGAGTTTTGGCTAAGGTGTTTTATGACCGGCCGCCTGCCTGACGTCAACCCTCCTTGGGAATACTTGCTTATTGTATCTCATCATGTTGGAGGATACTATCCCTTAGTCGACTTTTACGACATGCTCGGGGAGAGAAGCTACTGGACGCATTCTATGTTTTTCTTTACTCCCAGTCCAGCAGAGAAGTTTTATTTTAGTGTTATGAGTATGTATTTACAAAAAATATATAGGAATTCTATCAGCCATCTGGTGCCCATAGTACAAGCTTTGCTAAGTTTGTCGCTAGATGGCGCTGTGTGAAATTTCCACAATTATTATTATCATTAGTAACACCCCCAGGTATAGACTGCGAACTGCAGTCCCTCCCTCTCCGCTACGACCGCCCCGGCACGTCGTTCGTAAGAGTTGTCAAGCGGCGCACCACAGCCAACAAAAAGGAAAGACGCCGGACCCAGAGCATCAACACGGCATTCTCCGACTTGAGGGAGTGCATCCCCAACGTGCCGCCAGATACGAAGCTCAGCAAGGTAATGTCACTTTTGACAGCTGTCAGTTTCGAAAAAGGAGCGACGATGGAGGCCATACTGCATTCTTCAACTTAAGAGAGTTTATCCCCAACATACCGCATGAAACTTTCAGCAAGCCAATGTAATTTTGACAGCTGTCAGTTTCGAAAAAGGAGCGATGATGGAGGCCGATACTGCATTCCTCAATTTGAGAATGTATCCCCAACATACCGCCCGACATGAAACTTTCAGCAAGCCAATGTAATTTTGACAGCTGTCAGTTTTGAAAAAGGAGCGACGATGGAGGCCATTCTGCATTCCTCAACTTGAGAGTGTATCCCCAACGTGCCGCCAGATACGAAGCTTAGCAAGGTAAAGTCATTTTTGACAGCTGTCAGTTTTGGCAAAGGAGCGACGATGGAGGCCGATACTGCATTCTCCAACTTAAGAGAGTTTATCCCAACATACCGCATGAAACTATCAGCAAGCCAATGTAATTTTGACAGCTGTCAGTTTCGAAAAAGGAGCGATGATGGAGGCCGATACTGCATTCCTCAACTTGAGAATGTATCCCCAACATACCGCCCGACATGAAACTTTCAGCAAGCCAATGTAATTTTGACAGCTGTCAGTTTTGAAAAAGGAGCGACGATGGAGGCCATTCTGCATTCCTCAACTTGAGAGTGTATCCCCAACGTGCCGCCAGATACGAAGCTTAGCAAGGTAAAGTCATTTTTGACAGCTGTCAGTTTTGGCAAAGGAGCGACGATGGAGGCCGATACTGCATTCTCCAACTTAAGAGAGTTTATCCCAACATACCGCATGAAACTATCAGCAAGCCAATGTAATTTTGACAGCTGTCAGTTTCGAAAAAGGAGCGATGATGGAGGCCGATACTGCATTCCTCAACTTGAGAATGTATCCCCAACATACCGCCCGACATGAAACTTTCAGCAAGCCAATGTAATTTTGACAGCTGTCAGTTTTGAAAAAGGAGCGACGATGGAGGCCATTCTGCATTCCTCAACTTGAGAGTGTATCCCCAACGTGCCGCCAGATACGAAGCTTAGCAAGGTAAAGTCATTTTTGACAGCTGTCAGTTTTGGCAAAGGAGCGACGATGGAGGCCGATACTGCATTCTCCAACTTAAGAGAGTTTATCCCAACATACCGCATGAAACTATCAGCAAGCCAATGTAATTTTGACAGCTGTCAGTTTCGAAAAAGGAGCGATGATGGAGGCCGATACTGCATTCCTCAACTTGAGAATGTATCCCCAACATACCGCCCGACATGAAACTTTCAGCAAGCCAATGTAATTTTGACAGCTGTCAGTTTTGAAAAAAGAGTGACGATGGAGGCCATTCTGCATTCCTCAACTTGAGAGTGTATCCCCAACGTGCCGCCAGATACGAAGCTTAGCAAGGTAATGTAATTTTTGACAGCTGTCAGTTTCGAAAAAGGAGCGACGATGGAGGCCATACTGCATTCCTCAATTTGAGAATGTATCCCCAACATACCGCCCGACATGAATCTTTCAGCAAGCCAATGTAATTTTGACAGCTGTCAGTTTCGAATAGGAAGCGACGATGGAGGCCATACTGCATTCCTCAATTTGAGAATGTATCACCAACATACCGCCCGACATGAATCTTTCAGCAAGGCAATGTAATTTTGACAGTTGTCAGTTTCGAAAAAGGAGCGATGATGGAGGCCGATACTGCATTCTTCAACTTGAGAGTGTATCCCCAACATACCGCCCGACATGAATCTTTCAGCAAGGCAATGTAATTTTGACAGCTGTCAATTTCGAAAAAGAAGCGACGATGGAGGCCATACTGCATTCCTCAATTTGAGAATGTATCCCCAACATACCGCCCGACATGAATCTTTCAGCAAGCCAATGTAATTTTGACAGCTGTCAGTTTCGAATAGGAAGCGACGATGGAGGCCATACTGCATTCCTCAATTTGAGAATGTATCACCAACATACCGCCCGACATGAATCTTTCAGCAAGGCAATGTAATTTTGACAGTTGTCAGTTTCGAAAAAGGAGCGATGATGGAGGCCGATACTGCATTCTTCAACTTGAGAGTGTATCCCCAACGTGCCGCCAGATAGGCAGCTTAGCAACGTAATGTCATTTTTGACAGCTGTCAGTTTCGAAAAAGGAGCGACGATGGAGGCCATACTGCATTCCTCAACTTGAGAGTGTATCCCCAACGTGCCGCCAGATACGAAGCTTAGCAAGGTAATGTCATTTTTGACAGCTGTCAGTTTCGAAAAAGGAGCGACGATGGAGGCCATACTGCATTCCTCAACTTGAGAGTGTATCCCCAACGTGCCGCCAGATACGAAGCTTAGCAAGGTAATGTAATTTTTGACAGCTGTCAGTTTTGACAAAGGAGCGACGATGGAGGCCAATACTGCATTCCTTAACTTGAGAGTGTATCCCCAACATACTGCCCGACATGAAACTTTCATCAAGGTAATGTCATTTTGACAGCTGTCACAGAAAGAATGACGTCAAACAACCTACAGATCATGAATTTATCTTCAAAATATTCCAGTATAAGTGGGTATTATAATGTAGAACATGGGAAGTAGGTACTTATTTTATGTCTAGAATTCTTGAGTAATATTAAGAGTTCCACTTAGGTACATACTTACTTTATTTATCTAGCTGCCGCCCGCGGCTTCGCTCGCGTGGTACCCGGATAAAAAACAGCCTATATCTTAATCCAGCACATGTACTATGTATATTCCAAGTTTCATTCAAATCCGTTCAGTAGTTTTTGCTTGAAAGAGTAACAAATATCCATCCATCCATACATACAAAATGTTCGCGTTTATAATACTAGTAAGGATGACTGCGGGTTTTCGCGTAGGCGTCGCATTTGTCCTTAAGCACATGACACCAGGGTCTCTTTACGCGACAAGTTGTCCGAAGCTCAGTATTAACAAATAATAAATAAATATTTGTGGACATTTCACACAGCGCCATCTAGCCCTAAACTAAGCAAAGCTTGTACTATGGACACCAGATGGCTGATAGAATTGTATACGTTTTTTTAAATACATACTATGATATAATAATACTACAACATCCAGAACCGGTAGAAATATTTGCAGAACGTACAGATATTTCTTCCGCAGCTAGAATCGAACCCGCGTCTCAGCCGAGCACTCACCGGCCACTCCACCTCCACGACTATTCTGACGTCAGATATGATCACTAGATTTTACACTGACGTCACAGAAAAATAAACGTCACGTTTAAATCTCATCATAGATTAGATTAACGACTTTATTAGACTTTTACCATCTATAGTAGATGATTTATACAGCGTCAGGAGGCAACTTTTACCTTCACAAACGGGACGCTGTAGTGCCCGGGACGAATTAAGATGGAGTAGGCTTGCCCAGCACCTATTCCATCCTCTCAGCTTAGTCGGCCTTGTCCACAGGAAAGACATGGTCTAAGAGCTGACTAAGCCGCGGGTTTCCTCACGATGTTTTCCTTCACCGTTTGAGAGTACCTACTGGTATAGCGCATATACATTTTTCGCACAGAAAAATCCATTGGTGCACGACCGGGTTTGAACACACGACCTTAGGATCGGAAGGCGGGGTCACTAGCAACTAGACCACCAGTACTCTCTTTATTTATCTACCATTTTATTAGACACTTATTTTTAAATTTTGATTTGTAGATAGGCAGGCAAGTCGTTTTTTAATCTAAGTAGTACCTGTATTAATAGTATTCAGTAAAAGCTTCGTTAAGAATCTTTGAATGAATTGAGTTTTGCTGGAAACATTATAATATCTTTCTCACCTTGATTTTCCCGTCTCTCAGATGGCTGTTTATTTTGCCTCAGTTTTCTTATTAAACAACAGTGTTTGTTGTACTAAAGATACACATAATTATATCCGTCTCACCCTAATTTTCCCGACTCTCAGATGGTGCGGAAGAGATTCTGATTCTATTTCTCGTTTCTATTACCCAAGTTTTTTAATTGAGTGTTGAAATAAGCGTAATTATATCCGTCTCACTCTAATTTTCCCGTCTCTCATGATTCTCTTTCGTTTCTTTTTATTAAACCGATAGTTGAACTAAAGTACTATATCCATCTCACTCTAATAGTCTACATTCTATTGCTTGAGTTCTTTATAATTCAATTGACTGTTGAAGTGAACGTAACGTAATATATCCGTCTCACTCTAATTTTCCCGTCTCTCAGATGGTGCGAAAGAGGTCGCAAGACATCAACACCGCGTTTAGCACACTGAGGCGGCAGATCCCCCACGTGCTCCCAGACACTAAGATGACAAAGGTTTTTAAACTTTTATTTATTTTATTCATAAATAAATAATTAATAATAAATTCTTTATTGGCACAGTTTCATTTTATTAATAAATCAATAATTAATAGTAAATTCTTTATTTGAGACACAGTTTTATTTATTCACTAGCTGTGCTCCGCGGTTTCACCCGCGTTTTTCTCGTTTCCGTGGAAATACCGAGATAAAATATTGCCTATAGGTATTATAGCCTCCCTCAATAAATGGACTATGGCCCATAACTCATTAATAGGTACCAACTCTTAACATCTTACACACGTGATAACTTTTAAACGAAATATCCGATTGAGATGAAACAAGAAGTATTTTACTTCTACATAAATACTCTTGATAACATAATGCTTAATTTCGAAAAAGATTTATATTACGATACATATTTAACGTTGTTTTTTTTTTCTTCACACGATTTAATAATTATTTTGAACACAAAATCGGTTATTGTGATTAAACCATGATAGCTAGATATATGTTCTTGGGGACTTTTTTGTAGGTCTTAATGGGATCTACAAACCCGTAGTACATCATTTTGTTCTATTGTCAATAGTTTTTGCAGCGCTCGCAAAAATAGGTTTTCGATTTTACACCTTGTGTTACAAAAAAGCAATTTTATTACGAATCCCTAATTTTGAAAAAAAACATAGCCTATAGCCTTCCTCGATAAATGGACTACCCAACACTGAAAGAATCATTCAAATCGGACCAGTGGTTCCAGAGATTAGCGCGTTCAAACAAACAAACAAACTCTGCAGCTTTATAATATTAGTATAGATAAATAATTCTTTATTTGGCCTTCGTAAGTTCGTTTAAGTTCAACTTATCTATGACAGAATGCTAAATTACCATGGTATTGTTATTATTTTCCAAATTTATTAGTAGAGGTGTTTTAAAATTTATTTGTGTGCTAGTTTAACCGCACGGCTTCGCTCGCGTTGTATAATCTTGACACCCCATTTTGAGGGTTATTGAACCAGCAAGAATATATTTTTTTCTATAGAAACTATCACCCTGTTTAATCCCCTTAAGGCTTGATTTTACAAACAAAATTAGCCTATGCGTTATTCCATAACATAAACTATTTTACATTTTTAAACATCAAAATCGGATCGGTAGATATGGGAATAGGTACGTGGCAACAAACATTCTGACAGACGCAAAACTTTCGCATTTATAATATTAGTAGGATAATTTTACGAATATACTAGTAAACAAGTACTTATTTATGAAAAAGTAGGTAGGTATATAAGTATTGTATCAGCCATCTGGTTCCCATAGTACAAGCTTTGCTTAGTTTGAAACTAGATGGCGCTGTGTGAAAAATCCACAAATATTTATTCACTTAACATTATTTGCACTAGCTGCTGCCCGCCGCTTCTTTGGTGGTCTAGTTGGTAGTGACCCCGCCTCCCGATCCTAAGGACGTGGGTTCAAACCCGGTCGTGTACCGATGGATTTTATCTGTGAGAAAAAATTATGTGCTCTATTACTAGTATTTAAAGGAAAACATCGTGAGGAAACCCGCGGCTTAGTCAGCTCCGCACGTATTGACCATGTCTTTCCTGTGGACAAGGCCGACTAAGCTGAGAGGATGGAATAGGTGCTGTAAGCCTACTCCATCTTAATTCGTCCCGGGCACTACAGCGTCCCGTTTGTGAAGGTAAAATTTGCCTCCTGAGACCAGTGACGGATTAAGACTACTTGATGCCCTAAGCAATCCATGCCTGTGCCCCCCCCCCTATCCGTATGTCAACTAGAATCGGTCTTTAAACCTTTACCGCCTAAAAACATTAGCTTTTTGTAAAATAAGATGATGCGATGTAACGTGAGAGAGAGACGTGATGCTCTAAGGACGGATTTTCTTGTGCTTCTTCTGGTGCCCCCTCAGACGTGATGCCCTAGGCAACTGCTTAATTTGATTAAGGGTTAATCCGTCACTGACTATAGTCGGTAAAAGGCATTAGTTTTTCTTTCGTATTATACTCACATGAACACATCTTACAGATCAAGACGCTTCGTCTGGCCACATCTTACATCTCGTATCTACTGAAAGTGCTGGAGACAGACGGCGAACCCGCGGGGGGGTTCAGAGCAGACCTCCATCACACCACTAGTCGGAGGAAGAATGTGGATAATCAGGTAAAATATGGAAAGTTCACTGTTTAACAATACTTTATTCTTTAATAAATAAATAACACACCCAACAGTCACATACAACAGTCCTGAGCCCACACTAGGATTCCCTGTGTCGTGGGTATCAGAAACTACGAGTACCAAGCTACCACAACACCCACACCCGGAACAAATATATGTATACAGATCATGCAAACATTTCTCCCGCAGCGGGAATCGAACCCGCGCCTCTTGCGTCTCAGCCGAGCTCGCCCGCTACGCCGCAGAGGTCGTCAAATACTTGCATAAAGTATGTAGGTAATTAAAAACACAGTAGCAGAAATTTTGAATCTCCTTTTAACCCAAACCTCGTCTTAAGAAGTACCAACCTATTTTATACATAACTAGCTGTTGCCCGCGACTTCGTACGTGTTAGATTTCAAACCGAGTTTCAAGCCATTCGCACCGCCCGCCCGTTAAAAAGTTCCAATACTAACTTTGACACCTCATTACACCCCTTTTTAAGGGTTGTTTTGAAAAATCCTGAAACACGTGTCCATTTATTTTCAAATTCAAATTCAAATTCTTTATTGCACTTAGAAATCTATCTATCTAGTCGTGTCACTAGTTCTTTCGAACCAGTGTGGTGAAAGGATTTAAAGTGCGCCTCAAAGGCTCCTTTCGTGCACTACTCCCTGACACACGAAGCTCACGTGCGTAGCCTCTGCGTGCGCTTAGAAATAACATAACAGATACATTCCAATGCGTTATTTATTCCTATTATTTACAAAAAGAAAAAAGTAAAAAGAAAATTAGGTAAAAAGCATTTACATTATCCGAACCAAGTTTCAAGCAAACCGCACCACGCGCTAAAAGCTCCATACAAAAGCTTTTACCCCTTTTCACTCCTTTAGGGGTTGAATTTCGAAAAATCCCATCTCAGTGGATGCTATTGCTATAAAAGGAAGCTACCTTCCAAGTTTCAGCTTTCTAGCTTCAGCGGTTTCGGCTCGGCGATGATGATGATTTTGTAGATATACTTATATTATTTCAAGGAGATATCCAAGAAGCTAATAGATATGACCAATGACCAAAGGGCTGGCGCTTACCTCGGACAAAGGATAAGTATAGCTATCCAACGAGGTAACGTCGCCAGCCTTTTAGGGAGCTTACCTGCGGTCGGTGATCTGAGCTCTGTTTTCTATCTGTACGCGAACTTAGATAGAAACTGAGCTCATTTTTATTTCTTATTATTATACTAATTAGGTACTTTAAAGTTTTTGATGTTATTCCCTAGGTATTATTTATATTGTGTGTAGTATATCTTATTAGTTTATTATATTTGTAAACTTATTTTTATGTTTTTCTTTTTCCTTTCTCTGTACACATAACTTCCACTTATGTTAAAGCCTCTTCCTTGACTCAAAGGTTTGCTGGCAGAAAACTCTTTAAGAGTTAAGCTCGCCTTTGTACATGTACTTTTTTTGTGTATTTGTTTCGTTTCATGCGTGTACAATAAAGAATTTCAGATGAATCAGTCAGTCAGTCAGGTTAAGCTCTTTTATAGGTATAGACTCTGTAAGTCGAGTCAAGTGGGCAGGCGCCTGGGTTATCTACACGTGGTGCTGTTCCCTTGTGAAATTCAAGAGCTCTTGTCATTTGTAATGCACTGATTTGAAAGCTCTGTAATGCTCTTTATAAATAGTTCAACGAATTATATAGAGAAAGTAAAGTTTGACGGCCTCGGTGGCATGGCGGGCGTTCGGCAGAGACTCAAGAAGCGCGGGTTTGATTCCCGCTGCGGAAGTCTGCAAATATTTGTTCCGGGTCTGGGTGTTGTGGTACCATGGTACTCGTAGTTTCTGATACCCACGACCTCAGGACTATGTATGTGACTGTTGGGTGTTATTTATTTTATTACTAACTGCCGCCCGCGGCTTCGCTCGCGTGGTACCCGGATGAAAAATAGCCTATATGTTAATCCAGTACATGTACTATGTATATTCCAAGTTTCGTTCAGATCCGTTCAGCTGTTTAGGCGTGATTGAGGCACAAACTTTCGCACTAGATGGCAGCACAGGTAAAGTTAGTACGCGCTATCGTTGGGTTTTGAGCTTTACGCCGGTAATTTCAAGCAAACTAAGACTTTTCAATTTTATAATTTTAAGTATAATATACTTAAGTAAGATTAGTAGGATTTACAAAAAAAGTAAGTAAGTTTGTAGCCAACTCATGTGAAGGAGTTTTTAGGTGGCTTAGCGACTTAAAAGCCGGGACCGACAAGCTCCAGTGCTCTCAGACCAACCAGTGTGGTGAAAAATTAAGTGCGCTTCAAAGGCTCTTTTTATGTACTTGAAGTAATGTTTCGGTACTGCCATGCTGCTTTTATTCCGGGGAAACGAACCAACACCACAAACTTGATTAAAAACACGCCAGAACACCTTGATAGCTAATACATCTAAAATAAACATTATTTTTCGTATAAATATATAAATTACTCGGGGCCATGTGGCCGCTAAAATTATATTAGCGGATTTAAGTCATAGGAGGTAGCGGGAGCGGGTTACGCCCACATTCAACATTGGGTAATCAATTCTTGAAAATCACCGAGTGATTCAAAATCACTTTTTTTTTTAACCTATTTCGTCCCACTGCTGGGCAAAGGTCTCCCCCAAACAGTTCCAGACATAGGTACCTATCCTGAGCTTTCTCCCACCATTCTCTTTCAAACTTTCTAGAACCTTTTTATACTGTGTTAATGTATATTATGTTAGTGATCGAATAAATAAAAGTTGTCAGCTTGTTAGTCAGCTCCGCACGTATTGACCATGTCTTTCCTGTGGACAAGGCCGACTAAGCTGAGAGGATGGAATAGGTGCTGGGCAAGCCTACTCCATCTTAATTCGTCCCGGGCACTACAGCGTCCCGTTAGTGAAGGTAAAAGTTGCCTCCTGACGCTGTATAAATTATCTACTATAGATGGTAAAAGGCATGGGTGTTTCTTACTCTTGTTACGTCAAGAGTAAGCTATCAGCTTGTGGCTTGTACCACGCGGCGGCACAAACCAGACGCCCCTAATATCATTAGGAAATACTGGATTTGGCTTTATTACCGATAACAGAACCAACGAAAGAGATTCCACTTTCAATTCCATTCATCTCATCATCTTCCTGCCCTCATCCCACTCTATGTGGGGTCGGCACAGCATGTTTCTTGGATCACGCTGTAAGAGTTTTGGCTAAGGTGTTTTATGACCGGCCGCCTGCCTGACGTCAACCCTCCTTGGGAATACTTGCTTATTGTATCTCATCATTCCATTCATCTATAATTCAGAAAAACTGGAGATACATACATACATAAATATTATCACGCCCGTATCCCTAATGGGGTGGGCGGAGCTACAAGTAAGCATAAGAAAACTTGCAGACACTTCTGATCCAAGACTCCCACGATAGATATAAACCATGGTGACAGGTGATCAGCCCATCGCACATATAGATGGTCCATCATGTTGGAGGATACTATCCCTTAGTCGACTTTTACGACATGCTCGGGGAGAGAAGCAGCTGGACGCATTCTATGCTTTTGCTTTACTCCCAGTCCAGCAGAGAAGTGGACGAATACAGCAAATAAATCTCACCTTGTTAAAAGAGTGATGAATAAAGTTATTTTTAACTAAAAACGAAGTAAACAAGGGAAGTAGTAAACTTGATGATAAACAGACAGGCACGTGCTGCCATTAATTGTAAACACGGGCGCGAGTTCGATTCCCGGAGGGGCGTTTATTTGCTTAAAACATTGTATATCTAGGTTCAAAGAGCAAGGTATGAAACTTATGGAGTACTAGCTGCCGGCCGCGGTTTCGCTCGCGTGGTACCCGGATAAAAAATAGCCTATATCTTAATCCAGCTCATTTAATATGTATATTTCAAGTTTCATTCAAATCCGTTCAGCCGTTTAGGCGTGAAAGAGTAACAAACATCCGTACTTACAAACTTTCGCGTTTATAATACTAGCTGCTGCCCGCGCCTTCGCTCGCGTGGTACTCGGACATAAAATAGTCTATATGTTAATCCAGCTCATGCACTATGTATATTCCACGTTTCATTCAAATCCGTTCAGCCGTTCAGACGTGAAAGAGTAACAAACATCCATAGATCCATACTTACAAACTTTATTAAGGAGTACCTAAGTACTAGATATATTCCGTGTGAATCTATATAGTATAAGTATTGGTAAATGATTGTACATACTGATAGCCTTTACCGACAATTTAACGTGCCCTCCGAAGCACGGAAGCGCTCAGCTCACGTCACCCATCCCAATTGTGAACGCGCACAACGTTGCTTAACTTCAACGATCAATCAAGAACGTCTAAGCAAGTTACGCCACGAGCGTTTCTAAGGCGGCTAAGAAGCCATTTTCAATTCATTCCTTTGGCTGCCGTAGTTCTTCGCAGTCGAGTTTTTGTTGTTAACACTTGTAAAACATAACACAGACGACTAAGATGCTATAATATTTCATCTTAAGATAAAATATCGCTCGCCCATACATTATGAGCCATCACACACGGTTACTATCAGTACATAGTATAAAACAAAGTCGCTTCCCGCTGTCTGTATGTATGCTTAGATCTTTAAAACTATGCAACGGATTTTGATGCGGTTTTGTTTAATAGATAGAGTGATTCAAGAGGAAGGTTTTAATGTATAACATGCATAATATAGTAGAGAAACACTGATAATTTTAGAGGTTTCTAATGTGATGTCGTAAATAAACACATATTTCTGCGCTTACATTGCAAACGCTGGCTGAACCCTACGAGATAAATCAAAATAATGTACTACAGTATTGTGCACCTTAAAAAGGTCTACAAAAAGGCCGCGACGGTATATGTCTATCTCTTATTGCACCCGTGCGAAGCCGGGGCGGGTCGCTAGTCTATACTAATATTATAAAGAGGAAGGATTTTTTGTTTTTTTGTTTGTAACGAATAGGCTCCGAAACTACTGAACCGATTTCAAAAATTCTTTCACCAATAGAAAGCTACATTATCAGGGACCAGTATAGGCTATAATAAATTAAAAAAAATATTAGGGATCCGTAAGAAATTTGCAATATTGTAACCCAAGGTAGAAACCCCAAAATAGTATTTGGCGTGCGCTGCGAAAACTATTGATTATAAAACAAAATAATGTACTACACGCGTACGAAGTAGCGGGCAACAGCTAGTCTTAAGATAAAATGTTATAGCATCTTTACCGTGTGCAACGACCTTTAGTGTGAGTCGGTAGCAAATTTAAAAACAAGCTAAAATTACTTACAATATTTTAGAAAAAACTTTCAAGTTCTGTGTTCAATGGTTCGGTTGTCTCACACACTTGACCATTTTTTGTCGTTCCCAAGTCGCATCTAATCTAATAACTCCGTGCACGTGGAGTTCTGTTTAGATAAGACCCGCTGGCGTAGTGGAAGGAAGGACAGGGTACTGTTACTAATTAGGATTAAAACTTTTATTCGATTATTAGTTGTAAAAATGACAAAATATATTTATCTCTTGTTGGTTCTGTAATCACTTTTTAAATTGGAGGAAAAATATATAAGTTGGTATGTAAAAATAATTACGAATGAAATGTTTAATATCATTGTAATCTGGTTTATTTTTAACAGTACCTACCGATTCTTGAAAATCTACAAAATTAGTCCATTTCATTTATTTGTTTATTTTAGTTTTTATTTTCTAATTCTCCGTTTTCTTTTATTTGCTGCGTAATTGTTTTTAGAATGTGATTCTATATGTTGTTTCTGATGTGGTTGAATAATTTCTTTATATTCTACTAGCTGCCGCCCGCGGCTTCGCTCGCGTGGTACCCGGACAAAAAATAGCCTATATGTTAATCCAGTACATGTATTATGTAATTCCAAGTTTCATTCAAATCCGTTCAGCCGTTTATGCGTGATTGAGGCACAAACATCCTCGCAAACTTTCGCATTTATAATATAAGTAAGAAGTAAGATTAACACAGTTATTTGTTCCAGAACTGCGAGAAGCGAGGCAAGGGGAGAACGGGCTGGCCTCAGCACGTGTGGGCTCTCGAACTCAAAACTGAGCAGAATCTCCCCTCTTAGACCATCGAAGAGCACTGGTGGTCTAGCTGGTAGTGACCCCGCCTTCCGATCCTAAGGTTGTGGGCTCAAATCCAATCGTTTACCAAGGGACTTTGAGAATTTATGTGCGCTATCCCAGTGCTCTCAAACTGTGAAGGAAAACATCGTGAGGAAACCCGCGGCTTAGTCAGCTCCGCGCGTATTGACCATGTCCTTCCAACAAGGCTGACTAAGCTGAGAGGATGGAATAGGTGCTGGGCAAGCCTACTCCATCTTAATTCGTCCCGGGCACTACAGCGTCCCGTTTGTGAAGGTAAAAGTTGCCTCCTGACGCTGTATAAATCATCTACTATAGATGGTAAATGGCCTTTTTTACAGATAGCCCGACTGTATCTTTTGTATTATGTAAATTATATTTGTAGAGCAATTAAAGCTTTTTACTTTATAAGAAGTAGGTATATATACTTAGGTATTATTTTCTAGTTAAATTATCTAGATATATTTTGCACTGTAGCACTATGATTCAAAAATGTATCTAAGTATTTATTTATTTATAAGTATCTATTAATCATCGTATCGATTCGTATTGATTCGAATCATTATATCGATTCGAATCAAGGGTTAATTCGATTCATGATTCGATTTTTTTCCGGATGATTCGAATATTCATTTTCGATTCGATTCCCATCACTAGTTGCAGCATTATTCAGTCTCAAGCATTTTTTGTCTTCTATACAACGTGTAACATAATGTCCCTATAAGCCCGAAACGGGGGTGTTCTATACGTCATTGCGAACAACGTTTGTTTAACGACTTTTAAAATTTCAAAGGTTTTCATTCATGAAATGTCTCTTAAACTTTGCTCCAATACGTAACTTGACACAACGTGAGGCATCCCTATTTACAGCTGTTTTTTGACCTTTAAGTGTGAACTCTAGATGAAACAGGTAACAGAACAGACACCATTAGTAAAATGCCTACCTACTTACCTAATAACGAGGTGGCTTAATAAGTAATTTCTATTTTTTTTTGAAGGCCTAGTGGTACCTTGGTATTTATTGGTAATTAAAATGTAAGGTCACATCACGACTAAAATCCCTAGGCACCGTAAACATCCTTTCAGATCTCTTTGTTAAGTACCTAGTATAGGAGATAGGTACCTTACCTACTCAATTTTGTACCTACCTACTCGGGCCTTAAAGGTATCCTCAGTGGGTGCCAAGGAGTATGAGAGGATGTCTACCGTGCCTGAGGATAAAGCCGTGATACCTACTCAATTTTGTACCTACCTACTCGGGCCTTAAAAGCATCTTGAGTAGGTAACAAGAAGTATGAGAAGAGGTCTACCGTGCCTGAGGATAAAGCCGTGACCCTATTCCACTTTAGTTTTTCCAACGATGTATTATTCCAATATTCATTGGAGCATTTTTCAATGCAATTTTGTACCTACCTACTTGGGCACTAAAGTCAAAGGTTGTGACTTATCTGTCTTACTAATCTTCATTTTCATCGTGAACAGCCTATTTGTCATTGGTTGCATTGAAACAACAACAACAACTAGTGGGATGGCACCTCGCCCTAATTGGCTGTCGGTGCCTTTGCTAAATTCAAAATCCGCAACCGTCAACCGACACTGCACCGCAAGCGTTTGTTTAATAAAATCAAATTGGTTCCGTAGGTTTATTTGTTTTTTACTTTTCTTGATTGAACTACGTAATTGTTGGTAGGTTATTATGTAAGTAGGTAGGTACCTAGCAGCAAATGGGGATGGAGCACATGGTAGCATATTGGTATGAACCCCGCCTTCCCATCCTTAAGTCGTGAGTTCGAATCTATGGATTTTTCGATTCGAAATTTATGTGTGCAATATCAATGCTCTCAAACGGTGAAGGAAAACCTCGTGAGGAAACCAGGCATGTCATAGACGTGTGTCAAAGTGTACGAAAGGAACCTTCAAGGTGCACTCTAATCCTTCCACCACACTGGTTCAAAAGAGCTAGCGACACGGACACGACGACAGTAGTATTAGTAGTAGTAGTAGTAGATGTATGGTGAAGTTTTTTTCCTTTTTTTTCCCAATCGGGATTTAGTGGGTTACCCCAGACAAGGAACCCTAAAAATTCGGCTTTCGGCAATAGGTACCTACTTTTGGTCGCAAAACAGATCGGTTTTTATCAGTCGCAATTAGCATTCGTTCCTTGCAACAACTGCAACAAGCAATCTCTCGGTTCGCGTAACTAATTAACGATACGATGTCGGCTTTGTACTCAAACAGTGAGTATTATGATATGGTGTTGTGTGTGTGTTGGAGCAGCACCAAATAATTAATAGCTTAGTAGCGGCGCGTCAGCTCTACAGAGAGCGTTATCCAGGGCGGCCATTGCCATCTTACGGGCTATTTTCTAGGATTGGTGAACCGTCTTCTCTCGACGGGATCTTTCCACCGGCGCACCAGTGAGGGAAGACCGGGAATTCGGTGGTGTGTTGTACCTACTTCCCTTTGATGGATACCGAGTACCTACTGTGTGTGTCAACAGTGATAAAATTCAGTGATAGGTAGGTATGATGATAGGTACCTAACCTATCACCCTACCTAGTAGGTACCCCATTAGTACCTAGCTTACTAATAAAAAATGACAAAAATAATTTTGTGATTGTGAATGTGAATGTGTACCAGTAATACCAACCTAGGTACCTACATACCTACCTAATACCTACCATGTCAATTAGCCGTGTTCCGAGCCAACCAAGAAGAAGGGAGAAAAGGTATAACTTAACTTTTCCTGTACCTAGGTCCTTAGGTAACTACCTAGGTAGATGTAGGTAGGTAGTTGTTTTTTTATGTGTGAAAGATATCGTGATTTTAATCTTCGACTTTAATTTCTACGTAGAATTAAAAAAATTGCAAATTCTTACGAAAACTTTGGTGATTACACCTAGGTACTTTTTGAAACTTGCCGCGCGTTCAATTGTCTGCGTATGTGTGGGTCCGACGCGATAGGAGGGTGCGCGTGTGTTTGTTACCTACGCAAATGGTAAACAAACACATAGGGTTGTCACAAATTTCTCATGAAATAATTTGTTTTTAATTGTATTGGAATTTCAAATATGATGTATTGAACTTTTGCACACGTCAATGTATTCAAGTGCTCGGTCTGAATACACCCCTTTCGGGCTTATAGGGACATTATGTTACACGTTGTATAAGTATTGTATTGTCCCAGTATACAAATGTGCCGATGACAAATTTGTACGCGTCTTTGAGGGTACTTGTATAAATTTTGATTGTATCTGTTTGTCTAACTACCTAGTTTACTCTAATTTGTCCAAAGCGTTTGGACTTACATTATTAATATAAGTTTATCTGTAAGTCATCATCTTCCTGCCCTTATCCCACTCTATGTGGGGCCGGCACAGAAGTTTATCTTTATGTGAAATGTAAATATCTTTGATAAATAATAAATAATCTCTAACTTTATCCACAAACGCCAAATATAAACGAAATAAAATGATAGCCTGATTATTGTTTTGTTTTATTTAGTACCACGAAAAATCTTTAAAATCGATTGTTGCACTTTCGGGTTTTAAAAAACCAGCCAAGTGCGAGTCGAATTCGCACAAGAAGGGTTCCGTACCATCGTACATGTATATATGTTTCTTGTATAATGTAAGTCCGTATGAGCTAGTGGCCAACTCTTGTGACGGAGTTTTTAGGCCGCCTGAAGACCTCCGTCATGGCTTAATGACTTAAAAGCCGGGACCGACAATTTAACGTGCCCTCCGAAGCACGGAAGCGCTCAGCTCGTAATACCACTTGCGGTCACCCATCAAAATTGTGACCGCGCACAAGGTTGCTTAACTTCAACGATCTATCAAGAACGTTTAAGCAAGCTACTCCACGAGCGTTTCTTGTAGGGGACTTCTCTTTTTTATTATTACCCGACTGCGAAGGAAGGTAATGTATGTTGGGGTGTATGTATGAATGTATGTACTGTGTATGAATGTATGTGCATTCCTTTGTCTGAAGCTGTAGTCCAAACGGCTGGACAGATTTTGACAAATCAGGTCTCGTTGGTTTTTGGACTACGAGAGTGTCATAGGCTATAATCATCTTCCTGCCCATATCCCACTCTATGTGGGGTCGGCACCATGATCCAAGGATCATGGTGTAAGAGTTTTGGCTAAGGTGTTTTATGACCGGCCGCCTGCCTGACGTCAACCCTCCTTGGGAATACTTGCTTATTGTATCTCATCATGTTGGAGGATACTAATCCCTTAGTAGACTTTTACGACGTGCTCGGGGAGAGAAGCAGCTGGACGCATTCTGTGTTTTTTCTTCACTCCCAGTCCAGCAGAGAAGAATATCATAGGCTATAATGAAGTGTCAAAAAGTCCAACATGGTGTCTGTAAGATTACATTTTCAATTTATTATTTTGGCTGATTCTAGCCAAAACGGCTGCACAGGTTTTGACAAATTAGGTGTTAATAAACCCCAAACTAGGATTCCCTGTGTCGTGGGTATCAGAAACTACGAGTACAAAACACCACAACACCCAGACCCGGAACAAATATTTGCAGAACATGCAAACATTTCTTCCGCAGGGAATCGAACCCGCGGATCTTGCGTCTCCGCCGAGCACTCGCCCGCCACGTCACCGAGGCCGTCATAAAACTATTTGTTATTTTTTATTAATTTTCGTAAAATAAACATTAAGTTGTGACAGGTATTATAATCAAAAATTCTGGCCAAAGATTTAACAATGGCATCGAACAAGGTCGCGTGCGTAAGCTAGCCACACTTTCTATGATAACTGTATCTTGTTAATTAGCATAAAGTCAATAATGCAATTAAATACATTATAGTATGTCAATAATAAAAATATTTGTACAAATGGTGTTTATAGAAAATGCCAGGTAAATAGTTTATTGTTTTAAAAACGTATAAAATGTGTTTCGTTGTTTTGGAGTCATAGCAGGTACTTCGGTGCTCATCATCATGAAGCTCCTACTGATGCTAGCCGTGTTAGCGGTAAGTTATAAATTAAATACATACAATATGACGGCCTCGGTGGCGTGGCGGGCGATTGTTCGGCAGAAACGCAAGAGGTGCGGGTTCGATTCCCGCTGCGGAAGAAATGTTTGCATGATCTGTAAATATTTGTTCCGGGTCTGGGTGTTGTGGTACCATGGTACTCGTAGTTTCTGATACCCACGACACAGGGAATCCTAGTGTGGGGTCAGGACTACGTATGTGACTGTTGGGTGTTATTTATTTATTTTATTTAATATTATCACTCCCGTATCCCTAACAGTACTGGCACTGGTGGTGTAGTTGGTAGTGACCTTCAGATCCTTAGTTCGTGGGTTCAATGTGCAAATGGATTTTTCTGTGCGAAAAATTTATGTGCGCTAACCCAGTACTCGAAGTAATTAACAGTAATTTCTGTTCTAATCTATTAATTTTAAAGTAGGAACGTTTTAAGTTTCACATAACAACTCTCTGTTAGGGATAAACTAAGGCCTTTTACCATCTATAGTAGATGATTTATACAGCGTCAGGAGGCAACTTTACCTTTTCAAACGGGACGCTGTAGTGCCCGGGACGAATTAAGATGGAGTAGGCTTACAGCACATATTCCATCCTCTCAGCTTAGTCGGCCTTGTCCACAGGAAAGACATGGTCAATACGTGCGAAGCTGACTAAGCCGCGGGTTTCCTCACGATGTTTTCCTCCACCGTTTGAGAGTACCTAATTACTGGTATAGCGCATATAAATTTTTCGCACAGAAAAATCCTTTGGTACACGACCGGATTTGAACCCACGACCTTAGGATCGGAAGGTGGGGTCATTACCAACTAGACCACCAGTGCTCTCAAGGACTTTGACTCATACAAGGTGGTTTAAACATATAATTAAAAGAACACAGGCAATAACACAAATATTACAGTAAGTTAAAAAATAATGTACTTATCCCTAATGGGGTGGGCAGAGCCACAGGTAATCATAAGAAAACTTGCAGCCTCTTCTGATTTAAAGTGCTAAGATGGAATTGGTGAACAATGGTGACAGGTGATCAGCCCATCGCACATATAGATGGTCCATCATGTTGGAGGATACTATCCCTTAGTCGACTTTTACGACATGCTCGGGGAGAGAAGCAGCTGGACGCATTCTATGTTATTTCTTTACTCCTAGTCCAGCAGAGAAGTAAATAGTTACATTACAAAATGTTATTTTCAGGTCCTAGTAGCCGCCAGGGCGATGCCGAGACGTAAGTAATAATATTCAATTTAATGTTTTTAATCAAAGTATAGTTATTTAAGTACACACAGTTACAAAGACAAACTACAATAACATTAAAAACTTTAAGGTAATCGGTATAATAATAAGAAATAAAAATGAGCTCAGTTTTCTATCTAAGTTCGCCTACAGATAGAAAACAGAGCTCAGATCACCGACCGCAGGTAAGCTCCCCAAAAGGCTGGCGACGTTACCTCGTTGGATAGCTATTTCCTAGTTTTTTTACGCAAGTTTAACATAATGGTCTATATCTGTAAGATGATGATTGATATTAGTTCTAAGACTGTTTGTTTCCATACGGAAATCTTATATTATAAGAATCTTTGTCCTGACTGACTGACTGACTGACTGACTGACTGACTGACTGACTGACAGACAACGCACAGCCTAAACCGCTGGACGTAGAGACTTGAAATTTTCAGTGTAGGTAAACCTTGGTACGTAGGGGTGTACTAAGAAGGGATTATTCAAAATTCAACCTCTAAAGGGGTGAAAAGGGATGAAAACCTGGAATCAATTTTTGGTCTCAAACTGCACATAACCTATATCAAATTAAAGAGCCGATTTTTCTCATTTAGTTGATGTCATAATTACCTGTAAACTCTTTATTTTTGGTATGTTTTTCATGAAAAATAGAATACTTTTATTTTGACATATGACAGCGAGGATACACGCAGATTAGTAATAGATGATACAAAACATATGGAAAAGGAACTGTCAATGTCAAATTACCTGTGAAAGGAAGCATAAATTATTACTGGTGTAATAAGTTTTCAATCTTGATTATTCATGGAGTTCTGACGTAATTCTACGTCTGATAACTAGATGTCGCTGCTAATTCTGATCAAATCAAATCCTAGAACGCGCTGTCGTTGCGTTTTGAAAAGTTTACCATAACTCTCAAAATTTTTCCTAAATTCACCGAAATTTCTTATTTTTAGATTTAGGTATGTTTGTTACTCTTTCACGCAAAAACTACAGAATATACTTAATACCCTATTATTCATATTCGTTCGCTAAAGTCAGCCATTGCTTAAAGTTAGCCCTGTCACTGTTTGTCATTATGAAATGGTAAGAGATGGCAATACTTTAGTCATCGTTTAGCGTACACTATATTATAATGAATAATGAGGATAGTAGGTACCTACGTGTGCTGGAATGGGACATAAGGTACTTTTTATCTGAGTACCGCGTGAGCGAAGCCGCGGGCGGCTGCTAGTAATATAGTAAAATAGTAATTTATGTATACGGAAATAATAGTAATATTTCATACGAAATAAAAATAAATAAATAAACTACCGAACGAAAACAAGGCTAAAAGTGAATTGTGAGCGAATGAACTTGCTATGCATTTTGTGATATGTGATAGTCCGATTGTCCATGTTGATTGCGCCATCTAGTAAGGGATTGAGAACTATTATATCTCTAAGGGATCTATCGGACAGAAGGCAGTCACGCGTAGTAGCCCACGAACCCCCATGTTGGACGGTCTACGCGTCACCACTGTGTCCATGTTTCTTGATGATTATTCTTCATCAGAAGACGAATTATTCATTTTGTGATCATGAGCATGAGCGCAAAATTGACCGCTTGAACGCTTGAACGCGCGAACGCCTTCTGTCTGATAGATCCTTAAGGCGTTCTTCTTTTGGGGTGCGATCTGCCGGGGATCTGCGAGATTTGCGAGGGGAATCCACGGCGGTGGTGATGATGACATGGTGATAATGTATTCAACTATCTATCTAGTCCCGTCACTAGTTCTTTCGAAGTAAAGTTGTAAATGGATTTAAAGTGCGCCTCAAAGGCTTTTGTGCTTGTATTAAACTGAAATTATTATTACCAGCTGGTTCCTGCAATAATGGAGGTGGAACCGGAGATAAAGGCGGAGGCGATCACTCTAGAGAAGGTAAAACCGGAGGTAAAAGGACCGAATGCGAGCACTCTGACCATAAATCCGGAGGTGAGAACTCTGGAGGCGGTAAATGCGGAGGTGACAAGAGCGGAGGTAATCACTCTGGAAGTGATCAATCCGGAGGTAAATGCGAGCACTCTGGCCATAAATCCGGAGGTGAGAACTCTGGAGGCGGTAAATACGGAGGTGACAAGAACGAAGGTAATCACTCTGGAAGTGATCAATCCGGAGGTAAATGCGAGCACTCTGACCATAAATCCGGAGATGAGAACTCTGGAGGCGGTAAATGCGGAGGTGACAAGAACGAAGGTAATCACTCTGGAAGTGACAAATCCGGAGGTAAATGCGAGCACTCTGGCCATAAATCCGGAGGTGAGAACTCTGGAGACGGTAAATGCGGAGGTGACAAGAGCGAAGGTAATCACTCTGGAAGTGATCAATCCGGAGGTAAATGCGAGCACTCTGGCCATAAGTCCGAAGGTGACAAGCCCGGAGGTGAGAACTCTGGAGGCGGTAAATGCGGAGGTGACAAGAGCAAAGGTAATCACTCTGGAGGTAATAAATCCGAAGGTGGGCAAAAGAAAAGATCCAAAGGAGGTGGTAAAAGCGAAGGCAATGAAGGCGGAGGTGATCACTCCGGAGGTGACCAAGGCAAAGGTGAGAAAAGTGGAGGCGACAAACACAAATGCAACCACACCAGCCATAACGAAACTTCCTCGGGCACTAAACAAAGCAGCAGTGAACATAAAACCCACAAATCCAGCACCTCAAGTACTTCTGGCAAATGCCATCATTCTAAAGCCGTCAGCGAAGAAAGTGTCAAATCTAAGAATAAGGCGACTAATAAAAGAACAGTCGAAGACAGAAGGTCGAGTCCAGGCAAACACGATCATTCCAAAACCACGACTACGAACTCGAAAAACGAGGAGTCAGAGAACAGTCGTTCTACCGCGAGCTCGCATACAGAATGTAGTCATAATAAACATAAAAAAAAACAAAATAGGGACGTTGACAATGGCCAAAAACAAGATGATAGTAAGAAGGATGGTAAAGTTGATGAGAAAGACAACGATGACCATAACAAAAACCACGGCAGAAACGACAGAGACAAAGAACAAGGAAAAGATGACAAGAACTCAGACAAAGAGAAGAAGAAGGACAAGGACGAGGACGAGGACGAGGACAAGGACGAGGACGAGATCGAGGACGAGATCGAGGACGAGGACGAGGCCGAGGACGAGGACAATGACGAGGTTGAAGACGAGGACGAGAACGAGTGCAAGAAGAAGGAGAAGAAAGATGACGAGTGCAAGAAGAAGGAGGAGAACGAAAGCAAGAAGAACGAGCATGCGACGGAAGAGGAGAAGAAGAAGAACGAGAACGAGTGCAAGAAGAAGGAGGAGAAGAAAGATGACGAGTGCAAGAAGAAGGAGGAGAAGAAAGATGACGAGGACGAGAAGAAGGAGGAGAACGAAAGCAAGAAGAACGAGAATGCGACGGAAGAGGAGAAGAAGAAGAACGAGAACGAGTGCAAGAAGAAGGAGGAGAAGAAAGATGACGAGGACAAGAAGAAGGAGGAGAACGAAAGCAAGAAGAACGAGCATGCGACGGAAGAGGAGAAGAAGAAGAACGAGAACGAGTGCAAGAAGAAGGAGGAGAAGAAAGATGACGAGTGCAAGAAGAAGGAGGAGAAGAAAGATGACGAGTGCAAGAAGAAGGAGGAGAAGAAAGATGACGAGGACGAGAAGAAGGAGAACGAGAATGCGACGGAAGAGGAGAAGAAGAAGAACGAGAACGAGTGCAAGAAGAAGGAGGAGAAGAAAGATGACGAGTGCAAGAAGAAGGAGGAGAACGAAAGCAAGAAGAACGAGCATGCGACGGAAGAGGAGAAGAAGAACGAGAACGAGTGCAAGAAGAAGGAGGAGAAGAAAGATGACGAGGACGAGAAGAAGGAAGAGAAGAAAGATGACGAGGACGAGAAGAAGGAGAACGAGAATGCGACGGAAGAGGAGAAGAAGAAGAACGAGAACGAGTGCAAGAAGGAGGAGAAGAAAGATGACGAGGATAAGAAGAAGGAGGAGAACGAGAATGCGACGGAAGAGGAGAAGAAGAAGAACGAGAACGAGTGCAAGAAGAAGGAGGAGAAGAAAGATGACGAGGACAAGAAGAAGGAGAACGAGAATGCGACGGAAGAGGAGAAGAAGAAGAACGAGATTGAGTGCAAGAAGAAGGAGGAGAAGAAAGATGACGAGTGCAAGAAGAAGGAGGAGGAGAAGAAAGATGACGAGGACGAGAAGAAGGAGAACGAGAATGCGACGGAAGAGGAGAAGAAGAAGAACGAGAACGAGTGCAAGAAGAAGGAGGAGAAGAAAGATGACGAGTGCAAGAAGAAGGAGGAGAACGAAAGCAAGAAGAACGAGCATGCGACGGAAGAGGAGAAGAAGAAGAACGAGAACGAGTGCAAGAAGGAGGAGAAGAAAGATGACGAGTGCAAGAAGAAGGAGGAGAAGAAAGATGACGAGGACGAGAAGAAGGAGAACGAGAATGCGACGGAAGAGGAGAAGAAGAAGAACGAGAACGAGTGCAAGAAGGAGGAGAAGAAAGATGACGAGGATAAGAAGAAGGAGGAGAACGAGAATGCGACGGAAGAGGAGAAGAAGAAGAACGAGAACGAGTGCAAGAAGAAGGAGGAGAAGAAAGATGACGAGGACAAGAAGAAGGAGGAGAACGAAAGCAAGAAGAACGAGCATGCGACGGAAGAGGAGAAGAAGAAGGAGGATAGCGAAAACAAGAACAAGAATGCGACGGAAGAGGAGAAGAAGAAGAACGAGAACGAGTGCAAGAAGAAGGAGGAGAAGAAAGATGACGAGTGCAAGAAGAAGGAGGAGAAGAAAGATGACGAGGACGAGAAGAAGGAGAACGAGAATGCGACGGAAGAGGAGAAGAAGAAGAACGAGAACGAGTGCAAGAAGAAGGAGGAGAAGAAAGATGACGAGGACAAGAAGAAGGAGGAGAACGAAAGCAAGAAGAACGAGCATGCGACGGAAGAGGAGAAGAAGAAGGAGGATAACGAAAACAAGAACAAGAATGCGACGGAAGAGGAGAAGAAGAAGAACGAGAACGAGTGCAAGAAGAAGGAGGAGAAGAAAGATGACGAGTGCAAGAAGAAGGAGGAGAACGAAAGCAAGAAGAACGAGCATGCGACGGAAGAGGAGAAGAAGAAGAACGAGAACGAGTGCAAGAAGAAGGAGGAGAAGAAAGATGACGAGTGCAAGAAGAAGGAGGAGAAGAAAGATGACGAGGACGAGAAGAAGGAGAACGAGAATGCGACGGAAGAGGAGAAGAAGAAGAACGAGAACGAGTGCAAGAAGGAGGAGAAGAAAGATGACAAGGATAAGAAGAAGGAGGAGAACGAGAATGCGACGGAAGAGGAGAAGAAGAAGAACGAGAACGAGTGCAAGAAGAAGGAGGAGAAGAAAGATGACGAGGACAAGAAGAAGGAGGAGAACGAAAGCAAGAAGAACGAGAATGCGACGGAAGAGGAGAAGAAGAAGAACGAGAACGAGTGCAAGAAGAAGGAGGAGAAGAAAGATGACGAGGACAAGAAGAAGGAGAACGAGAATGCGACGGAAGAGGAGAAGAAGAAGAACGAGAACGAGTGCAAGAAGAAGGAAGAGAAGAAAGATGACGAGGACAAGAAGAAGGAGGAGAACGAAAGCAAGAAGAACGAGAATGCGACGGAAGAGGAGAAGAAGAAGAACGAGAACGAGTGCAAGAAGAAGGAGGAGAAGAAAGATGACGAGGACGAGAAGAAGGAGAACGAGAATGCGACGGAAGAGGAGAAGAAGAAGAACGAGAACGAGTGCAAGAAGAAGGAGAAGAAAGATGATGAGGACGAGAAGAAGGAGGAGAACGAAAGCAAGAAGAACGAGCATGCGACGGAAGAGGAGAAGAAGAAGAACGAGAACGAGTGCAAGAAGAAGGAGGAGAAGAAAGATGACGAGTGCAAGAAGAAGGAGGAGAAGAAAGATGACGAGGACGAGAAGAAGGAGAACGAGAATGCGACGGAAGAGGAGAAGAAGAAGAACGAGAACGAGTGCAAGAAGAAGGAGGAGAAGAAAGATGACGAGTGCAAGAAGAAGGAGGAGAACGAAAGCAAGAAGAACGAGCATGCGACGGAAGAGGAGAAGAAGAAGAACGAGAACGAGTGCAAGAAGAAGGAGGAGAAGAAAGATGACGAGTGCAAGAAGAAGGAGGAGAAGAAAGATGACGAGGACGAGAAGAAGGAGAACGAGAATGCGACGGAAGAGGAGAAGAAGAAGAACGAGAACGAGTGCAAGAAGGAGGAGAAGAAAGATGACGAGGATAAGAAGAAGGAGGAGAACGAGAATGCGACGGAAGAGGAGAAGAAGAAGAACGAGAACGAGTGCAAGAAGAAGGAGGAGAAGAAAGATGACGAGGACAAGAAGAAGGAGGAGAACGAAAGCAAGAAGAACGAGCATGCGACGGAAGAGGAGAAGAAGAAGGAGGATAACGAAAACAAGAACAAGAATGCGACGGAAGAGGAGAAGAAGAAGAACGAGAACGAGTGCAAGAAGAAGGAGGAGAAGAACGAGGACGAGGACGAGGACGAGGACGAGGACGAGGACGAGGTTGACGACGAGGACGAGGACGAGGACGAGGACGAGGACAAGGACGAGGATGAGGACGAGGACGAGGACGAGGACGAGGACGAGGACGAGGACGAGGACAAAGACGAGGTTGAAGACAAGGACGAGAACGAAAAGGAGAACGAGAATGCGACGGAAGAGCAGAAGAAGAAGAACGAGAACGAGTGCAAGAAGGAGGAGAACGAAAGCAAGAAGAACGAGAATGCGACGGAAGAGGAGAAGAAGAAAAAGAACGAGAACGAGTGCAAGAAGAAGGAGGAGAAGAAGGGGCAGGAGAAGGAGGAGCACAAAGACGAGGACGAGGACGAGTACGGGGAAGAGGACGAGGACGAGGCCGAGGACGAGGACGAGGATGAGGACGAAGCCGAGGACGAGGACGAGGACGAGGACGAGAAAGATAACGAGGAGAAGGATAAAGATAATGACGAGGACGTGGACGAGGACAAGAAAAAGGACGAGGACGACGACGAGGACGAGAAGGACCATGGCAAAGGCGATGAAGGTAAAAATAAAAATGATGGCAAGAAGTGTAACAAAGATAAAAGCAAAGACCACGGTCAACGTGACAGATACAAAAGAAATGGCAAGGATGTTAATAATAAAAAGAAAAAGAGATGCGAAGACTGTGGGTGCCATAAAAGCTGCAGTTACAAAGAAACTGTTACAAGTTCAGGTATCAGTGCTGAATCTAAAAGACATAATGAAGAAGAAACAAACACAGAACATGTTGTCATCGACCATGATAACAATGATGATGACGATTCTCAGACCATCATAGAGAGTGATGTAAAAACTGAAGATGGCACTGTCACTCAAAAAGACGGTAATGACAATGATAAGAAAAAAGAAACTCAAAATGATAATTTAACTACCGATGCTTCTGGAGGGACAACCAAATCCACATCTGACGATAAAACAGTGACAGATCAAGAAAAACCATCTGATCATGGCACTCAAACAGAAGAGATAAAAAAATATTTCATAAACGACACAAAAGAAGATAATAAGGAAAAACCAGTTGATGTTACCAATGTGTCTGGTGAAACGAGCAATCCAACAACAATTTGCCACAAAAATAATCATTCTTCATGCACCCATCAACATGAGACCAACGCTGCAAGTGACATAATTGACGATAAGTTAGAAAAAACATCTGATGACACTGTGAATGAAGACACTAATAAGGACAAAGACACTCTGACTGATAAAACAAGAACAGAAGAAGATTCCAAGAAGGACACAAAAGAAGATAGGCCAATCAGTTCAGATGATAAGGAAAAAACAAACGATACTACGACCAAAACAATAAAAACTTGCCAAAAAACCAATCAACATGAGACCAACAGTAAAAGTGATAAAACCGATAAGACTGATACAGAAAAAACATCTGATGACAAGACAGTTGGTAAAAACAATGATGATGATAAAAATAAAACTGGGGACAAAGAAAAAGGTACGAAGGATGATTCCAATACTGCCAGCGAAAAGAAAGATAACAATGATGATGATAAAAATAAAACTGGGGGCAAAGAAAATAGTACGAAGGATGACTCCAATACTGACAGCGGAAAGAAAGATACTGTAACAGAGGATACTACAAAAGGAACAAATCCTACTCCGAAAGAATCGTGCAAATCCAAAGACCATACTCATTGTAATCACAACACAAAAAATAAAACTATAATTAAAAAAAGTGGCAGTAGAAAAACCGCCAGTCAACAAGAAAGTAGCTATTCTAGCATGACTTCGTCAACTGAAAACAAGCCGACTCCGTTCGATACCTGCAAATCGAAAGAACATAACCACTGTAATCACAATACAGAAAAGAAAACTGTCATCCAAGAAAGAACAGCCGAATCTGCAAGTACAGAAGAAAGTGAATTTTACAAGCAGACGACTACGGACGGAAATGGTGGATTTACTTCGTACGACTCGCAGCAAAGCTCCAAGGAATCGTGCGAAGCGAACCAGAGTAGCTGTAAGGAAATTATAAGCTCCGATGACGGCGAGCATGGCGAGTTCCATTCTTCCAGCCACAGTAGCTCCCAAAAGAGTTCCGAATCTAGCTATAGCTATACTAAGCAATCTAGAAGCTAATCATACATCGCTTCAATCAGATAACATTCGGTTTTAAACTGGAGTTCCGATTTATTATTTTATATTTAAATTTTTTTTGCTATATGACTATTTATTGGTCTTTTTTTTCATGGCTTGAAGTAATTTTATGTTAAAGCTGCCCTCCTAGTAAAGAACGAATTTTTGACAAAATATAGTAAGATACATTAAATTATTCGGAATCGCCTGGTAAAATACAACATTCAGTTCTCACTCACCTATCAAAACACGTTAGACATAGTTACTGCGTTCTTCACTAAGGGGGCAGAAATGTAGTTTTAAGATGGCATTGCAATAATAGAAGTTTGTATGCATAAAAGATTGGGTGACGGGTAGTTTTTATAAGGATAATTATATTCCTTTAATTAAGTTTATCATTTATTCTTCGCAATAAAAATTATTTGAAAATAGCTAGGTTATTTTTTGAACTACCCCTATAAGTAGTACCTATGTTTTACTTGTTTATCTTTCCTTATAAAAATAATGCACCAAATTCGGATTATCAATATACTATCAGAAGCGATCGTGGCGTAGCTACGGTCACAATTGGGATGGGTGACCTCAAGTGGCATTACGAAGAGCGCTTCTGTGCTTCGGAGGGCTAGTTAAATTGTCGGTGACGGCTTTTAAGTCGTTAAGCCATGACAGAGGCCTTTAGGCGGCCTAAAAACTCCGTCACAAGAGTTGGCCACTAGCTCATACAAACCTTACTGATATCCAGTCTAACCTGAACTACAGAGATATAAATACTCCAACAAGAGAGCTCAGTAAAACTTTTAAGCTGTACCTATTTTAAAAACTATACATCCTAGAATAAAAATTCATACAGAAAGAAAGAAATGTTTTTTGATAGACACAAACAACACAGAATGTCATCATGTCCACTGTGACCCCCCCCCCCCCTTCGGACCGCGCCTAACTTGAATACGCCTCCTCAATCTGGAACCCCTTAAATAGTATCATCTATAGAATTCATTCTCAGAGGATAGAAAGTATTCAAAGATCTTTACAAGACACCTTGCATTCATTTCCCCTGGTATTTCACATAGAAGCCCCTCAACATTTTCATTATGGTTTCCATACATTGCCGTCTAAAACTGCTAGATTATTTATTCCTTTAGAAAATAGTTAATAATCAGCTCAACTGTAGTGACATCTTTGACTGCTCCTAATAGAAATACAAGACACCCCATTTTGTACTAAAATTCTCCATAAACCGTTTTGCTATACCAATACTGGAACACAAACATCTGTGGCCAGGCTTTGTAACCAGTACAACCATGTAAATATAAATAAATAACAGCCAATAGTCACATAATAGTCTTGACCCCACTAGGATTCTGTGTCAGAAACTACGAGTACCATGGCACCACAACACCCAGACCCGGAACAAATATTTACAGAGCATGCAAACATTTCTTCCGCAGCGGGAATCGAACCCGCGCCTCTTGCGTCTCTGCCGTGCAATCGCCCGCCACGCCACCGAGGCCGTCAAATCATAGAACCAATAAATTAAGGAGATTTTTTGTGATTATGTCATTGGCTGGAACAATTCCGGCATCAATACAAATATGATTATATAGGTACAAAATAAAAGAATAGTCCTTTTTGCAATAAAATACTAATGTTTATTTTATAATATCTACTATTGATTTTATACATATTTTATAGTATTATAGATTCTTTAAACCTAAAGACATTATTGCGTGCTATCTTAGCAAATAAATGTTATGTTTATGTCTATATTATTTTAAATTCATTGTTAAGAATATTAAAACTAACAATATTATGTTGATTATTTCAGGCAGTGCAGCGTTCACCTTTAATTGGCTTGTGTATTAGATAATAAACCTAATGTTATGTTTTTATTTTAAAGTTAAGATACATATAGCAGTTAGCGATCCTGTTTTGAATAAATAAATAAAAGTATGGATATGCAAGGATTGATCAAAAAAATACAAAAAGTTAATTTCATAATTCTATTTTACACAGATATTTGGAAAAGGGCCGGGACAAGAGTACCCTAAACTGACGAGCATGCATGACGAATGTAGTGAGAGTGAATGAAATAATATAATATTATAATAATATTTGTGGACATATCACACAGCGCCATCTAGCCCCAAACTAAGCAAAGCTTGTACTATGGGAACCAAATGGCTGATAACATACTTATATTACTACAACACCCAGACCCGGTAGAAATATTTGTAGAACAATGTTTGTAACATTTCTCCCGTAGCGGGAATGGAACCTGCGCCTCATGCGTCTCAGCCGAGCACTCGCCCGCCACGCCACCGAGGTCGTCTCTGCGAATGAAGCGAAAGAAGTATGCCGGGATCGTAGCGAATGGCGATCCGTGATCTCTCTGCCTACCCCTATGGAAAACAGGCGTGATTTTATGTATGTATGTATGTACAGATATTTAAAATTAAAAATAATCAATTATATTAACAGGATGAGCTACCTAAATTAATAATAAACAAACTATAAACCTACTATACTGAAAAAAAAATGGATATGTATCTTAGTAACACTAAATGATTAATGATTAATGAATTAACCTACTTCCAAATTTAATGAAATACCATTACAAAAATACAATTACGTATAATACTAGATTTCGTTTGTCCAGAATATTATATAAAACGATACAAACGATATTTTAACTCGCTTCGCTCACTAGTTTTACGATTCCTATCTAGAGATCATCCAAAGCTTTCAATCTAAAATGCTAAGAATGATAGCAGATGCCCCATGGTAAATCACAAACAGCCAACTACACCTAGATCTGGAGATACCAATGGTTAAAGAGGCCATAACCCACAAGTTGGGATCTTACGCCAAACGCATACAACATCCAAACGAACTTGCTGCGAACTTAATGGTCAAATCCACATCCTTCCAGCGATTAAAGAGGAGAACCCCTCAAGACCTCATATAGTCCGCGACGAGAAGGGAACACGCGACATATGGATATGCTACTGGGCCTATTCCATGCACGCCAATGACGAAGTCTTCAAAACTTCAAAAATCTAGCTCAATGCCCAGAAAGGCAAATAGCAAGAATAGATATGGGATAAAAAAAAGTTTTGCGATTCCAGATTATTTTGTTCAGAATAGTCGTTTTGGCTCAAGACCTAATTTTTCCTGGACACAGATATTTTTGTCAGCTCTTTTTACACAAATATAATTGACTCGCTTCTCTCGCTGGTGGTTATAAAGTTCAGAATGTTTTTATTCAGAATCCTTTCGTTTTGTAGCTCTAGACTTAATTTTAGTAGTCACCTCTTTTTACACAGAAAATATCTAATCGCTGCGCTCGCGATTCTAAGCCTTTACAGCTCTAGACTTTTAGTAGGAACGTTTTTTTAAAGAAAAAACATATTCGCTGCGCTCACTAACACTATCCTAAATCCTTAAGCCTTTTAAGTCCGGATTTCATTTTAGTAAGCACGTCCTTTTCACTGAAAAAATCTACTCGCTGCGCTCGCTAGTAATACGTAACTTGCTAGTAGTGTGTAACATTATTTTATTCAAGATTCTTAGTCTTTTTAGCTCTATACTTCCGCTTTCTAGGCACCGGCATTTCATCCAATTTCAGCATAGCCTGAGCTAGCATACCCGGAAAGTCCCTAGCAGGCCGATACTTGTTTTTGATTGGTTCTAGAATCTTTTCCAATGGGGTGTCTCCTAACAAATGAGCCAATGGGTTAGCTGTGACCAGTTTTGTTCCTCCTGGAAGGTCTATCACGTCAGTTCTAGATGCTGGTGCTTTCGCTTCTTCAGTCACTTCGCCGATATCTATTTCGTTTAAGTTTTCAGAGTCCACTTTTATGATTTTAAAGTATGGGGCCTCGGACTGTAACGTTGCTATGTGGATTTTGGAGTATCCCTTAGGCATTTTTGGGATGATAATTTTTGTGGGTGGAAATAGTCTTGGAGGCTCCTCTGTTCCCTCTAGAGACACTTCGTGAGCCACTTCTGGTATATTATCAACTCTATCATCATGGAATGAATCAGAGTAATCATGTTCAGTGAAGTCGGGTATTATGTAATCCTTTTGCAGTTCATTTACCAACTTAACACTAACTTTTGTCTTCACATAATTGTCTAATTGTTTGAACCGTTCAGGCATTCTTAAGGAGACTTGTTGAGTGAACTGTTCAGGTTTGAATTTGGTCAATTTTATAGTTGGTCGTCTGAATGAGCCGATCAAAGGTGCTATGCTGATCGACGAGTCGATCTTGATCTTTGCGTTTGGTGCTTCGTTGGTCTCTGGTCTGAAGTTTTCTAGAAAATTCCTTACTGACAGGTCGGATTCGACTGGTTTTATAGTAGCTGACACTTTAGATTTTTCAAGATTAACCTTTTTCAAGGTAATTTTGAACATATTTGGTTTATTTAAGATTTCCGGTTCATCAATTGAGGAGTTGTCCTGTTTTTTCTTTTGAAGCAAGGTTTTAAGTGTTTCGGTCAGTTTTGAGCTAGCATGTTCTTCAGTGATGTGGCTGTTGAGAGCCTCCATAGTGTTAAAACTTTGTGAACACTTAACACATTCTATTTTCAAATCTTCATAGTGCAAACTCATATGATTTTGATGATTTTGGAATGTATAACAATTTTTCTTGCAGACTTGACAGATAAACTGAGATTTCGACCCTTTCCTTCTAAAAATCCATGTCCGTTTTGTCAGGCCTTTCGTCTTCAGAACTCGTTTCTTGACTTCTACTAATGGTTCTTCATCAGAAGAGTAGATCATTACTGGTTCTTTCCTTGTCATTCTTGGTTTTTTACTTTGGTTATCTTGCATGGGTAGTTTTCTCTTCATTGGCTTATCATCTTCTGATTCCACTTCTGTGGCATCTGTGTCGATATCTAATGAAGGAATGGATAATGCTTCTGACCCTTGGTCATTCTGATTTTGGAACATTTCTTTTGGGACAACGCAGTGAGGAACAAAGGGAGCCTCAGATTTTTTCTCCGCAAAGAACACATGGTATTTATCATTGAATTCGACAAACCCAACGCTGTTATGTTCAACCTTAATATGAAGTGTGAAACTTTTTCTTACTCTGAACGTTCTATTGCAAATTTTACATGTAAATGGTTCCAAATCCTTGTGTTTCGAGAAGAAATGAGCGAATAGCTTCTGTGGATGTTTGAAAATGAATTTGCAATCGTCGCATTTATATTTGTATAAGTGGAACGAAGGTTGGTGGACACGTTCAATGTGTTTATTTATCGCCCCTTTACCGATAAACTCTTTCGGACAGAATGTGCAACGCATTAAGGTCATGTCCGTCGGATGTTCTTTAGTCTGGTGTGCAGAGAGGTCATCGATACTTTGACAGATTACGTGACAGTCGACACATTTCAAGGCTTTACAGTTCTTCAAATGTTTTTCCATCATTCGTGGATGCACTTGCATATTGCAGACCTTGCAAGCCACAATTTCCACTAACAAGCCTTCCTTCACACTTGAGCACCTCTTGCCATACCTAACATGGTGTAAAAGGCATTTTTTTGTCTTAAACAGGCCCGAGCATTGATCGCACACAAACCCTTTACATTTCTTTGTTCTCAGATGTTTGATGTAAACCTGCAAATGTGTTGTGGAGAAATTGCATGTGGCGCACAAGAATGTCTTTTTGCCAACCGTTTGCAGTAATACACCGGCTTTCATATTAAGAATATAAGATAAATATGTCACACAATGCAGACAGCAGCCTTCTTTGTCATTGTCGTGCATTTTCCGCTCATGTAACTCTAAAAAAACCCGTTCTGTGAAGATTAAAGGGCATTGGGAGCATGAATACGCATTGTCGGCCTTTTGATGTGACTTTTCATGTGAATTCAGAACAGATCCGTCCAAAAATGCTTTCGTACAAAAGCGACAGCATCGTAACTCTAATATATGTTTATCCCTCACATGTTCAGCGTAATTAAGCATATCTGTGTAAGTTTCTCTGCAGAACTGGCAGTGTTTTGGATTTACTTTATTGTGCATTTGCTTTAGGTGGATTACTAAATCTTCGGAGTCTAAAAACTCGGCAAAGCAAATGGTGCAAGTTGTGTCGCCTAAGGTTACTTCATGGTCCACGATCTCTATTTCGGGCTTCATCATTTTGGAGGTTCAGATTTCTGTCACAAATTTTTGTTACAACTTTAGAGTCTGCAGAAATAAGTAAAAAATATAACACAGTCACATTATTACGTAGGTACTCGCGGTTACGGGGAAGCGTTGTCTTCTTTTATTTCTTTTCAATCAAGGCTTGACTTGACATTGACAAACAGAACTTTTGACAGTGACAGACAGCGAAATTTCATTGCGTTTCATGCATGCTCTAAATTAGTTCATCTACGAGTGTATTCAATAATTATAATTATTTCCTCTTGAAATTAAAAAAGGGATTAAGTATCTATATTTATTGTTCCGAGGTATATAGTGACAATTAATATAAATACACGAAACGCAAGCGCCATGAGCATAATATAGGATTACTGATTATTTTGTGAGTGTAGCTGTAGACATTGAACGCCTACCTACTAGCTATGTTTTGGTCAAGATCTGTCTTGCTTGTTTAATGCAGAAAATTAATTAATAGAGGGCAACACCAAACAACAAGTATGACAATATTAGTGTTTTTGCATTTTAATAAAAGTTAATGCTTTAAATTGTAGGTACCTAGAAAGGTACCCAGAAGGTACCTAAAAATAAAAATCATTGAAAATCATACGAAACCTTCACGTCACGTTTATCGTGCTAATTATTCATCATCATACTTCTCTGCTTCTATGTGGAAATATCAAATCTATATTAAATATCTGCTGAAAGATATTTGATAAGCGGAATACCTTGGACCAGCTTAGGGTAAAGGTAAAAAGGTCCAACAAATTCGGGAAACATTTTTACGCCGGCTACCCGGACGCGGCAAAAAATCACGCCCGAGGAAATGTCATTTATTGTCTGTCATGTCACCATTCCTAAATGCCCGTACATAACAAAAAATAGGCAGCTTGCTCTGCCATGCACAAAATCAAGAGCACCAGGTGAATATCCAAGATATTTCCACATATATTATCGTAAAACATTCATGGACGCATTTACAAAAAAATCTTGCTACATCATTCTGATTCTAACCAAAAACTTTCTAAACTACGCTCTCTATTTTCATGTTGTTGTCGTTGTAATCGCTTTAAAACAATCTTAAATAACAGCAATTATGTGTTTTAATGGCGAAAAAACATTCGGTTTTGTTCGCAACATGTTTTTTGCGTGTTGGTAAAGAGTAAGGAAAACCTACGTACAGAGGTCGTATTAAAATTCATAGTTTAAATACAATTTAACATATATTCTTATTCTATATTCTAGGATAGTGTTCCTCATGTATTATTTAGCTATGAATTTTTTATTATAAACATATTTACCTTCTAATTCTCAGAACACCTATATGTCATTGTAAGTACCAACCTATTTACATACATCATACCATTTATGTAAACAACTTTTTGTTTGTTTCTGATGTACTTGGTCATTATTTACATGAATTATTAAAATTAATATACTTCTCTACTGGACTGGGTGTAAAGAAAAAACAGAATTCATCCAGCTTTTCTCCCCGAGCATGTCTTAAAAGTCGACTAAGGGATACCCCATCATGATGGACTATCTATATGGGCGATGGGCTGATCACCTGTTATCATGGTTCACCATATCCATCTTGGGACTTTGAATTAGGTGTTGCAGTAAGTTACCTTAAGAATACTTGTGGCTCTGCCCACCCCATTAGGGATACGGACGTGATAATAATGTATGTATGTAATAAATTTCTGAATCATTGAACATTCAAGGAGAGGATGAATAAAACAGGTGTATGAGGCGAGTGTGATGATGTGTGATGGTACCGTTGGAAGGGGAAGACCTTGGCGCACATACCTGGACCAAATCTGCGACGATTAGGAAAAGGGCCAGGTCAAGAGTACCCTAAACCTACAAGCATGATGAATATGAGAGTGAATGAAGCAAAAGAAGTATGTCAGGATCATAGCAAATGGAGATCCGTGATCTCTGCCTATCCTTATGGGAAATAGGCGTGATTTTATGCATAAACATATATGTAAGAACATACTATAAGTCAAAAATAATGAAAACATTGCACGAATATTAGAATTTTTGCTGAGGAATTCTCTGCCAGCTAACCAATGAAATGGTATGCAGAGGTTGACATGCAATTTTAAAAGAATATAACAACTTAACCCTACATTTGGATGGGTGACTGCAAGTGGCATTACGATGAGCGCTTCCGTGCTTCGGAGGGCACGTTAAATTGTCGGTCCCGGCTTTTATGTCGTTAAAATAAAAATAAAATAAATAAAATGTATTTATTTCAGACCATTGATCCATATTGTGTTAGTAGTAACTTACAAGCTAAATTAGTAAACCTAAAAACTACTTAAAATAAAACTAAAAAAATAACATTAAGCCATGAGGAGGCCTTTAGGCGGCCTAAAAACTCCGTCAACAGAGTTGGCCACTTGCTCATACGAACTTACTTACCCTACATTTGATGCTATATTTATTTCATTTCCGTTTAAATCTTATCAATATACACATGTCATTATCTTTTCATTTAAATTTTGTTTAGGTTGATTAGATACTTTATCTTTGCAGTGTTTTTCAAGCATTCGTAATTCGGTTCTAGATGCGTACCTTTTTGTTTTCCTGACGTTTTGGATCGTTGTCGGGATGACTTGACGATGAACAAGACAGAAGTTTTAATTTCTTTATATTGTGTCGTCGTCATCATCATCTTCCTGCCCTTATCCCACTCTATGTGGGGTCGGCACAGCATGATCCTTGGATCATGCTGTAAAAGTTTCGGCTAAGGTGTTATGAAAAGCCATCTGCCTGACGTCAACCCTCCTTGGGAATACTTGCTTATTGTATTTCATCATGTTGGAGGATACTATCCCTTAGTCGACTTTTATGACATGTAACAATTTCTTTATATTGTGTAATTTTAAATATAATTCTAGTTAATGTTAGGGGAACAAAGATCTACACTGACGTCCCACGGTGGGGTGTATTTTGCATTATCCCCCTGCTAACCCTCCCCCAGCCAGCCCAACTCCTTAAAGTACCGGAGAAGGACTTTGGGATGTTGGCAGCGGTGTTCCAGCATCCTCGATGGTGTTGAGGCTGTTGGCAGTGTAAATGAGTTTGAAGATGATGCCATATAGTTTCCGATGACTGTCTTCAGTCCTGAGTTTTGTCTTATTTATTTTGTTGCACATCATTGAAGCATTACATGTTCCACTTCCAGTGATGTGAACACATCCTTACTTGATATTTGTAAACAACTGATTATTTGCAAGAATTATTTCAGTTTAATATGTCATGTTATTTTTGCTTTTTCCTCATCTTCTTCCCTTTACAAATTGATGAATTGTAAACATTGAATATGAGTTATAAGCCTTGTCTGAGGGCCAAAGAAAAGATGGATGTATTGTGTGAAAAAGAACATGTGTTTGAAAGGAGAGGGTATCGAGGTGATAGGAGAAGATGGAAGAGGGAAACATGTGCCGACCCCACCTTGTAGGATGGGGACAGGAAAATGATGACTAGTTATGGAATCTAGTTTTGTATGACAGGAGCCCAATTCTCGGGAAATAGATATCAAATCAAATCAAATCAATTTATTTCCTTATTTGTACACTAGGAAAAGTCAACATAATAAAAACATAAACAAGAGAAATAATAAAAACCTGTAAACTTAACTATGTATGCTTTACATACTAAAATGATCAGCCATGGCTTCGTCAATATTGTAAAATGATTTTAATAATAGATAATTTTTAATCCTAACAGTAAAGTCTTTAAATATCACCAAAGCTGTCAATATAATTAATTGGAACTTCCGTATTCTCGAGAAGTCACTGTAGATAAAATCATCGATAAATCATTCGATATTGTTGTTTTCTATTTTTACATTTCAAATGTCTGACGAATTTGTTGGTTTTTTTTTATCAACATGATTGAGGAGTCTGAAATTGCACGTGAGGTCAACCCTCCTTGGGAATACTTGCTTATTGTATCTCATCATGTTGGAGGATACTATCCCTTAGTCGACTTTTACGACATGCTCGGGGAGAGAAGCAGCTGGACGCATTCTGTTTTTTTTTTGTCCCAGTCCAGCAGAAAAGTTAATCCCGTTCTTTCAAGCTATAAAAATCCAAGAATTCCGTAATTAGCTAAACAATTAGGGCTGAACAAAACTCCCTTATCGCATTGAAATGTACCTAATGTTTGGATGTGCCTCTGACTACCCCTTAGACATTATCAACGATCTCGAGACCCTATATAATTGAGAAAATATTTTAATAGATTTTTTGTTTGTTTCAGATCTTGAAATGCCGTGATATCCCCACACAAACATATTATTTTTTTAATCCAAAATTGTCAAATTCTCTTTTGGGAGGTTATATTTATTTATCAAAAACACTTTTGGCCATCGTACGGGCAGAAAAATTTGCACCCTTTCATCTCTATAGGCTCACCTGAGCTTTGAGTGGACTAGATAACTTGGATTATCCAAGATAGTCTCAATCATTTCAAAATGACAGATCAATCTGTAGACGCCGTTACTGCAGGGGTCTCGGATTTAACCGTTCTTTCCTTTCGTAAGTTAGACGATGTTAAAAGACTTGCGAAACATTTTCGCTACGTCATAACACACCCCTTGACTGAGAGCAATCCTGCTATACTTAAGTATTTGAAGAGTTTGGATGAGACTCATAGGAGAATCTTCACACAGAAGCGTGAGAGTGTTGAGGTGGAGTATATTTTTACGACGGAGAAGAAGAGCAATCTACAACGGCAGAGGTTCAATAGCATGCAGATCAGTGAGGTGCCGGAACTGTTGAAAGCTGAGTTGTCAGAGCCTGACGCCAAGCAGGTCCATATATGCACGGATTGTAACGTAGAAATCGAGTTGAATGATGAGGAACCACTTATGGAGTCCCTGCAGAAGCACTTCAACTTGGAGATACATCAACCGAAGCCGAAGATGAAGCGGGAAAGTGTGGATGTCTCTGAGCCGATTTTGCTACCTCGCATGTCGAGGCGCTTGTCCTCAATGGCGTGTGGGGAAACCCACAGCATCGATGTATCCCATCTTATCAAGCCTTCCGAGAAACTGGAGCGAAATACTTATACGAAACTCAACGCGGCGTTACTTAAATACTTACCTGACAATTCTGAAGCTACTATCGGTGCTGCCATCAAGTTTTACACCGCAGTCCTCAGTATTTTGACCCAGGATGTGTCCACTATCGACTTTAGCACTCAGACTAGCTCTGTCGCTCCGATTATCATGAGTATCCGTGACAATGTCTACCAAAACTTTGCTGCTGATGCTAATAAGAATATAGAGGGGGATGAGAGCGAACAAACTCCTGAGAAGCCAAAAATGCAAGCGAAGAAATACCGCTACTACGGACCGATTGAAAATCTGATTCTAAAGCTCTTAGCTGACCACAAACTATTGACTCTTGTTGACGACCGCACTGGAAAGCTAGCCTTTTTCTGCATTGCTTGCGAGTATTATACCCTGAGATTCCATTACGACAGTGTTTTGAACCACGTGTTTAGTGAAACACACATCCACAATCTCTCCTGCATCCTACAATCCGACACTCACGTTCACTTCATGATGCACAAAGATCCTTCTATCGGGACAATCAAGAAAGTTAACAGTTTCTTCCTTAGGAAGCATGAAGTTGTCACCCTTAACAACGGATGGCAATGCAACCACTGCAACACCAACACAGAGAGCATTGAACAAACGATCCTCCATATCTTGGAGGAAAAGCATCTAGCTAAGGTGTCTGACGACCTCTATATGCATGCTAGAAGAGCCGACAATGGGATCCCTGAGGACTGGGGCCCAAAGGACTTGAATTGGTCGAAATTCCTCGCCAGTTCCAGCAAACCTCAGAACCGTAACGACCATATTATAACGGAGAACTTCATAAAACCTTCCGGAAAGGTGGGAAACTATTGCACCTGCTGTGATATGACTCTAAAAGGACCCAGACAGGTGCTATTCAATCATATTCGTCAGAAAAAACATCTGCGTAACGCAGCTCCGCGAAAACTGGCGATGCTGTACAAAAATCACTGCCGTCCATCCGAATACTTTGCTAGTTTCGGCAACTTCTACATCTGCGCCGTCTGTCCTGACTACGTGGCTCTACCCTCCTACGCAGCTATTGTAGAGCACTTCGAAAGCGATGCTCACTTCGAGAGCATCTCAAAGCTGATCCGCACTGCACTGTATCCCGAAGACGACAAAGAGATGCTGACCATGAACAAAATCGTTATCGGTAACAGCATTAAGTGCGAATTTTGTGACGAAACATTCCCAGATTACAAGACTTGCGTTAAACATATCCTCTCTTCTTACGAGCACCAGTCTGCTGTGGCTGAGGCCAAGCTTCAGGCCAATAAAGGGGATATAATCAGCGTTTACATGAAAGGAAACTACATATTGCACAGCGAAGGGGCTTCGTTTACTTGCGTGGCTTGCAAATGCGTTTTCAACTCTATCCGTTCGCTGCTAACCCATTTGGTCTACGCCCAGCATTTCCTCACGAAACCCAACACAGAATCCGTCTTCCGTTTTTACCTGGAGCTGAAGCATAATATAACTATGTTGGCTCGCAATAAGTATGTGTACTACGACTTTGGGTGTTTGAAGTGTGGTGTCTGCGAGGCCGATGTGGAAGAGGGGGAGAACGCTAAGCGTCACGTGGTATCACCGCGTCATAGAGAAAATATGGGGGCCAGTTATGTGAACGTTAATGCGGACACGTCTGGTATTGAGTAGATGTGAGTATTAAGGTAATTGATAAACACCATATAGCCAGTGACGGATTAAGACTACTTGATGCTCTAAGCAATCCATGCCTGTGGGCCCCCCTATCCGTATGTCAACTAGAATCGGTCTTTAAACCTTTACCGCCTAAAAACATTAGCTTTTTGTAAAATAAGATGATGAGACGTAACGTGAGAGAGAGACGTGATGCCCTAAGGACGGATTTTTTTTGTGCTTCTTCTGGTGCCCCCTCAGACGTGATGCCCTAGGCAATTGCTTAATTTGATTAAGGGTTAATCCGTCACTGCACACCTGTTCGAGATCTGTGTTTATCGCGGATTCGTAAGAGTAAATTCCGCGAGAAATGGCGATGATCAATAATTTAGGACACCCATTCTTTGTTGATGCGCGAACGAACAAAGATGATCGCATCGTTGATTCGCTATGCAAATGTATTTCTGAACGGCATTCGCCTCGTCATGGAGACGTCGTTTCGGCCGTAGCTTCGCTAAAACCCGGATGAAATGTAGCCTTGATCATGAAATGTGTACCTAATCTATATTCCATGTTACATTTGCCGTTACGGAGATGGAAACACCCATTCCCACATAAATTTCGCATTTGTAATATTAGTTTAATTATTTGGATGTTTTTTTCATGCAGAAAATTAATAACTATATAACATTCACATATTATCACAACCGTATCCCTAACCACACCTGAAAAGTCAGTCAGAATCCTATTGAAAGTCACAAACATCTAGAACTAGATGTAATAAAAACCTTTGGATTTTGCTTGATGTTCGAGAAAAAAATAAATTGTATTTACTTGTTTACACTTTTAATTAAAAGATTTTAGGAACAGTTTATTTTAACAAACAAAAAACACAAATAGGCTTACAGAATAGTCCAAATCGCACAAATGTTATAAAAAAAATTCAATATTAGTTTAAAATACCTACTATTACAATAAAATAAAATCAAACAATATCAATAAAAATACAGATTAAAAGTTAATAATTGAAATTAAAACAAATAAATCAGTTTTAATACGCGCGTCTGACGTGTGAGTCTAGTCGCAGTTGAATGTAGAGTGCTCGCGAACCGACTGCGTCCTCCGCCCGCCCCCCGCGCCTTCCCCTCCTACCCCTTGGTGTTGACTGGCGACGCTAAGGGTCCGTTTATGGAACGATGTAATGGGATATCCTAAAAGTCGTCACACGGTAAAGATGCTATAACATTTTTATCTTAAGATACCTTACGATAAAATATTATAGCATCTTAATGTATCACACACTGTTAAGATACGATAATATATTATGGTCTTATTCTCTTGAAAAACGACGGTGTCACACGTATTTAGCATAGCGAGGTATCTTAAGATGAAGTCGCCCTATCGCTCAGTATCGGTTCATAATGATTGTATGGCGAGCGATATTTTATCTTAAGATCTCAGACCAAATAAAAGAAAAGACGCAGCGCCGCGAACAACAAAAGTGAAGCCACACAAAACCGTGCTCCTGCAAGTAAACATACACGCTCACGCACACACCTACACTAAAACCATGCTCATCGATCTTAGTACGTCACGAGTCTTAAAACTAGAATTATGCCTTCCTGTGTTGTGAAAAACTTGAAAAACACCAGAAAATCACATCAAAAGTCTCACTGAATCACTTTTCACTTGTAGTTCTTCAATTAACATCGTTTTTTAATTATTAGACAAACCCCTGAATACTCAAACGCATTTCAAAGTTAAGCACGTTTCAAATGATGATTTTTTGACAGATTTTCATCAGAAACTGACAAAAAACCGTGAGTTGAGACGTACTCAACTCTGAGTCGCGTTTGAGTATTCGGGGGTAAGAATTTTAGGTTACTTTGAACACAAAACCTTCGACACAAAAAGGTGGCTTCACTTTTGTTGTTCGCGGCGCGGCGTCTTATTCTTTTATTTGGTCTGAGCTTATGAAGAAATATTATAGCAACTTCGTCGTCTATAATACGCTTTACAATGGTGCTTGTCTATATAGTTTCTTTGTCCACAGGTTGCTGTTGAGTTTGCCTGGCTAAGGACCTTAAATCGTTGCTGTCGTATATTTTGTTAATCTAATGTGAATTTTAAGGAATCATTTCTGATGTAAATGGCAAATCATTTTACAATTTTATTAAATGAGATATTTTTTACTCGTTGCATCTTATTTAGTTCTACAAATATTAGTACCTAACCTACCTATACCTACCACAAATGTTGTGTATCAATGGATTTTTTTTTTTTTTTTTTTTTAACCGAAATAGGTTTGCGTTTGACCACACTCAACCTGATGTTAAGTAACAGTGTGGTCTAAGATGGAGCACGCTTACCTAGAAGAAACCTATTAACTCTCGATTTAAAGACACCCATATTATATTATCTGTGCGCTATACCAGTACTCTCAAACGCTGAAGGAAAACATCGTGAGGAAACCCGCGGCTTAGTCAGCTCCGCACGTACTTACTAGGTATTAGAATAAATAAATATTTGTGGACATTTGACACAGCGCCATCTAGCCCCAAACTAAGCAAAGCTTGTACTATGGGAACCAGATGGCTGATACAATACTTATATACCTACCTACTACAACAACCAGACCTGAAAGAAATATTTGCAGAACATGCTAACATTTCTCCCAGTGGGAATCGAACCCGCGCCTCTTGCGTCTCAGTCGAGCATTCGCCCGCCACGCCACAGGTTGTCCAATAAGAGTAGACTAGTCTTTACTGTGGATAAGGCCGTTAATGAAGTAAAAAAAAAGCACAATATCTTCGTAATATTTATTTATTTCACGACGAATATTAGGTACAATTAAATATTGAATATTTCAAAGGCTACTTCTACACATCTTATAAAATTCAAAATAAATAACTATCTATAGACAATTTCGGGCATAATAGCTTTTTGAAAAATAGAACCTACATGATCGCATTGAAATTATGTTCGATGCTAAATATCAAAAGAGCTAGGTTATAGAACGCACCACATAAAATAAACCGCGTGGACTGTTATGCACAAATAAATAAATACTTGTGGAAATTTCACACAGCCCCCCAACTAAGCAAAGCTTGTACTATGGGAACCAATATGGTTGATACAATACTTATATACCTACTACAACAACCAGACCTGGAAGAAATATTTGCAGAACATACAAACATTTCTCCCGTAGCGGGAATCGAACCCTCTTGCGTCTCAGCCGAGCATTCGCCCGCCACGCTACCGAGGTCGTCATTATTTCCCTTTTTATTCAGTTATAATATTTTTATGCTATAAAATTAAGAATTTAAATAACCCCAGAAACAGGTCACAATTCAATCGGACCTGTAAAAGTTGGAAATATTTGTCAAGTAGGAAATGAGCTGATTATAATTATCTTCAAACGCCTCAACGGAGTATCAATTCTTGAAAATGATCAAAATGGTCCATTTTCATTGTTTTTTTTTCAATTTTGTAGCCTTGAAGTCATTTGATGACTTCAAAATTAAAAATATTTAAAGAAATCACCAAATGACTCATAAAAATAAGAATATAAAAAAAAATACAATAGAAATGGACCATTTCTGTGACTTTTTATCAATCGGTGATCTTCAAGAATTGATACCCAGATAACTATAGCTTATATTTATCTCAATTCACATTATAACTTTCAAACAGAAAAAACCAACACATTAAAATAGGTCCATTCGTTTAGGAGCTTTATCACCCTCTTCTTCGTCGGGGGAATAAATACCGAAAATAATATACAAACTCTTTTGTCAGCAAAAAAGTCAAAGTTCAAACTTTTTCCCGCGGTTTTATATTACGTGGCGCGAACTAATTACAATTTCATAAATTATTTAAATCTAGGGTTGCCAGATGGCCCGTATTTTACGGGTTACCCAGTTTTCAAACTACTAAAATCTAAGAACTCTTATTTAGCATAACAAAATACGGGGTAAACGTCTCTCGTACCTCGAGAGCTTTGAGATACAGACGTGAAGATGTTTTTTTTATTTGTCTCCTGTAAAAACATCGAGAACCATATTTTTCATGCTGTTAACCCTTAAATCAAGAAGTGGCATATGGCAGCCATATTTAGATCCGTAATTAATAAGAGAAGAAATTCTATCTTACATTATAAAGTACAACATTTAGGATTCTAGCTCAAAACCCCATTGGAACCGACTAGTGGATTCAAATTCTGCTTGCGAAGCGCTCGTGGCGTAACTTGCTTAGACGTTCCTGATTGATCGTTAAAGTTAAGCAACGTTGTGCGCGGTCACAATTGGGATGGGTGACCGCAAGTGGCATTACGAGATGAGCGCTTCCGTGCTTCGGAGGGCACGTTAAATTGTCGGTCCCGGCTTTTAAGTCGTTAAGCCATGACGGAGGCCTTTAGTCGGCCCTAACTAAAAACTTATCACAAGAGTTGGCCATGCGAACTTATTTTGAGGTAGAATTTTTGGAAGTTAATTTTGAAACAGCGGTCTCAAAAACTGCGGTTGCTACTTCTAGTCGTGTCTATAGTTCTTTGGAACCAGTGTGGTGAAAGGATAGGTCCCTTTCGTGCACTTGGCAGTTCGAAATAGATGAATTAGATTACGTTCAGGATGACACCTGGACCAAACGCATGTTGAAATTCAGAAAACTTGCGTATTTCGCTACACACAATTAAAAGTGATGTTTAAACAGATATTTTTGGTTTTCTAACTATTATTATTCATTTTGGATTTCCACTATAATGTATAATAATGTGGGCAGAGACACAAGTAATCATAAGGGGACATGTAGTCACTCCTGATTCAAACTCTCGAGGTCGTCAGATTTCCAGCCTGTCTAGCAAAAGAGGTTACAAATCTGGATTCCTAATAATAATTTTAAATTATTACATTTAGATTAAGTATATACCTTAATATATAACAGAGATCACTTATAAACATTTCATGCAGTTACACAAACTACATCTATAAAATATATAAAAAGCGCCATCTCTTGTTTACAAACCGAACTATTCCCAATCGTAGAATACCACAAATATTGTGCGCACTAGCCTCTGAAATAAGAACTAACGCGTAAAAGGGCTGGTTCAGTTATTATTAGTTGCATATTCCGAATTCGGTTTTCATACCAAAGCGCGAAGTTTGCCGAGGCACACAATATTTGTGGTACAATTCACACCATTATCTTTCGTACAATAAACATTTACGCCAGAATAAAACATTAAATTCACATTCAAACTTTTCCCCGCGGTTTCTAACTCGGCGCGACCAAAGTTTATTACAATTCTCCATAGATGGCGCTATAAAGCTTCCCAGACTCGACTGAGACTGCCCGCGAAACATTGTTTATGATTTATGAACAAATAGATTTTTCACTCCTCTTTCTCAAAAAGTCCGTCATTGTAGCGTACCAGAGTGGGGATAAAATAGCATATTTTGCCTCTAGGGGGAAATTTATACATTTTTTAAATTTTTTATCCTACAAAAACTAATAGATTAATCATGAGTAAAGACTAGACTTATTACTGTTTCATGAAAAAAGAACATTTTATTTTTGAAAATGGAACTAAAAGCGGCAATCTCTTCGGTAGAATGCGCGCATTGCATTGCGGCTACACAAGAAATTAAAAAAAAAACGGCATTGGCGCGAAATTTTTAAACTTTTTCCTTACAAATTGAATTGTTAACCGTATTTATTGTATTGTATTTGATTATTTTATTTTCTCGCAATCGTATTGAAAAGTAGAATAACACACGCCGCTGAAAAGACATAACTCAGTTTCTATTTACTCGTAAAACTATCTTCTATAAATGCGAAAGTTTGTGAGGATGTGACGATGTTTGTGAACTGAACGGATTTGAATAAAACTTGGAACATAGTATGTGTGCTGGAATAACATATAGGCTACTTTTTACCCTGGTACGACGCGAGTGAAGCCGCAGAGGAAGCTAGTCTAACATAATTTCTATAATGCATCCTAGATGACGCTGAGTTATATCCAATAGAAACTGGAAATCAAATTATGATCGTTTAATTTGTCTCGAATTTTCCGGCAAAGCGCAATCTAATCTTGTTTCAAAAATGTTCCCGTTATGGGGGTCGTGGGTTCAACGCTCGTGTAGGATTTTCGGAGTCATTTACTATTACACTAATATAGCTACCAAGGCGAATATACAATGTATTTTTTATTTAGTATGAAATCAGAAACCAGAAGAGATACAGGAAAAGCGTCTTAGTAGTTTTGCGCTTTTTTTTGTGAAAACAATATTATGGCATTATCAATTGGCCAAGCGCGAGTTTGCCATGAAAATGATTACTGTTACAGTTAAAAGAAAAACAATGTAAACTGCTCTTTCCTTCATTAATCATTATTAAACACCAGTGGAAAGTTTCGTGATTTTTACATACATACATTATTATCACGCTCGTATCCATAACGGGGTGGGCTGAGCCACAAGTAATATGAACACTTGCAGCCAATCCTGATTCAAAGTCCCAAGATGGATATGAACCATGGTGACAGGTGATCAGCTCGTCGCCAATTATAGATGGTCCGTCATTCTCAGTGCACCCAGTGACGGATTAACCCTTAATCAAATTAAGCAATTGCCTAGGGCATCACGTCTGAGGGGGCACCAGAAGAAGCACAAAAAAATCCGTCCTTAGGGCATCACGTCTCACTCTCACGGTACATCTCATCAACTTATTTTACAAAAAACTAATGTTTTTAGGCGGTAAAGGTTTAAAGAACGATTCTAGTTGACATACGGATAGGGGGGGGGGGCACAGGCATAGATTGCTTAGGGCATTAAGTAGTCTTAATCCGTCACTGAGTGCACCACACAAACATAGGTTATACCTTCAAGTTTCATGCTTTTATGTATCTTTCCAAAGTCCGATGTGCATTTCTGTACAATTAGTTTATCCTAGTTAGTTCAAACAGCCTAAACTCCATCAAAATCAGTCCTGCCATATCGGCTCCAAAATTCATTCATCTTTAGGGAGGCTTCTAACGGGACCGTATAACTAAGCCCCCGCTGTCCGTCCGTCAGCGGGCTGGGTAGAGTTGAAATTTCCAGATTGTGTATAGTACCACATATATTGCGTGCCTCGCCAATTTTCTTCTAGCTTCTGATATACAAACGCGATGATGATAATGTAATATGAGCTGTTACAATAATTATGTATATACTTATTTTTTTAAGGGTTGGTTCAGTTATTATTTCAATACTATAACCCCCGAATACTCAAACGCGACTCAGAGTTGAGCACGTCTCAAGTCACGGTTTTTCGACAGTTTCTAATGAAAATCTGTCAAAAAATCGTCATTTGAGACGTGCTCAACTTTGAGATGCGTTTGAGTATTCGGGGGTTAGTTGCATATTCGGACAAATTCGGTTTTCATACAAAGCACGAATTTTGCCGAGGCGGACAAAGTGTGGTACTGTATTTCTATTGCCGCTATAACATCAAATAATTACTTAAAATAAATAAAGCCCCCCCCCCTAGGAGGCATTTTTTTATGTACGATGGCAAGGAACCCTTCTTGTGCGAATTCGACTCGCACTAAGTCATAAGAAAACTGGCTAAGTTTTCTTATGACTTATAGTTTTTCATTTATTCAATTTACATACAGTTTTTTAATATAAGAAATATATACTTAAGTTCAAATAATAGCCTGTAGTTTATATCGAAATATGACTTTTTCCCGGGATGTTACGAGATTTTTGGAATTTCAGTAACGAAAATGACAGGCCCGATTTATTACGCTCGAATTACGCGAGATTTTCATGAGTTCCGCGAACAAGTCAAGAAACTGTTTTGTGTTATTCTTAGAAACCTGGGATTCTCCGGGATTTTAGAGATTTTTAAATGACAGACCTTAATTATTAAAATTAGGCGATGTCCCCGAAATTCCAACATTCCAACGATTTTTAGCGCCTAAAATCGACAGATTCCGGATTCCCGGGAATTCAGGACAATCCCGGGATAAGTTGAGACGCTTACTATGAGCTGCCTAGGATCTAAATTCCCGGAATCGCGGGATCCCGGGCTTCCCCAACAATCCCGGGATTCGGGATTCAAGTGCTATCATCTAACACCAGCTCCACCTCGGGTCTCAACGCCCTGAATCTGTCCGCGGCAGCCGCGGTCACCCCAGTCCCTCGCAGAATCAGCCTCTCCAACATCGGCGCAGCACTCGCCAGATGAATGAGACTGGCGTCCGTCACCAGCCTGAAGCCGACCACGGACAGAAGCCGCAAGCTGGACCTGTCTGGCCTGGCATTAGCGTCCCTCCCAGCTCCACCTATATGAATGTAGTTGATATTCTCACCAATAGCCCGGCCGAATCGACGAATGGAAGAATCTGAGACCAAAGCTGTTGGGTCCAGCCTGTTCGGGCATCCCGGGAATAATATCCCACGGGGCGAGGCTTCCCCGACCTCCGGGACGACGTTTACAAACTCCTCTATGACTATAGGGCGGCGGTATTGGCGGAATTGGAAGATTCTGCGCGAGGGGTCGCGGTTCGCGGGATTGCTGGGATTGGGGTCGGCGCCGGGATCGCCGGCAGCGGGATTTGGGACGGAATCGGCAACATTGCCGAAATTGGGAACATTGCCACGGAGATCGGGAAGATTGCCACGGCGATTGGGAACATTGTCAGGGGGATTGGCAACATTGCCAGGGGGATTGGCAACATTGCCAGGGGGATCGGCCACATTGACAGGGGGATTGGCAGTGTTAACGGTGGAATTGCCAGTGTTATTGGAGAGATTGCCAGTATTAATAGGGTTATTGCCACTTCCAACGGAACCATTGCTAGCGTTATTGGGGACTTCCCCAGAATTCAGGGAGCCATTGCTAACGTCAATGGAACCATTGCCAGCATTGTTGGAGCTATTGCCATTGTCGTCAGAGGCATTGCCAGTATTCTTAGGCAGATTGCCAGAGTCAATGGACACATTGCTAGCATTATTGGAGAGACTGCCAGTGTCATTCGACAAGTTGCCAGTATCGATGGGCCTATCGCCGTTGTTGTTGAGAATGCCAGAGGTGGAAGGGTTTTCAGCGTTAGGAGTTACATCATTACTGGCTGCATTGCCAGAGTTGGTGGCTTTGCCAGTATCATTGGAAGACTGATTGCCACTAGGGCCGGCATCATTTGCCATTGCAAGATTAATGCCAGCATTTAACTCATTTATAGTTATTTCAAAAACACGCCTCGGCTGGCTCGGATCTTTGCGTTTCTTAGTCACTTTTTTGGCCTTAGGTCTCTTGGACGCCTTCGCTTCGCAGGGCTTCTTAGGCGGCGGTTCATCATCGTCTGAATCTTTCTTTTTCGCTTCAGAATCGCTGGAGTCGGAATCGTATGGAGGGGCCTGTTTCTCGGCGGGCCTCTTGGACCCAGGCTTGTCGGGCTGCGACTTCGAAGGTTCTCCCGGTCTGCTGGACCCGGCCTCGGGTTGTGACGTGCTGGGCCCCGCGCCATCTGACGAATTACCTGGGAAGAGTAATGAGATCTTTGAAATGTCTATATTTTTTAAACTAGACTTAAACTTTTTGAATATCCATTGGTACACGACCGGGTTTTAACCCACCACCTTGGGATCGGAAGGCGGGGTCACTACCAACTAGACCACCAGTGAACTCGTGTATTGTGTATTACACTGGTATCAACCCCTGGTTCAGTACCTGGTTTAGTACCTGGTTCAGTACCTGGTTTCGAGGGCCCCGATCGCTCCGGCTTCCGAATGAGGAGTGAGTACCCGGCAGGCGGATGTGCCTGCGTCGGCTGAACTTGGAATCTGTTGAAGGCAGCCCTGGAATGTACAAGAAATAATGATTATACAGAGAAATAGTGATCTACGGTGAAGAAAAACATCGTGAGGAAACCCGCGGCTCAGTCAGCTCCACACGTATTGACAATGTCTTTCCTGAGAACAAGGCTGACTAAGTAATGATTTGTTAACAAAATATAGTAATAACATCGATATTTTTAATAAAAAAATGTATAAATATAAAAAGGATGTTGCAGCTGCTCTCAATATGGAGAGTAGCTGTAAAATCTACTGTTAAATAACTGTTAATGTTAAAATCATTTTAATTTATTATTATTATTACTTCTTTGTATTGATTTGATTTATTTTCCTTCTTATTATTCTTTTTTTTAACCATATATTTTTGTATTTAATGTTGCACAGAACTGTTTTGTGTTTTCTTTTTTTAATTATCATGCTGTGTACACATGTTTTGGAAATCAATCTAGTTTTAAATTGTGTTATTTGTACTTTGCTTATTATGTGATTGTTTTATGTTTTGTGTGCCCTAATAATAAATAAATAAAAAGTCGAGAGAATGATATAGATGTGCGCCGTTAGTGTAGGTAAAAGTTGCCTCCTGACGCTGTATAAATCATCTACTATGCATGGTAAAAGGCCTTAGATCCATGACCTCATTGACACTGGTTGCTATGACTACTGAACTGGTTCATCTGGCAACTATGGCCAAGGACCTGGTCACTATGGCAACTGACCTGTTTTACCTGGCTACTGACCTACCTGATTCATCCAGCCACGGACCTGGTTGAGACTATTCGGTATGGCCACTGCCCTGGTTCATCCGGCAACTGACCTGGTTGACACTATTCACCATGGCCAACGACCTGGTTCACCTGGCCACTGACCTGGTTCACCTGGCCACTGACCTGGTTCATCTGGCAACTGATCTAGTCCTTATGGCCATTGACCTGGTCCATCCTGGCAACTGACCTAGTCCTTATGGCCACTGACCTGGTTGACACTATTCGCCATGGCCAACGACCTGGTTCACATGGCCACTGACCTGGTTCGCACCACACTCCTGCTACATACCTGTACTCAGCGGGGCTAGCTATGGGCACGTCCCGCTCGTTCCCCGCGAGGAACTGGTAGTAGACACGGGAGTAATCATCAGGGCTCACTGGCTCAGCTATCATACGCTCCAACAAAATGCATCTGGAAACGAACAAAAAAATATATTTAAACAAGCAGATACTTATATGCCACATTTATATGCAGCGGCGTGCCATGGGAGAGGCCTATGTCCAGCAGTGGACTGACGTGGGCTGATGATGATGATGATGATGATATTTATATGAAAACACGACTAGATTTGCTGCTGTTTTCACAAGTTCTCACTACACAGGAAGGCATAATTCTATTTTTAAAACTCACGACGTACTAAGAGCGATAAGCATGGTTTTGGTGTAGGTGTGTGCGTGAGCGTGTATGTTTACTTGCAGGAGCACGGTTTTGTGTGGCTTCACTTTTGTTGTTCGCGGCGCGGCGTCTTTTCTTGTTATTTGGTCTGAGATTTATAAATACCAATCGTCGTGTACCAATGGATTTTTCTGTGCGAAAAATTTACGTGCGCTATCCCAGTACTCTCAAACGGTGAAGGAAAACATCGTGAGGAAACCCGCGGCTTATTCAGCTCCGCACGTATTGACCATGTCTTTCCTGCGGACAAGGCCGACTAAGCTGAGAGGATGGAATAGGTGCTGGGCAAGCCTACTCCATCTTAATTCGTCCCGGGCACTACAGCGTCCCCGTTTGTGAAGGTAAAAGTTGCCTCCTGACGCTGTATAAATCATCATAGATGGTAAAAGGCCTTAGTTTATAAAGTAATATACAAGTATACTTACTCGGGAGGGTTGGAGACGAGCCTGGAGCGACGCGAGGGATTCTGGCGGCGCCACACCACAGACAGCATGCCGCAATCAGAGTCCACCCTGCAAGAATTAATTAATAAAATAATAAAATAAAATAAATAAGCATTTATTATCACCTTAGACATATATATTTATTTAGAACACAGTTACAAAGACAAACTATAATAACATTAAAAACTTTAAGGTAATCGGTATAATAATCTTACTTCTTACTTATATTATAAATGCGAAAGTTTGTGAGTTTGGATGTTTGGATGTTTGGATGTTTGGATGTTTGTGCCTCAATCACGCCTAAACGGCTGATCGGATTTAAATGAAACTTGGAATATACATAGTACATGTACTGGATTAACATATAGGCTATTTTTTATCCGGGTACCACGCGAGCGAAGCTGCGGGCGGCAGCTAGTATATTATAAATGCGAAAGTTTGTGAGTTTGGATGTTTGTGTCTCAATCACGCCTAAACGGCTGATCGGATTTAAATGAAACTTGGAATATACATAGTACATGTACTGGATTAACATATAGGCTATTTTTTATCCGAATACCACGCGAGCGAAGCCGCGGGCGGCAGCTAGTAAGAAATAAAAATGAGCTCAGTTTTCTAAGTTCGCGTACAGATAGAAAACAGAGCTCAGATCACCGACCGCAGGTAAGCTCCCCAAAAGGCTGGCGACGTTACCTCGTTGGATAGCTATACTTATCCTTTGTCCGAGGCCAGCGCCAGCCCTTTGGTCATTGGTCATATATTTTATTATTTTTATTTATATTGGTTATCACCTTAGCTATTACAATAGAGATTACTAGTATTAAGATTGAAGGTTTTCATATGACAAGTAATTGCATAGGGACAATGGGAGGAGATTCAGCATTTGCTGCATGGCAGCATGAATGAATGAAACGTTTATTTGGCACTATCTTACGGATCCCTAATTTTTTTTAAAATATATTATAGCCTATACTGGACCCTGATAATGTAGCTTTCTATTGGTGAAAGAATTTTCGAAATCGGTCCAGTAGTTTCGGAGCCTATTCGTTACAAACAAAAAAATCTTTCCTCTATAATATTAGTATAGATAACTTCTTAGACAGTTGTTGATCCGTTGAAGGTGACTTACTCATTGGGATCGTCTGCTTGTTCGCGTGTGCCCACTACTTCCGGGTCCTGGATCAATTGCTGTTCCTCGCTCACCAGCGGCCTGAAGTACTCCGGCTCCTGGAACATTTATATTTAAGACTAGCTGTTGCCCGTGACTTCGTACGCGTGTAGTACATTATTTTGTTCTATAATCAATAGTTTTCGCAGCGCACGCCAAAAACTATTTTGGGTTTTCTACCTTGGGTTACAATATTGCAATTTTCTTACGGATCCCTAATTTTTTTGAAAATATATTATAACCTATACTGGTCCCTGATAATGTAGCTTTCTATTGGTGAAAGAATTTTCGAAATCGGTCCAGCAGTTTCGGATCCTATTCGTTACAAACAAAATAACAAAAAAATCTTACCTCTTTATAATATTAGTATAGATAATCTCACTCACCGTTTCCTCCCAGTCGTCAAGTTCTTTGACAGACGGCAGAAAGTCCTGAAACACAAAACATTATATTCAATTATTTCCCATTTGTTTCCCTATATTATCCTAGGCTTAAAGAAACTATTCTAATGAATGTTAGGGGAACAAAGATCTGCATCAGGATAGTATCCTCCAACATGATGAGATACAATAAGCAAGTATTCCCAAGGAGGGTTGACGTCAGGCAGGCGGCCGGTCATAAAACACATTAGCCAAAACTCTTACAGCATCATCCAAGGAACATGTGCCGACTCCGCATAGAGTGGGATGAGGGCAGGAAGATGATGAACAATAAAAGACTTTTCAACTTGTTTCAGCTCAGTACAGATGACGGCCTACCCAACACATTATGCTACTTATGTTATTGTCATCTTAAAGGTAGTTGGAAGTTGACTCGAACAGCTATTAACTCTGTGTTATATAGGAAGCCTACAGATGTGTTTAGAGAGCTATAATTATAATTCACACCGGTTTATTTGACTCGGGACAAGGCCTTATAAGTAGCACGTCCTACCCTACTTACATAGGATAGGTAGGTATATATATATACAACTAGCTGCCGCCCGCGGCTTCGCTCGCGTGGTACCCGGATAAAAAATAGCCTATATGTTAATCCAGTACATGTGCTATGTATATTCCAAGTTTCGTTCAGATCCGTTCAGCTGTTTAGGCGTGATTGAGGCACAAACATCCAAACATCGTCACAAACTTTCGCACTAGATGGCAGCACAGGTAAAGTTAGTACGCGCTATCGTTGCGTTTTGAGCTTTACGCCGGTAATTTCAAGCAAACTAAGACTTTTCAATTTTATAATATAAGTAAGAAGTAAGATACTCTGAAAGAATTCTACGGGACAGATTTACGGACACAGCATGATCCAAGGATAGTGCTGTGCCGACCCCACATAGTGTTACGGGCAGGAGGATGATGATGGTGAATGTTACCCGGGAGTAGTGCGCGTGGTCGGGCTTGCGGGGCGCGGTGCGCGCGGGGGAGAGGTACAAGGAGGCGAGGCGAGGCAGCCAGCCCAGCGCTGACACCTCCGAGTCCCCCACCGGGGAGCCCCGCAGGTCCAGATGCTGCAACACAGAATAAACACGACTGAATACACTGTGGACATTCCACACAGCGCCATCTAGCCCCAAACTAAGCAAAGCTTGTACTATGGACACCAGATGGCTGATATAATAATACTACAACACCCAGACCCGGAAGAAATATTTGCTGAACATACAAACATTTCTCCCGCAGCGGGAATCGAACCTGTGGTCGCCATAATACATACATAATTAACTAAGGCCTTTTACCATCTATAGTAGATGATTTATACAGCGTCAGGAGGCAACTTTTACCTTCACAAACGGGGACGCTGTAGTGCCCGGGACGAATTAAGATGGAGTAGGCTTGCCCAGCACCTATTCCATCCTCTCAGCTTAGTCGGCCTTGTCCACAGGAAAGACATGGTCAATACGTGCGGAGCTGACTAAGCCGCGGGTTTCCTCACGATACTTCACCGGTTGAGAGTACTGGGATAGCGCACATAAATTTTTCGCACAGAAAAATCCATTGGTACTCGACCGGATTTGAACCCACGACGATCGGAAGGCGGGGTCACTACCAACTAGACCAGCAGTGCTCTACATGCATAATTATCACGCCTGTATTCCTAACAGGGTGGGGTAAAGCCTTAAGTTCGCTCGTGGCGAAGCTTCCTTAGACAATCTTGATTGATTGTTGAAGTTAAGCAACCCTGTGCGCGGTCACAATTGGGATGGGTTACCGCAAGTGGCATTACGAGCTGAGCGCTTCCGTGCTTCGGAGGGCACGTTAAACAATCGTTCCCGGCTTTTAAGTCGTCAAGCCATGACGGAGGCCTTTAGGCGGCCTAAAAACTCCGTCACAAGAGCTGGCCACTAGCTCATACTTACCTTACTTACGACGACCTCGATGGCGTGGCGGGCGAATGCTCGGCTGAGACGCAAGAGGCGCGGGTTCGATTCTCGCTGCGGGAGAAATGTTTGTATGTTCTGCAAATATTTCTTCCGGGTCTGGGTGTTGTAGTATTATGTATTGTAAGTATGTATTTACAAAAAAAAAAAACAAGTATATAAGTATTCTATCAGCGATCTAGTTCCCATAGTACAAGCTTTGCTTAGTTTGGGGCTAGATGGTGCTGTGTGAAATGTCCACAAATATTTATTATTTATTATTATTATTACCTTATCTCTAGCTGTTAATCTATCAGTCAATCAGTGAGTTACCTCAAGCTGCTTGAAGCCGTATCGCGTGGCTAGCGAGGCGTAGGCCACGAACTCTGCAAGCTTGTGGCATTCCTGCATCGCGAGGGACTTCAGCCGCATCATCTTGCTTAGCGGTAGCATGCAGGCAGGCTCCACCCACGTACAGAACGACACGTCCAACTCCTGAAATATATAACTATAATTGGAGAGTGACGTCACATCTTGCACACAAGAAAACTCTCGTAATCGATTTCTCAAATTGAAAACATGATAAGAAGAAAATAACACGATAAACAATATTCAAAAAGTCAATATTTTGATCTAAATCTCAGGAATTCTACGATATTTTCAGATAATTTTCACTTTGATAGGTAGGTAATAACTATTTCTTTAGTTGTTGAAACCAGTTTATTGATTCATTTTGTAATTTTCTTGAAATCGGCGGCCTCGGTGGCGCGGCGGGCGGTTGCTCGGCGGAGACGCAAGAGGCGCAGGTTCGATTCCCGCTGCGGAAGAAATGTTTGCATGTTCTACAAGTATTTGTTCCGGGTGTGGGTGTTGTGGTAGCATGGTACTCGTAGTTTCTGATACTCACGACACAGGGAGTCCTAGTGTGGGCTCAGGACTATGTATGTGACTGTTGTTATTTATTTTATTTTTTTTCCCAGGTAAAAATAGTTAAAAGTGCGTCTATCACCTTCAAACTTATCGCGACTGAAAGTTTTAATGCTGAAAACTTCATGATAGCGTATTATGCCATATCTGTTCAGTGTGTGCGCTTGTAAAGATATTGGAAATACAAATTTGTCTATATTCACTGAGCACTGGTGGTCTAGTTGGTAGTGACCCCGCCACCCGATCGTGGGTTCAAATCCGGTCGTGCACCAATGGATTTTTCTATGCGGAAAATTTATGTGCGCTATCCCAGTACCCTCAGACGATGAAGGAAAACATCACGAGGAAACCGCGCCTTAGTCAGCTCCGCACGCATTGACCATGTCTTTCCTGTGGACAAGGCCGACTGAAAAGACAGTTAATTTGATGTTTATAAAATGTTGACAATTGTCAAGGATCATTGACATACCTCCAATTCGCAGAGGTAGTCTTGGATCTTGAAGAGGAAGGACTTGGATTCCAGGTTAAAGCATTTCGTGCCTCTCAACGAAAGGCGTTTCAATGTCTTCGGGAACATGCCGATGTGCGTCTGAAAATAAATGTTTCCTGTTAATCTATACTAATATTATAAAGAGGAAAGATTTTTTGTTTGTAACGAATAGGCTCCGAAACTACTGGACTGATTTCAAAAAATCTTTCACCAATAGAAAGCTACATTATCAGGGACCAGTAAAGGCTATAATATATTTTCAAAAAAATTAGGGATCCGTAAGAAAATTGAAATATCGTAACCAAAGATAGAAAACCCAAAATAGTTTTTGGCGTGCGCTGCGAAAACTATTGATTATATAACAAACTAATGTACTACACGCGTACGAAGTCGCGGGCAACAGCTAGTAATAAATATTTGTGGACATTTGACACAGCGCCGTCTAGCCCCAAACCAAGCAAAGCTTGTACTATGGACACCAGATGGCTGATACAATACTTATATACTTTTTTACTTCTAATACCACAACACTCAATATCTCCAGAAGGCGATAGTACTGGTGGCCTAGTTGGTAGTGACCCCGCCTTCCGATCCTGAGGTCGTGGGTTCAAACCCAGTCGTGTACCAATGGATTTTTCTGTGCGAAAAAATTATGTGCGCTATACCAGTACTCTCAACCGGTGAAGGAAAACATCGTGAGGAAACCCGCGGCTTAGTCAGCTACGCACGTATTGACCATGTCTTTCCTGTGGACAAGGCCGACTAAGCTGAGAGGATGGAATAGGTGCTGGGCAAGCCTACTCCATCTTAATTCGTCCCGGGCACTACAGCGTCCCGCTTGAGAAGGTAAAAGTTGCCTCCTGACGCTGTATAAATCATCTACTATAAATGGCATCAGCTATCAGCTTCTTGCTGAGCAACATAATGCTGAGGCAGAGCCTTTTGGTTCATCACATTTACTTTTTTACCTTCACATAGTTTTTGTTTAGATGAACCATTAAATGTATTTTCTTTCTTTTCTTTCTCATGGCAAAAGGCCTCAGTTTAGTTATTGTATTCTAGAAGATAATTCTCTGCTGAATAACTTCTCTGCTGGACTTGGAGTAAAGAAAAACATAGAACGCGTCCAGCTGCTTCTCTCCCCGAGCATGTCATAAAATTCGACTAAGGGATAGTATCCTCCAACATGATGAGATACAATAAGCAAGTATTCCCAAGGAGGGTTGACGTCAGGCAGGCGGCCGGTCATAAAACACCTTAGCCAAAACTGTGCCGACCCCACATAGAGTGGGATTAGGGCAGGAAGGTGATGATTGTAGAAGATAGTTACGGTCTGGCAGTCGATGACGCAGTGGTCCAGGTCGAGGCTGGTGAGCGCCGGGCAGCGCGCCGCCAGCTCCGACAGCGCGCCCGCCGTCAGCGTCAGCCGCGGCCCGCAGCAAGCGCCGCGCGCCGCCGGCGGCGCCCACCCGCACCCCGCCCTGAGCACCAACACACAGTCAACGTCTGCCCACATCCCACACATCCACGCAGCGCCATCTAGCCACAGACTAAGCGAAGCTTGTACTACCCGCACCCCGCCCTGAGCACCAACACAGTCAACATTTACAGACATCCCACACAGCGCCATCTAGCCACAGACTAAGCGAAGCTTGTACTACCCGCACCCCGCCCTGAGCACCAACACACAGTCAACATTTACAGACATCCCACACAGCGCCATCTAGCCACAGACTAAGCGAAGCTTGTACTACCCGCACCCCGCCCTGAGCACCAACACACAGTCAACATTTACAGACATTCCACACAGCGCCATCTAGCCACAGACTAAGCGAAGCTTGTACTACCCGTACCCCGCCCTGAGCACCAACACACAGTCAACATTTACAGACATTCCACACAGCGCCATCTAGCCACAGACTAAGCGAAGCTTGTACTACCCGTACCCCGCCCTGAGCACCAACACACAGTCAACATTTACAGACATTCCACACAGCGCCATCTAGCCACAGACTAAGCGAAGCTTGTACTATGGACACCAGATGGCTGATTGTAATAAATAAATAAATATTAGTGGACATTTCACACAGCGCCATCTAGCCCCAAACTAAGCAAAGCTTGTACTATGAAATGAAATGAAATGTTTATTTGCAAGAATATATCAAAATACAGGTCTTAAAATTAAGGAATACTCCACTTATATTCTACCTCTTATACCCCTGAATACTCAAACGCATCTCAGAGTTGAGCACGCCTCAAGTGACGAGATTTTGACAGATTTTCATCAAAAACTGTCAAAAAACTGTGACTTGAAACATGCTCAACTCTAAGTCGCGTTTGAGTATTCGGGGGATAGGCATGCAAATTTTTAATGAATGTCAAAATTTCAAATAATATTAATTTAATTTATATATTAGTTCCAATTCCAATATACCTATAAAAATATTTTACCTACCTAATACAAATTTAATGGAAATATGCGAAGTCATTTATGTCCCTATAACTAAAATATTGATTCAATGAATAATAACATTTATTGAGAAGCCATTTTTTCAATTGTATATTAAATAAATTTCCTGATAGATTTTTGAAGTCCTCTGGTAGATTATTAAATATTTTTATTGTCATACTAGCTGCCGCCCGCGGCTTCGCTCGCGTTGTATCCGGATAAAAAATAGCCTATATGTTAATCCAGTACATATACTATGTATATTCCAAGTTTCATTCAAATCCGTTCAGCCGTTTAGGCGTGATTGAGGCACAAACATCCAAACTCACAAACTTTCGCATTTATAATATAAGTAAGAAGTAAGATTATAGGACTGTTTCTGCATCATTTTTAATTTGCGCATTGGATTGTGCAATCTATTGCTGTACATTTCTCTAAGTGTTCTAGTTTTAATGTCACTTTTTGTTTTTAATAGCTCTGGATGGGAACCAGATGGCTGACACAACACTTATATTATTTTAACACATGTGTTCGTACAAATAAAATGTCAGTTATCATTTGATTTGTGATTATGAAATATTATTATTGGGTATTATTATAGGTAGGGGACTCACGGGGGTGTCTGTGTGAGCCTGTAGACTCGTGGGCCTCCGCATAGATACCTCTCTTCGAACGTGGTGCCCGGGCTCTCGCCCTCCATGGTACGACTCACATAGCCCAGGCAACTGTGGAAATAGTACATTTTAAATACTTAAAAAACAAAATGTGGTTGACAAAAAAATATTTATCCAGGACAGAAACAAAATGTACAAATTTTACAAGTAAGACATAGACTGCAAAAGCTTTGAAACTGTGAACTGTGTTTATATAGACAAATTAAAACAGAACCAACTCCCATGTTTAGGAGGTGGACTTGGTGGGTTAAAGATATTCATTTTCTCAAAGAACAAAGTCCACTTACAAAGAATATAGTTAGTGTATGTATGCTTACTATAAAATATCCGATTATATAGAAGACAAAAAATGCTCGGGACTGAACAATGCTCCAACTCCTTTTATAAAACACTAGCTGCCGCCCGCGGCTTCGCTCGCGTGGTACCCGGATAAAAAATAGCCTATAATATGTATCCAGTACATTTAATATGTATATTCCAAGTTTCATTCAAATCCGTTTAGCTGTTTAGGCGTGATTGAGGCACAAACATCTAAACATCCTCACAAACTTTCGCATATATAATATAAGAAGATTATATAGTATAATGATTGTAAAGGGATCATTTTCCAAAAAAATAGCCAAGCATGGTTTCTTGCCTGTATCTTCCACGCTTGGTCGCGTTACGAACAGGTGTAAATGCAACGTAGATTTAAGACGTGTCCAAATGATCCCCGTGATTTTATGGAATAAAATTTTTGACTTTGACCTTGACTTTACATAGTGTACTTGTTGCAACCAGTAAAGTAACAGTAGACAAATGACAGGATATAGTTTTCTTACAGAATTGAAATATTTTTTAGGATTTCACGACATGCCCGGGGAGAGAGGCAGCTGGATACTATGTTTTTTCTTTACTCCCAGTCCAGCGGAGAAGTTGTAGACTTGAGTTATAGACTTGTATTTGATGAAATGGTGTTTTCTTGTATGTACTGACCCGTCCGCTTCCTGCGCGTATCCCTTGAGCCTCAGCCGCTTGGTGTGCGGGCCTAGGGCTCTGGAGAGCAGCCAGCGGACGCGGCGGCGCCCGTTGGGAGCGGAGCGAGCATCCACGTCGACCCACAGCGTGCGGTCCAAGACCAGGGCGCCGAGGCGAGGGCAAGTGCTGGAAAAACAAAATCATTACTATCCCAATTCATTTATTTATTTATTTACCAGTAATAATTTATGCTTCCTTTCACAGGTAATTTGACATTGACAGTTCCTTTTCCATATGTTTTGTATCATCTATTACTAATCTTTGGTATCATCGCTGTCATATGTCAAAATAAAAGTATTCTATTTTTCATGAAAAACATGCCAAAAATAAAGAATTTGCAGGTAATTATGACATCAACTAAATGAGAAAAATCGGCTCTTTAATTTGATATAGGTTATGTGCAGTTTTAGACCAAAAATTGACTCCAGGTTTTCATCCCTTTTCACCCCTTTAGAGGTTGAATTTTGAAAAATCCCTTCTTAGTACACCCCTACGTACCAAGGTTTACCTACACTGAAAATTTCAAGTCTCTACGTCCAGCGGTTTAGGCTGTGCGTTGTCTGTCAGTCAGTCAGTCAGTCAGTCAGTCAGGACAAAGATTCTTATAATATAAGATTTAAGTACACACACATCATATACATTATAACATTAAAATAAAACACAATCATAGAAGGTACATTTCCGATATATAGGACAATTACGGGGTACATAACTTGCACTAATTATTATGTTCGTAAAAGTTACATGACAAATAAGGCTAATAAAAAGTAAAATAACTAAAATTAAAGGATTATACTTCATTTCATCATCATTATCATCTTGGAAGGAGCTTACTTGTGCGTGTCTTAGGTTTAGTAAGACTGATGACTAAATGTTGTAGGACTGTAAATATTGTATAAATTTATAATGTATAATTTCAATTTTTTGTTTATTTTTTATTACTTTTATTTACATACTTGAATTTCAATTTTTATTATTATTTTTTGTTATTGTATTCGTTTTTTTTTTCTTTTTATTATGTGACTTTTAAATTAATTAGTGTAAGTGGTTGTGACCGTTCCAATTAAATAAATTGAATTGAATTGAAATCTTCCTGCCCTTATCCCACTCTATGTGGGGTCGGCACAGCATGTTCCTTGGATCATGCTGTAAGAGTTTTGGCTAAGGTGTTTTATGACCGGCCGCCTGCCTGACGTCAACCCTCCTTGGGAATACTTGCTTATTGTATCTCATCATGTTGGAGGATACTATCCCTTAGTCGACTTTTACGACTTGCTCGGGAAGCAGCTGAACACATTCTATGCTTTTTCTTTACTCCCAGTCCAGCAGAGAAGTTAATACCCTAAACCGACGAGCATGCACGAGGAATGTAATGAGAGTGAATGAAGCTAAATAAGTATGTCGGGATCGTAGCAAATGGAGATCAGTGATCTCTGTCCACCTCGCCGAAGAGCCGACAAACGTTGGGATAAACGAGTCCGCGACTCCGCAAACGTAATGTAGGACGCCCTCCGGCTAGCTGGAGTGACGATCTGCTGCTGGCTGCTGGCAGAAACTGGATGCGTCAAGCTAAAGGGCGCGATGGAGCTCATTAGGGGAGGCCTATGTCCAGCAGTGGACTGCTACAGGCTGATGATGATGATGATACTCACAATCCAAGAGCCTTCAAGTCCTGTGGAGAGCAGTTCCGGAGGATGTAGAGCAGCACATCATCAGACAGGTCCAGCAGTTGCGCTGTCCCCCTGTACTCCTGCTCCACTGCTGGCTTGACAGTCTCTGAAAGAATTCAAAAATATATTCATTACTAGTATTTTCGCTTGCGGGCGCGGGCTGCAAGCAGCCCGCGAGGATGTTGTTTCTTAGAGGCTGAACCAAAATTTCAGCCCAATCGGACGAACCGTTTCGGAGATACAAGTGGGGGTGAAAATTGGAGGGAAGGGGGGGATTTTTTTATGAAATTTTACTCGCCATCCCATTCTCTATACGAATCGACCAAACGTGATCTAGAATCATTGGTAATTTCGGAGATACGTAAAAGAGGGGGTGAATATTGGGAGGGAGGGGGGGATTTTTTTATGAAATTTTACTCGCCATCCTATTCTCTATACGAATCCACTTAAAAAAATCCCATATCACGAGTCATTTCGGAGAACCGATAGAAGGGGGGGTCAAAGGGGGGTCGAAAGGGGGGGGAGTAAAAAAAGTTGTATTCATTCGAGCACCCTCTATCCGAATCTACAAAAAAAACATGCCCTCGTCGAGAAGAATCGGGACACCGAACGTGGGGGGGGCGAGGGGGGAGGAAAATGGGGGTTTTCGGACTTTTCCCATACTCACAGGAACTCATCGAACATTTCCCCCATACATCATCATCATCCATCTCCACTCCTTCTGGGAGAACAATTCTGTCAGTGAGTGAGTCAGTGGTAATCGAGCTGTATATAGTATAATTACTACTCCTCAACATAGACTTCGTTGATAAAGTTATCAAAAAATATGCAGAAGCTCACGAAAAAAGACTTCATCATCATGTGAACCTTGAGGCAATCCAGCTCCTCGATAACACAGACTTAGTGAGACGACTCAAACGAACTAAACCTTCCGAGTTAGTGTAGTGCAAAATAATATAAAGTGTTCGTGAATATTAAATACAATAAGAACACAAGAACAAAGTGTCTTCCCCTTAATAGAGACAGTAAGAAAAGTGCTATTGGACACATTCTTATATATAATTTACTTTATAAAACTAGGTCAAAATTAAATTACTAATTAGCCTACTTGGCTAGATTGTAATAGTATTAGAGTACAAAAAAAATTACTACTCCTATACTTCAACCTACTACCAAACCGGAGATACATTTTACTCAATCAAACCGTCACATATTTTTCGTTATTACGATGATATCACTACTACTACTACTACTGTCATTATGGGTTTTATTAGAAGTTGTTTTCATACATAGATACATATTACCACACCCGTATCCCTAATGGGGTGGGCAGAGCCACAAGCAAAGATAAGATAACTTGCAGACACTTCTGATTTAGTCCTAAGATGGATATGGTGAACCATGGTGATAGGTGATCAGCCCATCGCACATATAAGTGGTCTATGATGTTGGAGAGGATACTACCCCTTAGTCGACTTTTACGACATGCTCGGGGAGAGAAGCAGCTGAACCCATTCTATGCTTTTTCTTTTCTCCCAGTCCAGCAGAGAAGTAAGTTGTTTCCACCAGTGTAATTTTTGATCACACCTTCACAGAGACTAAGTTTGCAAGTATACCTGTTTCTTGTTCTTCTTCGGTCTTAATACATCAGATTATTGACCAGTGTAAGTACTGAATAGCTAAAATAATGGTGGTGAAATCTTGTGGAAAAAAAATTCAATGCTTTTCTCATGCGCTAAATACAAAGAAATTTTGATTTCTAGGATCAAGGTGAGGTAGTGATATGAAGGAACGAACCATCCTGAACGTATCCACTGTCATCCAACTCCTGTTTCGACTCTTCATCGGGTTTCAGGGTACCCATTTTAAAAATGGGTGGCACCAATTTGAGTCCTTCCACAATGACTCGCAATTTCTACATCAATTCACTCATTAACACTGAATCAACGCACGGAACAAAGAAACACCGCGAATAATGCCGCGTATAGCCGGATTAATAAACAATATCGAATTGGCTAGCATCCAAAAACGCAAATTTCGGCCTCACTAAAGTTGCGAGTTCTAATACTTCCAATCCGAGCAAAACACAATTTTTCGTTTGATAATTGACATACTTTTTGACAGTTCGGAAATCGATTATTCCACAGAGTAAATAAACACAGAAATGGTCCGAATATCGTCGCCGTATGTTTTATTTAAGTAGTTATAGGCACGTTCAAAAACAAAGCAGATAGCGTACCTACTTACTCACACACTATCTAATCGGCACACAATAATTATTAATCATATTCATGCATGGGCCTTGTGTTAGGTCTAGCCCACAGAATACTAATACTCCTAGTGGAGGTCTAGCCTTCGATTTTTTTGATCGAAAGTCGAAGGGTTTATCCGTAGTCTGAGCTAGACTGAGTAAGTAATATTCTCAGAAGTAATATTATACATATAATCTGTAGTCTTGAGTCTGAAGGAATACCGCGGGACTTCTTTCGTAAAAAGAACTTTAGTCAAATGAGAGCGATTAGAGCGAATGGCTAAGAACCTCTAAGAACAATCGGCTTATTCCTTTTGTTAAGTCATTTTAAGTCATTTATTTTATTCAAAAAAGTAACATTACAGCCGTAACCAAGGCGTTACATCTAGAATTAGGTACATGGAGAATATTGCACATATCATATTAATAAAATAAAAAATTAACTCACTTACAAAAATAAAAATAAAATAAGTCAAAAGTGCGGCTGGATACTTTTTATTTTAAATTGAAATTATATTGAAAACTTGAAGCGTGGACATTATTAAGCTTTATACCCTCCTTGAACGCTTGAAAGGTTATGAACATACCTATCCATAAACATTAAGCCCATTATCTAGGTATTATCTGCTGTTATTTGGCAATTAATAAAAGAGATAAGCAAAGGCGGCTACTTAAGTACCTATATTATTTATATCTATATGAATTTATATAGTTATTACTAGACTTGATTCGTTCTTCATGGTATTCATCGTAATCTGGTGAAGATATAAAAGTGAATAGCTTTCCATTTTCTCTCCTGACTACCTGATTTTCTTTCTTAGGATTTATTAATTGCTTTTCTTTAGAATTGTCTTTAAAATCGAGTTTTTCACTCGAACGGTCACTCGATCCCACGTTTTCACTAATAGCACGATTTATTCCCACCTCTAGTATTTCTTTGGACGAATAGTTTCGAATTGTCTTTTCATTCGATTCTTTTGAATGATCGGTCAGAATATCCTTATTTTCAAAATTGGACAACTCTATTGAGGATTCCTGTTTTTGTGTGGTCTGAGTTGTGGATATTTCATCATCGTTCGACTTATTGTAGTCTTTAATAACTTCTTGAGTTTCTTCCTCTCCAGATATTTCTTGAATTGATTTATTTTTAACATTTCTTTTATTCACAAATGTCCGATTTCTGTCAGAATCTTCGTCTCTATCCGAATATTTATCCTGTGATTTGTTGAGCCGTTTCTTTGTATTTTCTTCATCTGATCGATTCTTCATTTTATGTTTTCGTTCATTTCTCTCAGAAACCATTTTCCCTTCAGCTGTAGGCTTCGTTTGTTCTGTGCTATGATCACTAAATATATCATCTTTATGTTCATATTTCTGGTCTTCCTTTTTCTTATTCTCTTCTTCTTTCTCAAACTTTTTTTCAAGTTCCTTTTTCATGTGCTTATAGTTTAAAGACAGTTCCTGAGAAGCATCAGGCTTTAGGAATTCTTTTGTGTCAATTTTACCAAATTTTCCTGATTTTTTTTCATCGTTTTTCTTCTCCCTCAGGATAGGCTTAGAGATACTTCTATTAGTAACTCTTGTTTTTATTGGTTTTTCCTTATTACGAGACTGCATGGGTGCATTATGTTTAGACTTCTTGTTTCTTGATTTGTCTGTGGCGTAACTATGCCTCATTGTAGTGGTATTTAAGTTTTCTATAGTTTTCATTTTTTTGGCGGCCTTTTCTGCTATAATATCTGCTAGTTCATTAAATTTTTCAGAAGTCATCAGTTGATCAATAAATTCATCAATCTCGAAAGGTGTGTTTGAAGATGGAGCATTTTGCACATTAACGTAAAAGCCTACAAAATTAATAAAATTAAAAAAGGTATATACCTACAAACTTCTGGTTTTATATTACAAAACTTTATATAACTCACAAAATAAAATGAAAATCGTTACGGAAGTCATATTATGAAATGGATAGGTAAGTAGGTACCTACTTTCAATTGAGCTGTATTTTGTTCGAACTATTTTGAACAATTTATGATCGATTTTTATTGGCTAATAAAACAAGGCCACTAAAGAAAAATAAAATACCCATTACATTTTGCAGGTAGGTGGGTAGATACAAGAATGTACGATACAACACTTAATATTCGCTGTACAAAAATTCAATTTCAAAATTTCCGTGCTCTTTTCCGATTTGAACGAAGAGAAAATTAAGAAGAATATAAATGTATTCTTTTTAATTTTCCTCTCAGTCAGACGTTATCTCAATACTCACTCCTACTGACTCCATTCGGGTTTGGGTGGTCATCTTTCAATAGTCAATCCATTTTTTTTTATTCTACGGCCTTCCTTCTTACACTCTTCTCGTCACATGACATAATCGATTAACATTTTAAATAGACTACATAGTTAGGAGTCAAAAAGGAAGCGGACTTCATAAAATCAGAAATAATGATACGAGACGAAAAAAGTACAAATGCCACATCGAAAGAAGTATCGATTTTTAATCGATTCTATTTCGTTAATGGATCGCCTAGCTTAAGTTCATTAAAAAAAAAAGTACCCACAACCACAAGGGCGCGAGAAATAAATAAGTATAACATCGCACAAGAATTTTTCACTTTTGAAATCATTATAATGGCCATGCCGGCGCTGAGAAAACCAAAAATTGTGAAAAACCACGGAATAACACAAAAATCATTACCCCCTGATAAAAACTACGTTATTATAACACTGAAAGGTGACAGAAAATTGGTGATCACTGCAGATTCATACAATGGGATTCTTTCAATGGGAGGTACTTACAAATGCGTGTTCTGTGAAACTTACCTCGATCTGGAGCAAACTGCCAAGGATAATCATATAGGCTCCGTAAAACATACAAAAATGTTGAAATCCTACCCACATACTGATGAGTTTTCACACAATCTTATTAGAAAGGTGAGTTATTTTTAACATAACTTCAAAAGTCACGAGCAAATATATAGGTAAGAGACGTCTAGGTAACCTATGGTACTATCATGGTACCTAGCTAACATGATGGACCTATATATGATGGGCTGATCACCTGTCACCATAGTTCATTATCCATCCTAAGACTAAATCAGAAGTGGCTGCAAGTTTTCTTATGTTTACTCGTGGCTCTGCCCACCCCTTTAGGGATACAGGCGTGATAATATGTATGTATGTAAAACATTTAAAATTTGCATTATTAATTTCTAACGTGTTATGAAGTTTGCGGGGTCAGCTAGTGAAGAAATAATCAAATTGAAATTGATCTATACTTACCAATCAAAATCTAATTATTTTCAGCTGAACACTGACAGTATGTACTGCACGATATGCAATGTGATCGTCGATAACATGAAGTTGATGAAGCACATTTGCACCGAGTCACATCTCCAGGAGTTGGAGCGGGCGGATGCTAGGGCTCTCACTTACAAGGCCTATCAATAGCTTATGTCAATACATCAAGGCCTGTACAGAAACTATGCCTCAAACATAAATTAATACTCAAAGTTTTTTTCTGTCTTAAATGTATAATATATGTAGCAGTATTAAAGTATATCTTACTTATATTATAAATGCGAAAGTTTGTGAGTTTGGATGTTTGTGCCTCAATCACGCCTAAACGGCTGAACGGATTTTAATGAAATTTGGAATATACATAGTACATGTACTGGATTAACATATAGGCTATTTTTTATTCGGGTACCACGCGAGCGAAGCCGCGGGCGGCAGCTAGTGTATTATGTATTTTAAGTATGTATTTACAAAAAAAGTATATAAGTATTGTATCAGCCATCTGGTTCCCATAGTACATGCTTTGCTTAGTTTGGGGCTAGATGGAATACTGTGTGAAATATCTACAAATCTTTTTGTATTATAATCAAAATCATAAATATTTGTTTTCTTAGTTTTAAGTTTTTTCTATAATAAATATCAATTTTACTGTTTATTTTACTTGTTTTTGGTAATTTACTTTTCCTATTAAAATCAGATTTAAATTGGCAAAACATGTATTGTTAGATCTACATATCGTCACTGGAAAGGCAAATTTACGTAAGCGCCAATCGAGAAAAAGCCGTTTGAAGTTCATTTTTTCGTTTTTTTAATCATAACTTTCTACCTAATTATCGAATTTTGATGACGTCAACGTAAGATTTCATTCTTTTTTCATTTTCTATGTCCAGCAATTCATATTATTGTATTTGGACTGCTATTTTAGGATAATAACTCAATATGCCTATTTGGCGCCATTTTGGCGCTTACGTAATTTTGCCTTTCCAGTGACGATATGAAGTTCATTATCTTAGGAACAAACTTAATCAGATTTTCTGGGTAGAAAATATGAACCTGGACATAGCTAGTATCAAATGTAATTTATTCTACATAATTAGAATCATAACTTTCAAGTATAAGATAATAATATTAGAGTCCCAAAGTAAATCACACAGATCGCAGAGCTATGTGTTAGGTAACTGTTGGATTTTATTGTTAATAGCACTTAGGGCTTCAAGGAGTTGGGCTGGCTGGGGCAGGGTTTGCAGGGCGATGAGTAATAACCCATTGTGGGACATCAGTGCCGATCTTTGTTTCCCTACCTACCTTAGAATTAGCACTCAGAAAGGGATTTACCATGATTAGAAGATTTAGTGTTCCAACATGCCATCATTGACGACCTCTGTGGCGAGGCGGGCGAATGCTCGGCTGAGACGCATGAAGCGCGGGTTCGATTCCCGCTGCGGGAGAAATGTTTGCATGCTCTGCATATATTTCTTCCGGGTCTGGGTGTTGTAGCATTATGTATTCTAAGTATGTATTTACAAAAAAAAGTATATTATGTATTCTATCAGCCATCTGGTTCCCATAGTACAAGCTTTGCTTAGTTTGGGGCTAGATGGTGCTGTGTGATATGTCCTCAAATATTTATTTATTTATTGTCATGAAAAACTGTAATTAAAAGTATGACAGGATTAAGGCAAATGAAGATCTGTGATCTCTGTCTACCCCGCGTAATTTTATGTAGGTAAATAAAAGATTCATTTGTATTCAGATGTTTTGTAATATCTTCCTAATGTTACTTGAAGCACAGCTCAACATTAGAATCACAACAAAATTATGTGCAAATAGATAGATTTGGGTAGAATAGTTTCAATAATTTGCTTAATAGGTGACAATACAGTAATGTGTTGGAATTATACAAATCTTGCAATATGAAGCGTTTTACTTACAGCTAAGTTTAAAATATACGGAGAGCACTTGCATTATGCTCGCTTCCTCTTTTTGGAGCGTTTCTTCGTCTTCTTTTTGCCAATTTTGTTAATTTTCGCGATTTTCCTCTTGTGCAACCAAATCGGGTATTGCCCGTTTTGGTCTTTCAATGTTTTTGTACTGAATATTCTTTTCATGCCGTCTTCGCCCGCAACTTCAACTTTCTCGTCGTCGGAACTCATTTCCACGTCCTCGTCATCTTCCTTTTCTTTTGGCTCGGCTTTCTTCTTGCTTTTACCCTTTTTCAGAGCTCCAGCATCCAAAAATATAACTTGCTCTGATTCCATAACCTCATCTTCTTTCTTTTCCTCGTCTTTCACACCCAGCATCTTCTTCAATCTTGCTAGTTCTTTAACAGCATAGCGCTCTCGCTTTACGTTTCTGCATTTTCGCTTCCATTTGCTTCGAATTGATTTTGCCATCGTAATTTAGTAAAAATAACAACGTGCGTGGAAAGATCGCACACACGGAAAAAGAGAAATGTCAAAACAAAAACAACAGACAACAGATTCTTTATAGTACTCTCTTCAAAATCACCTATCAGAGGCCAGCGCAACTTAAAACCTCGTTTGTCATTGGTGAAAACATTTAATCGCTATTGTTCTGAGCAAATGACCATAATGACTAAACGAACGAACAAATAAAGAACCTAATAGTGATGTTCAAAACCGGTTGATTTCTGAAAGAAATGTTCACTTGTTTCCTTCGATAATCGATTACTGTTCGTTTTTTGGCTTGACCTTGAATGATGCTGAACTTTACTTGAAACTGATTGAAGTATTGATTTGATTGATTACTTGGCTTACCTACCTAGTGTTGAGTAGGACACGGTTTCAAAACGAGTTTGTATGAGGCCTTCATTTTATTTCGTGAGGTGGGACAATGTCATGCTTCAAATGTCATGTCACATACTTTAAAATGTCATGTTGCGAGCTCGTGTGAGGTAGTGAGGTATTATTATTTCGCTCGTTCAATCTACTCATTTGTCATGTCACAAGAGAAGAGGTATGAGGTGTCTTGACGAGGTGTCTTGTTTTCATTTTGTCTCTAAAAGTGAGGCGTTTTACTTGATGAGTAGGTATAATTGTTTTTACTATTATTGTTTGGTCCTATGATAGATTAGGTTACAAGCAATGTAGGTAGGTATGTCTTGTTCAGTTAAGTAGGTTAGGTAGATATAATTTTAATGTTTTGCATTAGATACCTACTTATCCTACCTATTAGTTTAGGAGTATAGTACCTATTATATTATCTGTGGTTCAGGTATGTAGTGTTTAGTAAGTACCTACCTAAAATATTACTTAATAATAATGCTGGTCATCTTCTAGCCCCAAAGTAAGTAGAGCTTGTGTTATATGAACCATAACTGATTGATATTGAGGTCATCAAGTAGTAAAATGGGTACCTAGGTAGGTAGGTAGGTACCTACCTAGATAATTTTGATGTTTAGTATGTAGTGATGGATAGGTAGGTATTAGTAGATTATTTGGGTATCAGCTGGGCAAGGGGTAAGTAGGTACCTAGCTCGGTACCTAATTGCAATGTTTTTTACCTACCTATTAGTTTAGTAGGTAATTACCTAAGTATCTAGTAGGATTAGGTTAGGATGAGTAGGTAGGTAGATAAATTAGGTAATACTATCGACAAAAATTACAAAAACTATGTACTAAGTTGGTAATTCGAAAACTATCAAGTGCACGAAAGGAGCCTTTTTGAGGCGCACTTATACTATAAGTCCTTTCATCACACTGGTTTAAAAGAACTATTGACACGATAAGAAAAAGAAGAACAAACATATTATATTACTCACCTACATAAATGTACTTACTTAATGTACTCGTACCTACCTACAATGTGAAATCTATCTACTTCATATTTACAGATATAAACAAAAGTTTTGACACTTTTTCACCACTGAGACCGTTACAAAACTAATTTTGTTGTAGGTTTCTATCAATCAACTTCAAGCAATTCATTCAATTTTTAGCTACGTCAATTACCTACTTACGTCATACGTCACTGTGATGTCATTTCAACGTACGATCGGTCGTTTGGTGACGTCGTTTGGTGAGTGTGACACGAATTATGAGGTGGTACAACGATTGAAAATGAGGTCCATGACATTTCTGAGCGAATGTATGGGACAAACGAGGTGCCTCACGTATGTCCTACTCAACACTATACCTACCTAGCTACTATTTTCGCGATGAAATAAAATATTGAGATATTTTCATTCTAAACGGTATTTCTAAACAAGTTTTGCAGAATATGAAACCTAAAGTAACTTTACTGAACGTTATAGGAAGCTTTCATTAACATTATCCACCCACACAGTTCTTTCTTTTTGAAACTGCTGAAAAATACTAATATTCTATTTGTAAGGAGCTTATTAAGGTGGATTCTAACTGGAATCTTATAAACAATGGCTAGTCCTATGTGCAGGGCGTGCTTAGTGAAAGATTTGAGGATGTGCAAAATTGGGCGAGAGCTACAAGAAATATACGAGAAACTTACAAACACTAAGGTAACTACCTACCTACCTACATAGAAAAAAATATGTACAACACAAATAATTAGGTATTTAATTGACGACGGCCTCGGTGGCGTGGCGGGCGATTGCTTGGCAGAGACGCAAGAGGCGCGGATTCGATTCCCGCTGCGGAAGAAATATTTGCAAGCTCTGCAAATATTTGTTCCGGGTCTGGGTGTTGTGGTAGCATGGTACTCGTAGTTTCTGATACCCACGACACAGGGAATCCTAGTGTGGGGTCAGGACTATGTATGTGACTGTTGGCTGTTATTATTATTATTTATCGAGCATGTACCACAAACATAGTGTGCCTCTGCAAACTTGGTGCAACTAATAGTCAACTAAGGGATAGTATCCTCTCCAAAATGATGGACCACCTATATGTGCGATGGGCTGATCACCTGTCACCATGGTTCACCATATCCATCTTAGGATTTTATATCAAAAGTGGCTTCAAGTTTTCTTATGTTTACTTGTGGCTCTGCCTACTCCATTAGGGATATAGGCGTGATGATTATATATGTTTTAATGGACTTAACAACAATAGCAACAGCTTCTCTGCTGGACTGAGAGTAAAAAATAAACATAGAATGCGTCCAGCTGCTTCTCTCCCCGAGCATGTCGTAAAAGTCCACTAAGAGACAGTGTCCTCCAACATGATGAGATACAATAAGCAAGTATTCCCAAGGAGGGTTGACGTCAGGCAGGCGGCCGGTCTTAAAACACCTTAGCCAAAACTCTTACAGCGTGATCCAAGGAACATGTGCCGACTCCGCATAGAGTGGGATGAGGGCAGGAAGATGATGAACAATAAAAGACTTTTCAACTTGTTTCAGCTCAGTACAGATGACGGCCTACCCAACACATTATGCTACTTATGTTATTGTCATCTTAAAGGTAGTTGGAAGTTCACTAGAACAGCTCTTAACTCTGAAAGAATTCTACGGAACAGATTTAACATGGAGGCTGATCATGTATGTGATTAAAATATAGTACTTTTAAGATTTATTTTTGACGGCCTCGGTGGCGTGGCGGGCGATTGCTCGGCAGAGGCGCAAGAGGCGCGGGTTCGATTCCCGCTGCGGAAGAAATGTTTGCATGATCTTGGTGAATCTTGAATGTTTGGTGTTGTGGTAGCATGGTACTCGTTGTTTCTGATACCCACGACACAGGGAGTCCTAGTGTGGGCTCAGGACTATGTATGTGACTGTTGGGTGTTATTATATTTATTATTAAGCTTGAAAACATGTATCAGGTGTATAAAAGAAGCTTCTTTAAGGTGCATTTACTCCACACTGATTCAAAAGAACTAGTTACAAATTATTAAAATCATTAGCTTTTTGACTTTGGTGTATCTATAATATAAAAATGAATCGCAAAATGTGTTGGTAAGCGCATAACTCAACAACGCCTGGACCAATTTGGCCAAATCTTTTTTTAAAATGTTCGTTGAAGTTCAAGGATGGTTTTTACGGCGAGAAAAATTAGAATTATTGCTGGAAAAACCCTAAAAATAGCCCTTTTCTTTTTCCCATACAAATGATTACAAATCTTTTTGACAGGACGAAGTCTGTCGGGTCAGCTAGTTTTTCATATTTATATCGAATTGGTTCAACTCATATTCGAAACAGTGTGGTGAAAAATAAATAAATGTTTGTGGACATTTGACACAGCGCCATCTAGCCCCAAACTAAGCAAAGCTTGTACTATGGACACCAGGTGGCTGATACATCATACTACAACACCCAGACCCGGAAGAAATATTTGCAGAACATACAAACATTTCTCCCGTAGCGGGAAGCGAACCCGCGCCTCTTGCGTGGCTACCGAGCACTCGCCCGCCATGCCACTGCGGTCGTCAATCCTTAACAATTGGTATCTCCAAATCTAAGTGTAGTTGGCCGTGTGTGAAGCGCTCGTGGCGTAGCTTGCTTAGACGTTCTTGATTGATTGTCAAAGTTGAGCAACGTTGTGCGCGGTCTCAATTTGGATGGTAGACCGCTAGTGGCATTACGAGCTGAGCGCTTCAGTGCTTCGTAGGGCACGTTAAATTGTCGGTCTCGGCTTTTAAGTCGTTAAGCCATGACGGAGGCCTTTAGGCGGCCTAAAAACTCCGTCACAAGAGTTGGCCACTAGCTCATACGAACTTATTTGCTTACTGTGTTTATTTCAGATAGTTTGCAGACCGAATCCGATCTTAAACCTGCAGGTTACCGAAAACTTATCGGTCACAGTTTCAATGCCAAAGGACTGTATGAACAATGAAATGGAAAGTAGAAACAACTATATATGCATTTACGAAGAAACTGCTGAAAAATATGCTGTTAAGGTGGAAGTCGATGTCAAACAGGAAACAGATGTTGACCTCGTTAAGACGGAGAAGATTCTCATTGAGGACTACGACATGGATATCGAAGAAGGATGTCTTATATCTAACAGTCAAGAAATGCACAATTGTAATGCATGTAGCGAGAAATTCTCAACAAAAAGTCAAATGAAAACTCATTTAAGATCTCACTCAAAACCTTTCAAGTGTGAAAACTGCCAAAAGACATTCTACATGTCTCACAATTTGAGGAAGCATAAAAAAAACTGCATCGACAAACCTAACACGGTCTGTCCGACTTGCAACTTAACTCTATCCAACGTGGCCAACTTAAAGAAACACATGAAGACACATTCAGACGAACGACCGTTCATCTGTGATAGATGCAGCAATAAGTTTAAAACCCGGACTCACTTAAAAGTCCATATGAGGATCCACGGAGGTGAGAAGAAGTTTGCCTGCGAAGTTTGCGGGAAAGCTTTCACCCAAATATCCAACTTCAAAACCCACTTAAGAATCCACGAAGGAACAAAACGTTATGCCTGCGAAATATGCGGCAAAGCGTTTCTAACAAACGGGACTTTAAAGTCACATATGCGATGCCATACAAGAGAGCGTCCCTTTCAATGCAACACTTGTGGAATGACGTTCGGTTTCAAATGCAGTTTGAACCAGCACATCCGCAGATTGCACACAGAAGTCAAGGCTTATCCCTGTAGTCGATGCCATCTCTCGTTCAACCATGAAATAGGGCTATCTGCTCATATGAGGGTCCATACTGCAGAACGTTCCTTTCCTTGTGATAAGTGTACTAAATCATTTACTTCTGCTCGTAATCTTAAAGGGCATAACATGCAAGTCCACTCCGAGGAAAGGCCCCACGCCTGCGTTAAGTGCGGGAAGGCATTTAAGAGGCCGGAGCATTTGAGGCAGCATTTTAAGTCGTTCAAGTGCAAAGCTGTACAGCCAAATAATAAATGAGTTTAAAAATAACAGGTTTTTTATTGTACCTAAATATTTGAATGGGAATTTGTACCCGCAATGGCGTTGTCACGTGTGAATGAGTGATAAAATTTCACCAAAATAGGTATCCTACTAATATTATAAATGCGAAAGTTTGTGAGGATGTAAACTTGGAACATATATAGTAAGTGTGCTGGATTAGAGTATAGACTATTTTTTATCCGGGTACCAAGCGAGCGAAGCCGCGGGCGGCAGCTATTAATTAAATAAATATTTGAGGACATTTGATACAGCGCCATCTAGCCCCAAACTAAGCAAAGCTTGGCTGATAGATAACAGGTACCCTACCTACCTATTTATTGTTTTTCGTAAAATAAACATTTATTTATTTATTTAGTTGCACCAACAAAGTGAACACCATTACATATAATATGACTAAATTAAATTAAAATTAAGTGCCACCTCAATTATAGGTGCAAACCACAATACAACTGAATATAACAAAATGAAAATCCTTTGTGCGGCACTTTAACCACACTAACCCCCGAATACTCAAACGCGACTCAGAGTTGAGCACGTCTCAACTTAAGGTTTTTTGACAGTTTCTGATGAAAATCTGTCAAAAAAATCGTCATTTGTGACGTGCTCAACTTTGAGATGCGTTTGAGTATTCGGGGGATAGACTTTCTCTCGCGTTCTTACATGGCAGTTTGATTCTAAACATTTAATTATATATTCACCAACAATTACCTATAACATACATTATTATCACGCCAGTATCCCTAACGGGGTGGGCAGAGCTACAAATAATCATAAGAAAACTTGCAGACACTTCCGACTCTAAGCCCTAAGATATTAGGTAGATATGAACCATGGTGACAGGTGATCACATCGCACATATAGATGGTCCATCATGTTGGAGGATACTATCCCTTAGTCGACTTTTACATGCTCGGGGAGAGAAGCAGCTGGACGCATTCTATGCTTATTGGTTCTAAAGAAATAAAAAAACGGTTTCAGTTTATTATTTCCATAATTTTATTATGAATCTCATCTTTATCTACATTACTACTTAATTGTAGCACAACAGTAAATTGTTTAATATTTCTTTATTCTTTGGTATTCTCAACATGGCACATCCATTTGATATGACTGATTGTAATTATATATTACTCTCGATCGTGTACTATATATTTTTCTTAGCTACATAAGTCGACCAAGTCTTTTTTGAACTGTCGCGATCAGAATTCATAACTTGGATTAGTAAATAGCGAGTTTATCGCGTAATATTTATTCTACTATCTCTCTCTATTCAACAATGAGCTTTTAATGTATTCAATGACATAATTTAATTGCAAAAAGGCGCTCACCAAATGGCTATAGACTCAAAGTTACGACAAAATATAAAACCTGGTCTAAGCTAGGATGTTTTAGCTAAGCAATGGCATACACACAAGGGCGTCGCCAGGCGATGGCGCAGGGGGGGGCAAGTTGACTTTACCTACTACAATTCATACTTTTCTCATTCTCTATGAATGAGAAAAGTATGAATTGGCAACTTTTTTAGAATCTCTAGGGGGGGGCAGCTGCCCCTCCCTGCCCCCCCTTGGCGACGCCCTTGCATACACACACAGTTTCGTGGTATCTCCTAACACAAGCATATTAATTGCTTAAAATGAGTTTCTAGACCCTGTTTTTGTTTTAAGTTAAATCAATGAACATTTTCAGTTTTTAATTTACTAATACACGCGTAATATACTCTGAAATGTTTTTATTGTTAGGCATAAATAAGTCATTAAAAAGTAACATGTACAAAGGCGAGCTAAAATCTGTATTCTCCGAACTTAATTCGAGGAATAGCGGTCTACAATTAGGCGAGCTCAGTTTTAGCCAGTTATCCACCAATAAACGGGTAGTTCCCATATCGAGGGTTTACTGCGAAAACCAGTTAAATGCAGTGACATTAGTTTTGAGATAATCGATTTCAAAAGTTTGTGCCTATGAAACTTGCTAATCCATCAATAGGTTTGGTATTGTGCTATTTATAACTAACAATACATCAATTAAGATAACGTTTTGTATAGTTTCAGGCAAAGTTATGAGCCAGTATTCATTGTAATGTTCTATGGAACATGACGTCATCGGACAGAATAACACATTTTTTTCTTATTTTGTACTATGGAACATCATTTTACCTTTATTTCTCAAATTGTTCTATAGGACAAGGTAAATAAGACCTCTTTACGATTATCTCATCATTCTTGCTACGAATATCCATTCTTTCTTAGGCAGATGTTTGATCAATGGACAGAATAATTGTCATTATCAGTGTCATTTAGCTTCTCATGGAAGATTTTGGGAAAAACCGATTACCATTTTGTTCTATGGCATTAAACTCGGGTGAAAAGCTAGTACGTAGGTTGAAAAATAGGGAAGAAAATGTGTCATTTTTTTGTCGACGCTTCCATCGAACAAATGGGAACTACCCCAATAAACACCCTGCTTTTTTGTCGACGTTTCCATCGAACAAATGGGAACTACCCCAATAAACACCCTGCTTTTTTGTCGACGTTTCCATCGAACAAATGGGAACTACCCCAATAAACACCCTGCTTTTTTGTCGACGTTTCCATCGAACAAATGGGAACTACCCCAATAAACACCCTCCTTTTTTGTCGACATTTCCATCGAACAAATGAGAACTACCCCACTAAACACCTTGCTTTTTTGTCGACGTTTAGTCTGTGTTATTACGCGATAAACACCCGTCATATTGACCTAAATGATGTTGCGTCGTTTTAAAATCTAAATCTACAATTTGCTCGCGGTCTGAAGGATTCTCGAAGCTTCCCTGTACCCCGTGTTCAATGCGCCATGCACAGTCGAGAAGTGCGTAGGCTCAGTGGCCTCTCCCGCGAACAAAACTCTAGGACTACCCGTAGAGTCCAACAATGGCTTCCCGAGCTCAGCGCGCGCGTTTGGGAATAGGGGCGTCTGCAGGTTGTCGTACGAATACGAGCCACGGGTGAACGGATTCGAATACCAGTCTGATCTGGAAATATAAAACAAAATACTATACAACTATACTCCAGACAAATCAGGCGCGGCTGCAGCCTGAAATTTGGAGCAGGGGGGGGGTGTCCCTAAAAATAAATGGCCTTTTACCATCTATAGTAGATGATTTATACAGCGTCAGGAGACAACTTTTACCTTCACACACGGGACGCTGTAGTGCCCGGGACGAATTAAGATGGAGTTGGCTTAGTACAATTTTATTGCACACATTATAAAACAAATGGAAGCCTTCTATCTTTATTGGCATCGCGGCTAGGGGCATAAAATTGCTTTTTTATATTTTTAGAAGATTTTTCAATTTGACGCGTACGATTTGGGGGGGGGGTCATGTCCCCTGTGACCCCCCCTCGGACCGCGTCTGAGCCAAATTCGATGTATAATAAAGGTAAAATCTAACCTAAAACGTTGTCAAAAACCTAATCGCCGACCCACATAGAGTGGGATGAGGGCAGGAAGATGATGATTGAGGAGTGAGGCTCACCTGATCATTTCCTTGGGCCAGGGGACGGTGTCATTTCCCATGAACATTCTGAGCAAAGACATCACCTTGGACATAACCTCTTCCTCAGGCAGAGTCTCCACCTGAAAATTTGTAATTAATTCAATTCAATTCATTTATTTGTCAGAAAGTAGGTTATACAAGTTTAAATTAGTTATTAAATAATGCTCCAGTAATAATTACCTCGGACAAAAGATAAGTATAGCTATCAACGAGGTAACTTCGCCAGCCTTTTGGGGAGCTTACCTGCGGTCGGTGATCTGAGCTCTGTTTTCTATCTGTAGGCGAACTTAGATAGAAAACTGAGCTAATTTTTATTTCTTATTATTATACCGATTACCTTAAAGTTTTTAATGTTATTATAGTTTGTCTTTGTAACTGTGTTCTAAATAAATCTCATTTTTAATCTTAATATTAGAACAGGTACTTAGTGAAATTAATATTATATGTCAAAATTTAATACTACGCATTAAATACAAAATGGTCAAATGGGTGGTCTACAAATAATTGCTGAGGTCATCGTTCAAGAAGTCGGTAACACTGTAATAATATTAAATCCAGCTAAACTATTTATAAATCACACTAATATTATAAAGAAGAAAGATTTTTTTTGTTTGTTTGTAACGAATAGGCTCCGAAACTACTGGACCGATTTCAAAAATTATTTCACCAATAGAAAGCTACATTATCAGGGTCCAGTATAGGCTATATTATATTTTCAAAAAATTAGGGATCCGTAAGAAAATTGCAATATTGTAACCCAAGGTAGAAGACACAAAATAGTTTTAGGCGTGCGCTGCGAAAACTATTGAAAGAACAAAATAATGTACTACACGCGTACGAAGTCGCGGGCGACAGCTAGTGTTTTATAAAATGAAACCATTTCCATGCTTTTCATGTATGTATGATCGTATGAGCTAGTGGCCAACTCTTGTGACGGAGTTTTTAGGCCGCCTAAAGGCCTCCGTCATGGCTTAACGACTTAAAAGCCGGGACCGACTGTTTAACGTGCCTTCCGAAGCACGGAAGCCCGTAATGCCACTTGCGGTCACCCATCCCAATTTGTGACCAATTTTCATGCAAATAGAAGCGCTCGTGGAGTAGCTCGCTTAGACGTTCTTGATTGATCGTTGAAGTTAATCAACGTTTTCATTACACCCAGTCCAGCAGACGTGTTAATTAAGTTAAGACATGTTAATAAGTCAAAAACTGTTTTTTGCATGAATAGCCCCCGAATACTCAAACGCATCTCAAAATTGAGCACGTCTCAAATGACGACTTTTTTCAGATTTTCACCAAAAACTGTCAAAAAACCGTGATTTGAGACGTGCTCAACTTTGAGCCGCTGAATACTCAAACGCATCTCAAAGTTGAGCACATCTCAAATGACGATTTATGTCAGATTTTCACCAGAAACTGTCAAAAAACCGTGAGTTGAGACGTGCTCAACTCTGAGTCGCGTTTGAGTATTCGGGGGTATGATATAATTAAGTTGATTAATTACCAATTTTGCGTTATCACCGCTCGTCCACAACGTCAAAACATTACGATGGCCCATCGGATTGCTACATCCAAATATCTCAGTTAACCATTTATCTATCGGAGGTACATTCTTCCTATCCTCGTCCTTCCAAATGAAGCCGAAGAAGTCAGGGTACTCCGGCCACCATGCTTCTTCGAAGCGCAATTCGATTTTGTCCATGACGCCCATAGACATCGCTTCTACGACCCTTACTTTGGTGTGAGGCAATGGTGGTGTGAAAATTGATGAATGTCTGGAAAGAAATGTGTTTTATGCGAAAAATGGCGTGTACAATTATTGTTTTTATAAGTATTGCATGCTGTGCACTTTTTAGTCAAGCAAAGAAGTACACATTTAGCCTCCGCCGTGTAATCATTAGCATCAATAAATCAGTCTTATCAGTCAGTCAAATCATTATCATTTAAATAAATCAGTCTTATCAGTCAGTCAAATCATTATCATTTAAATAAATCAGTCTTATCAGTCAGTCAAATCATTATCATTTAAATAAATCAGTCTTATCAGTCAGTCAAATCATTAGCATCAATAAATCAGTCTTATCAGTCAGTCAAATCATTATCATTTAAATAAATCAGTCTTATCAGTCAGTCAAATCATTATCATTTAAATAAATCAGTCTTATCAGTCAGTAAAATCATTATCATTTAAATAAATCAGTCTTATCAGTCAGTCAAATCATTAGCATCAATAAATCAGTCTTATCAGTCAGTCAAATCATTATCATTTAAATAAATCAGTCTTATCAGTCAGTCAAATCATTATCATTTAAATAAATCAGTCTTATCAGTCAGTCAAATCATTATCATTTAAATAAATCAGTCTTATCAGTCAGTCAAATCATTATCATTTAAATAAATCAGTCTTATCAGTCAGTCAAATCATTAGCATCAATAAATCAGTCTTATCAGTCAGTCAAATCATTATCATTTAAATAAATCAGTCTTATCAGTCAGTCAAATCATTATCATTTAAATAAATCAGTCTTATCAGTCAGTCAAATCATTATCATTTAAAGCTGTAGTTCGCAAACCTTACATGGCGGATTCTAAAAGGTAATTTAAGGCATTATAGATGGCGCGAGAATGTATTTTTTAGGCGCAGAGGGAATCGTGTTCAATGAAACCAAGCATAGGTACATACTTATTGATTTGTAACCCAAAGATACGTATTATGAATTCAAACATGCTTTTCGTGACCCTATCATTCATTTTATGACACAAAACACACTTTTCGTTACCCTATCATACATTCTATGACACAAAACACACTTTTCGTGACCCTATCATACATTTTATGACACAAAACACACTTTTCGTGACCCTATCATACATTTTATGACACAAAACACACTTTTCGTGACCCTATCATACGTTCTATGACACAAAACACACTTTTCGTGACCCTATCATACATTTTATGACACGAAACACAATTTTCGTGACCCTATCATACGTTCTATGACACAAAACATGCTTTTCGTTACCCTATCATACATTTTATGACACAAAACACACTTTTCGTGACCCTATGATACATTTTATGACACAAAACATGCTTTTCGTGACCCAAACATGCTTTTCGTGGGCATTAGTCTTACCAGTTTAGCTCTCTCTCCATTCAACCAGAGAGTTCCACACGTTCTACAAGACTGGGGGACGGATATACCCTCAGACATGGTTAACCATTTGTCCTTCTTGGGGACCCTACTCTCCTCTTCTCCCCTCCATATTAACAGACAGGCTTCGGCCATACACCATCGATGGGGGAATCTGAATGTTATTTTAGATACAACCCCGAAAGATATGAATTCTATTGCCCGGGTATTCCCCTCTGGAAGGGGCGGGTTGAAGAGAGTTTTGTATCTGTGGAGTTAACGAATTAAAAAATATATATTTGTGAATTTTTTGCACAGCGCCATCTAGCCCCAAACTAAGCAAAGCTAGATGGCGCTGTGTGAAATGTCAACAAATATTTATTTATATTTATAATTGACCGGTTTTATTTGTTTTTCTAAATAATCCTAGGGTAGGAAGGCGCCATCTATAATACCTTTCAGAATCAATTTTTTTAATTATGATATTTTTGTTTCTCATACCTTTCTTTGAGAGCACTGGTGGTCTAGTTGGTAGTGACCCCGCCTTCCGATCCTGAGGTCGTGGGTTCAAATCCGGTCGAGTACCAATGGATTTTTCTGTGCAAAAAAATTATGTGCGCTATCCCAGTACTCTCAAACGGTGAGGGAAAACATCGTGAGGAAATCCGCGGCTTAGTCAGCTCCGCACGTATTGACCATGTCCTTCCTGTGGACAAGGCCGACTAAGCTGAGAGGATGGAATAGGTGCTGTAAGCCTACTCCATCTTAATTCGTCCCGGGCACTACAGCGTCCCGTCTGTGAAGGTAAAAGTTGCCTCCTGACGCTGTATAAATCATCTACTATAGATGGTAAAAGGCCTTACCTTTCTTTAAGAACGCCCAGCGATACAGTAACTATCACATGTTTTGCCTTGTACACTGTTCCATCCTGAAATAAGGAGAAAATTCATTAAATTAAATTTGACGGCCATTAAATTTAATTTGATTGTACAAACAAAGCCCCTAATTGGTACTTCTCTGCTGGACTGGGAGTAAAGAAATAACATAGAATGCGTCCAGCTGCTTCTCTCCCCGAGCATGTCGTAAAAGTCGACTAAGGGATAGTATCCTCCGACATGATGGACTACTTATATGTGCGATGGGCTGATCACCTGTCACCATGGTTCACATCCATCTTGGGACTAAATCAGAAGCGGCTGCAAGTTTTCTTTTATTTACTTGTGGCTCTGCCCACCCCATTAGGGATATGGGCGTGATAATATGTATGTAACAATCAAGTTTTAAGTCATTTAGGCCATTTTTTTGAGATAGGAAATTTCCGCTTTCTGCCGTTGAATATGGTAAGCCCAGTCTAGTATAAATGGTGAAGGTCTTAGCTTACTTTAGTGGTGACCTCGACAGGACCAGTGTTGTCCCTCGGCCACTTGACCTGAGTGACCTCTGTGTTCAGCTTCACTGTCAGCGAGGGGATTCCCGGACCACCATTGTATGTGTTCTGTAATTTATATTAACATATTTATTAAATTAGTTGTGTTAAATTAGTTAATGCTTAGTTTGGGGCTAGATGGTGCTGTGTGATATATCCTCAAATATTTATTTTTTTGTTTTAATAAATAACCAGAAACCCTTATGAAAACTACCATAAGCCCCCAAAAATTACCAAAAATTACTGTACAACCACCGGAAATCACCGTTACTCACCATGATATTTTTTTATCTTAATAAATAACCAGAAATCCTTCATGATAACTACCATAAACTATCTATTCTTCATCTACCATGTAGGTATCTATTTGTGTATGTTTATGTAGGTATATTGTTTTTGATATTTATGTAGGTTTAGAAATTATTATCACACTATCTATTAAAAGTGCACCTCGGCCAATCTTCAACTTCTTTAAATTCCTCTCCATCCAAAGGTTGTCTGGAAGAGATCGCTTATTAGCGATAAGACCGCCCGTTGTACAATATCTTCTTTTTGTTAATTTCTAGTTGTTTAATTTGTATGATGTGCAATAAAGTGTTTTTCATTCATTCATTCATTCATTCATTCATTCATTCATTCATAAACCCCCAAAAATTACCAGAAATTATGATACAACCATCGGTAATCACCGTTACTCACCATGAGTATTTCAAACAAGGTCTTGTATCCTATCGTATGCCAGCTGAGGTGCTGGTCTCCTTCCAACTCCTCGTATGCAGATGCTGTTGTGACGTCATTCCAGCTGTTAGTCGCCTCGTAATTATTCACCACTTGATCCATGAACCTGAAGTAGTTCTCCATGAAGTCTGTGTCGTTCAATAGGTGAGGGTACTTTGTTTTTACGTACTCGTTTACTCTGGAACATAATAAATATTTTAATAAGAAGTAAGTTCGTATGGACTCTGCTGGACTGGGAGTATAGGAAAAACATAGAATGAGTCCAGCTGCTTCTCTCCCCGAGGATGTCGTAAAAGTCGACTAAGGGATAGTATCCTCCAACATGATGAGATACAATAAGCAAGTATTCCCAAGGAGGGTTGACGTCAGGCAGGCGGCCGGTCATAAAACAACTTAGCCAAAACTCTTACAGCATGATCCAAGCATCATGCTGTGCCGACCCCAGATATCTCTAACTATGATGGACCGTCTATATGTGCGATGTGATCACCTGTCACCATGGTCCATATACATCTCGGGGCTTTAAATCAGGAGTGGCTGCAAGTTTTCATAGGTTTACTTGTGGGTCTGCCCATGGGCGTGAAAATATGTGTGTGTGTGTCTTTTGTACCTCGGACTCATCTCTTACCTCCTAGTAATAAAGTGTCCCAGAGGCTCGGGCTCCGCTGGGGGCTCGTCTGTGACTCCAAGCGAGTACATGATCAGATCGCTAATAATGTTGAAATCAACCTCACTGCCGTCTGACCTGAACGTCTGAAAAGTAACACATTATGTACCAAATAGAAAGAATGTAGAAGCTGCAATAATAATAAATAAATAACACCCAACAGTCACATAATAAATATTTTTTTTATATTATCTACTAGCTGCCGCCCGCGGCTTCGCTCGCGTTGTATCCGGATAAAAAATAGCCTATATGTTAATCCAGTATATGTACTATGTATATTCCAAGTTTCATTCAAATCCGTTCAGCCGTTTAGGCGTGATTGAGGCACAAACATCCAAACTCACAAACTTTCGCATTTATAATATAAGTAAGATTATTATTTTTTATTGTTATTCAGTAGTTATCACTTTTTGTCAATCTTATATAGTTATTCTGGTTTTTTGTTTGTTTGTCAGAATACAGTATTCTATGTCCGCAACTGATCTTACGCTCCCGTCTCAAAAGGCTCTAACGGAAGACCAGCGCAAGTTACTTGCAGTAACCTGCATTGCTGAGTTAGGACCTTTTTGTAACACCATTGATCTTATTATTATACCTACATACAAACTTGTTTACTTTTTATTTTAATTTAGTTTAATTATTTCTTAACTTTGCTTGTTGATTTGATGCTGTTACAAATAAATAATTCATTCACATACATAGTCCTGAGCCCACACTATGATTCCCTGTGTCGTGGGTATCAGAAACTACGAGTACCATGCTACCACAACACCCAGACCCGGAACAAACATTTACAGAACATGCAAACATTTCTTCCGCAGCGGGAATCGAACCCGCGCCTCTTGCATAGCCGAGCGCTCAGAGTAGTCGTCAAATATTATTATTTACCTTTGTTTCAAGCGCCTGCGATATGAGAGATACGTTGTTTTTCACCGCTAATTCGTACGACCGACTGTTCCCGGTGCCATGAATCCTGGAAATGATGTTGAAATCATAATTTTATATCAATATCCGTCTTGATCATACCGGTAGATTTGATGTCAAAATATCTAGATACTAGCTGCCGCCCGCGGCTACGCTCGCGTGGTACCTGGATAAAAAATAGCCTATATGTTAATCCAGTACATGTACTATGTATATTCCAAGTTTCATTCAAATCCGTTCAGCCGTTTAGGCGTGATTGAGGCACAAACATCCAAACATCCAAACATCCAAACACCCAAACATCTAAACATCCAAACATCCAAACTCACAAACTTTCGCATTTATAATATAAGTAAGATTTTGTGATCAGATGTACCAATCCATCAATATACTTGGTACATTAATTGTTGATTGATTGATACTAGCATTAAGACTAGCTCCAACTAAAAGAACTAGTAATCAAAAGAAAGAAAGAAATGTGCCAAATACATTTATTTGGCACACACACAAAACAAACAATTTATATAAAAGACGGGGAAGGAACAAAAAAAAAAGAAGTAGGTGCCTACCACTAACTATTAGCCCTTCCCACAGACCATAAAATGTATTGTGAATAGTATGTAAGTTACATAAATAAATGATTTGATTTGTATACTTCTCCGCTGGACTCGGAGTAGAGAAAAAGCATAGCATGCGTCCAGCTGCTTCTCTCCCCGAGCATGTCGTAAAAGTCGACTAAGGGATAGTATCCTCCAATCTATACATGCGATGGGCTGATCACCTGTCACCATGGTTCATACCCATCTTGGGACTTTGAATCAGGAGTGGCTGCAAGTTTTGTCAGGGTTACTTGTGGCTAGTGGGCGTGGTAATGTGTTAACTAACCATTCAGCGCCAAGCTCGACAATCCCATCTCCGAACTGAACTGTCTTCACTCTTCCACCGATCCGATCCTGGGCCTCCAATGCCAGGACCTTCTTCCCGGCCTTCGCCAGGGTGGTGGCAGCCATGGTGCCCGAGGCACCCATGCCTATGACGATGGCGTCGTACTCCGGGAGGGTCATTGGTGACCTGTTGATATTAAAAGGATATAAAACTAAGTCCCTTTCTACATCAGTCTGTATATCCGCTAACTCCTAAACCATGCAACAGATTTTGATGCGGTTTTCACCATCAGTTAGATAATTTTTCACGGATGGTGTATTATATAGGTTTATTGTTTATATATAAATAGATAGATAGGTAACACTTTATTGTTTACCACACAACATTAAACTTACAAAAAAAGACAAAAAAAATATGGTAAAAACAAAGGGCGGCCTTATCGCTAAAAGCGATCTCTACCAGGCAACCTAGGATGGATTGGATAGAATAATAATACTGATTGGACTGTAGAAAGAAATGCAATAGAAATGCATTCATTGCGAATAATGTATGGACTTTGAGAGATAGAATGTCATAGCGTGATAATGATAAGAGAGTGATGTGGAGTGAAAGATAATGAAGGTAGTGATGAGGATTGAGAAAGGTATGTTTAGATGGTTTGGTCATGTAGAGAGGATGAATGAAAGAATATTAACGAGACAGGTCTGGTGTACGAGGCAAGTGTGGATGGTACCATTGGAAGGGGATGACCTCGTTAGTACCTGGACCAAAGCAAAGGGCCAGCTCAAGAGTACCCTCAACCGACGAGCATGTATGAAGAATTTGATAAGAGTAAATGAAGCTAAAGTATGTCAGGACAGTAATAAATGGAGATCTGTGCTTCCTGCCTACCCCATAGGGAAACAGGCGTAATTTTATGTACTTATGTTCTAATTAACTATTATAAAATGTGAAAGTTTGTGAGGATGTTTGTGCCTCAAACGGTTGAACGGATTTGAATGAGACTTGGAATATACATATTACGTGTGCTGAAATAACATATAGGCTACTTTTTATCCGGGTACAACGCGAACAAAGCCGCGGGCGGCAGTTAGTTGAAGTATATTATAATCATTAAAAAAAAACGATTTTAGTAAGAAATAAATTCACTTTACCTGTTTATCAGATTTAGCATAATTACGTAAGTTGGTTTAATCTCAAGATAAGAAATATAAATGAATCAGCGTGCAGTTTTAACGCAATAATGTAATTTAAACTGATGTAAACAAAACAAATCAAACATCAGCTGATTGAAAGCAAAGCAAAGGATTGAAAAAAAAATGAAAACAGCGAAAACAGTCAGAGGTTAAATGAAAGAAAGTGAAATGAACTGTCAGTGTCAGTTCGAGGTTATGTCAATGTCATTACTACTAATATATAGTGTCATGTCGATTCTTAGTGTTATTTCCTTTAATTTTAGAATATATTTTCCTAAACTTAATTTGAAACCTCTAAAATTATAGTGATCCCTGTATAAGTATAAGAAATGAATGCTAATACTTTTATGGCAGTAAAATTATTATAAGTTTTAAAAAAATGCCCAACAGAATCGATACTTGGTGTATCGACTTCGATTGTTTGAAAATTTAAATCGATTATGTGAGTGAAGGCATATAGCAGGGAATGTAAACCTATTTTCTTGGTCCCCTCTGGGCACAGCACTCGGAACAATAGACATCAGTTTAAAAAAAAAGATTCAATTGACGGTTTCCATATATGGGTGATAGGCGTAGACAGGGGGGGTAAGGGGAACAAAGCTCTATGCCGAAACGAAATCATAGAACTTTGTTGTACCAGTTCCGTGTCACACCTCCGTGTGGTCCCCCCTGGTAACTGTAGGGAGAGGTGTTATTATTATAGATATAATTGTAATACCTCTCACTACAGGCTAACGTGACCGGGAGAAACACTCGCCAAGACGCACTGGCCAGCGTGGCGTTTTAAGGCTAAAACCCCTTTGTATGATAAGTGCCAAAATACCACGGCCCTCAGTCCCCAGCAGCCCCGCTATTCCTGATTCTGGCAGCGATCATGGTTCCGGCGGGGCAGAGGGTGCTAAGAATCACTGGAAGTCGCCCAGCTGCCGCAACCCAACGACCCTGACCTTGGCGTGTTATAACGCCAAGACGTTGCGAACGGATGAACGACTGTTAGAACTTCAAATAGAATTAGAGACAATCAAATGGGACGTGATAGGGCTATCGGAGGTTAGAAGAAAGGGTGAAGACCTGGTTAATCTCACTTCAGGTGATCTATTCTTCTACCGCGGTCACGAAGACTCTACCTACGGAGGAGTTGGATTTTTAATAGCCAAACATATTATCCCCATTCTTATTAACATCAAGAGTGTATCCACTCGAGTTTGTTTCGTTATTCTAAAGCTTAACCAACGATACTCGCTTAAAATAGTGCAAGTATATGCTCCAACGTCAGATCACCCAGACGAAGAAGTAGAGGAACTATATGACGATATAACGAAAGCCCTTGATGACACACCATGCCACTATAATACTATCATTGGTGACTTCAACGCCAAAATTGGTCAACCTTTGACTAACGAAAAATCAGTAGGTAGGTTCGGTCTCGGTCTTCGCAACAGAAGAGGCCAATCGCTTGTTAACTTCCTCGAACACAAAAAACTCTTTGCAATGAACACTTTCTTTCAGAAAAGAGCTTCAAGGAAGTGGACTTGGGTTGGTCCGGGAGGAAACATCAAAAATGAGATTGATTACGTCATAAGTTCACATAAATACGTAGTTACAGATGTCTCAATTCTCTCACGCTTTAAGACCAGTAGCGACCATAGAATGGTGAGAGCCACGTTCAGGTTTGATTTCAAAAGCGAAAGAGGTAAGATGGTAACATCTCAGAGGAAGTATGAAAAACAAGAAATCGCTTCTCTCACAGATGCCTTTAAAATAGACCTCAAAAACCAATTCGAGGGTCTTGAGGAATCTTACTTGGACGTTGACCATACCCACCGTCTTCTTTGCGATATCCTCACCAAGACTACTAAAAAACATCTAGTAGGAACCTGTAAAAAGTTAAAGAAACTCTCAACTGAAACTATAGATTTGATGAATAATAGAAGAGATATGTTATGCCGAACAGTTAGAGATAAGAAAGATTTAGATAATATTAATAGAGAAATAAACAAAGCAATTAGGAAAGATATTAGAAAATATAATACGAATACAATTATTGACACTATTAAAACATTCAGAGGTCCAAAAATATTTAGAAGAAAAACTAGTACAGGTAGCAAACAGATAATGAAACTTAAAGACAAAAATGGAAATGAGGTTACAGATAGGACAAAAATTTTGTTAATAGTTGAAAAATTTTATGAGGCACTTTATTCATCTAGATCTGTAGCACCTGATTCTCCAGAAGATGACGCTAGAGCTCCGCCCTTAGAACGCCACAACACGGAAATTTTACCACCAATACTTCCGTGTGAAGTTTCAAAAGCACTTTATAGTATGAAAACAGAAAAATCTCCTGGTGAAGATGGAATTACTGTTGAGGTTCTTCGCGCAGGCGGTGAACCAGTCCTCAACGTCCTCACAAAACTTTTCAACATGGTCATTCATGATGTCCGAACACCAGAACAATGGAAGACTGCTTTGGTCACAATTTTGCACAAGAAAGGCGACGTCACCAAACTTAACAACTATCGCCCTATCAGCCTATTATCACAGATATACAAACTTTTTTCAAAAATTATAATGCATCGTATTACCCGTGAACTAGATGAGTGCCAACCCAGGGAACAAGCTGGTTTCCGGAGTGGCTTTTCAACAATAGACCACATCCACACGGTGAAGCAGCTGATGGAGAAGTGTCACGAGTACAACCGGCCCCTTGTTATGGCCTTCGTCGACTACGAGAAGGCCTTCGACAGTGTCGAGCATTGGGCCGTGTTCCACGCTCTCCATCGTTGCAACATCGACTCACGTTATGTGGATGTGCTCCGGGAGTTGTACTCTTCCGCAACCCTACGAGTACGACTGCACGATTTAACCGACCCTGTGCCCATCAAGCGGGGAGTGCGACAGGGAGACATCATCTCGCCCAAACTTTTCACTGCTGTGTTGGAGGATGTTGTCAAAACGCTGAACTGGGACAACTGCGGCATTAACATCAATGGTGTCTATCTGTCTCACTTAAGGTTTGCAGACGACCTCGTACTTTTCGCTGAAAACTTCGAGGATCTCCAATATATGTTACAACATCTATATGATGCTTCTTCTAGGATAGGCCTTAGGATGAATATGTCCAAGACCAAGATTATGGCAAATGTCTCTAACGTCACAGACCCCAAGGTACAAATTGGGGGTGAGGCGTTGGAGATAGTTGACCGATATGTTTATCTCGGACATATTCTTTCTTTTGGAAAAGAGCATCAGAATAAGGAGATTGCTCGAAGAATACAACTCGGTTGGGCTGCATTCGGTAAATTGGACGACATTCTTAAGTCAGCTGAAATACCACAATGTCTGAAGACCCGCCTTTACAACCAGTGTGTACTGCCCACCATGACTTACGGTGCCGAGACGTGGACGCTCACGCAGGAGTCTGTGTACCGGATGCGTGTTGCACAGAGAGCCATGGAGCGGGCCATGCTCGGCATCAAGCTTATAGACCGTATTCCCAACGTTGAGATCCGAAGGCGAACAAAGGTCAAAGACGTTGGGAACCGCATAACGGAACTAAAATGGAGTTGGGCAGGTCACCTGGCAAGGCGTGGTGATGACAGGTGGAGTAAGGCGGTAACTGAATGGCGTCCAAGAACCGGTTATAGAAACGTCGGTCGTCCAGCAGCGAGATGGGCTGACGATATAGCATCCGTCGCAGGCCGGACCTGGATGAGACGTGCAACGGACCGTGGAGAGTGGCGCATACAAAGGGAGGCCTATACCCAGCAGTGGGTAAAGTCAGGTTGCGGATGATGATGATGAGGCGTAGACAGAGAGTAAAACTCTTGTTACTTTTACACGACTAAAAAAATCTTTAAAAATCCATGTTTCGCGTATGTTATAATGTAGGTAAAACCCTACCATATTATTATGTTCAAATGATTTTTACTTTAATTGATAGGTAGGTAGGTATAATAGAGAAAGACTAATAATTTTAGAGGTTTCGTGATATTGTAAATTAACACATTTTTTGCGCTTACATTATTCTGTAGTACCTATATTTATTATTATCAGCATTTATTTATTTATTTATTATTAGGCAACGCCAACAGAACACATAATACAAACTGTTATGGATATTTCACAAAAAAAAAATAGTAGGTAGGTACCTACTATAGAATGTGCTCCAATTATAGGCTTGCACAGCATTTTCAACAAATTGGCAGAGAACAGCTAGTAAAAAGAAATATATAGGTACCTATATATAATTGCATTAAAGCATTGCACCCGTGCGAAGCCGGGGCGGGTCGCTAGTCTACTATAGATGGTAAAAGGTCTCTATAACACCCCTCTTTTCGTCGGGGGTTAAAAACAACACAATAACTCACCCACTAACTACTCCAACTATACAAAGAACAGTCCACCACATCTTACAGTCGAGTTACAACTAGCGGTCAAGTACCCACACAGCTATATATATGAGCATTTCGTAATAAGATTCAGGGCTAAGCTGATTAAAATGACTAGCTTTATCTATCGAATTCAGTGCTACTACATCTGACGACCTCGATAGTGTGGCGGGAGAGATATCGGCTGAGACGCAAGAGGCGCGGATTCGATTCCCGCTACGGGAGGAATGTTTGTATGTTCTGCAAACATTTCTTCCGGATCTGGGTGTTGTAGTAGTTATTATAAGTAGGTATGTATTTACAAAAAAGTATTTATGTATTCTATCAGCCATCTGGTGTCCATAGTACAAGTTTTGCTTAGTTTGGGGCTAGATGGCGCTGTGTGAAATGTCCACAAATATTTATTTATAACTAGATGCCGCCTGCAGCTTCGCTCGCGTGGTATCCGGATAAAAAAATAGCCTATATGTTCATCCAGCACATGTACTATGTATATTCCAAGTTTCATTCGAATCCGTTTAGCCGTTTAGGCGTGATTGAGGCACATCAAAAAATCCTCAAAAATCTTAGCATTTATAATAATAATAACAGCCAACAGTCACATACATAGTCCTGAGCCCACACTAGGATTCCCTGTGGCGTGGGTATCAGAAACTACGAGTACCATGCTACCACAACACCCAGACCCGGAACAAATATTTGCAGAACATGAAAACATTTCTTCCGCAGCGGGAATCGAACCCGCGCCTCTTGCGTCTCTGCCGAGCAACCGCCCGCCACGCCACCGAGGCCGCCAATAATAGGTAAGATGTATGTTCGTGGAAATGTCATTTTTCATTTATCAAGATTTACCTACCTATCATTATCTTGTCACTTCAAGTTAAATCTGTCTTTGATCTGTCACAAACATGATTTGTAAATGGATATTGTTCTGAGGGATAATGTTTCTATGAAAACCCACGACGATAAAAAAATGGTTATCTACAACAAAAGGAGGTCTTTAAAAAGTTATACTAACATGCAAAAAAACTACATCAAAATCGGTTCAGTAGTCGAGTTTCAGAGATAAAAATTAAATAAGTTCGTATGAGCTAGTGGCCAACTCTTGTAACGGAGTTTTTAGGCCGCCTAAAGGCCTCCGTCATGACTTAACGACTTAAAAGCCAGGACCGATAATTTAACGTGCCCTCCGAAGCACGGAAGCGCTCAGCTCGTAATGCCACTTGCGGTCACCCATCCCATAGTGACCGCGCACAACGTTGCTTAACTTCAACGATCAATCAAGAACGTCTAAGCAAGCTACGCCACGAGCGCTTCAAGCAAGCTACGCCACGAGCGCTTCGTTTCAGAGATATTGCTAGCTGCTGAAGCGCCCCCTGGTGGGCTATGGCAGGGATCCCCAAACTATTTTGGACAAGTGACCCCTTTTCCAAAATGAACTGTTACCTCAGACCCCCATGGCCAAATTACCTACTTTTAAGATCAACCCCCTTATTCATAATGGTCCGCTAACTTAAAACAGCTGCTACAGAGTGTTATTTTTCATTCTGACTTAGGTCAATAGAAGAAGACAGAGTGAGAATTATCAATGCTTTAAGTTAGCAGACTATTATGAACAAGGGGGCCTATCTTTAGTTTTTTTCTGTTGATACAAAATACCTAGGTACTAAGGTACCAATTGGAAAACTTTGCACTTGGTTAAGTGATTAAAGTTGTCTTCATTTTCTCATCATAATTTAACAAAATAAAAAGACATACAATTCAGTAAATATCAAGTTTTAAATAAGAACTTGTGTTAATTTAATAGGGGTCGATTTTTAGACCTCGTCGACCCCCAAAATCAGTTTTCGTGTATGTCGACCCCTAGGAAATCAATATCGACCCCAAGGGGTCGATATCGACCACTTTGGGAATCCCTGGGCTATGGCCTTAAAACATATCTAAGAAGCTTCTCTGAAATGGCACTAATAAAATGCAAAAAACCGCATCAAAATCGGTTCGATAGTTTTTGAGGAAAATAGTTACAGACAAACACAAATAAACATACAACTTCTTAGGCCAAACGCGTATTCATTCCCCGTTGTTGTTGGTAAAAATTGCCAAGCGTGATTTCTTGCCTGTACCTTCTAAGCTTGGTCGCGTTATGAAAGCATTTTAATGTAGTGATCCCTCAAGATCCTACGAAAAAAGGTATTTTGTATTTCACTACTTTTTTCGAACCAGTGTGGTGGAAGTATTTGAAGTGCCTAAAAGGCTTTAAACGATTTGGTGATTGAATGATTTGGCTCCGAAGCATTCCGCTGCACTACGCCGTGCTCATTCAAAAAGAATAAAACGTCGGAAAACTAGAAAGCACGCTGGATGAGGCGGAATCCGGCGTGGGCGAAATATCATACCGCCTATTCGTCACCGACAGAAAAACGAATCTCCAATTCCTAATCGACACCGGTGCTAACATCTCCGTGTTACCTCCAGCCAAAGGACAAACACCGAAGCCACTCAATTTTCATCTCTACGCCGCTAACAATACAGTCATCCCTACATACGGAGAAAAAACGCTGGAACTGGACCTTCATCTACGTCGACCCTTCAAATGGACATTCATCGTTGCGAAAGTCAGCAAACCAATCCTCGGAGCTGATTTTCTCAAACATCATCAACTCATCGTCGACCTCAAGAACAGAAGACTCATTGACTCCGTAACAAAACTATCGTCAAGTTCATCAGTGCGAGCTACAAACATACCTACAATCAGAAGTATCGACGTACAAAAATCCTACCACGACATCCTAGCGGATTTTCCCGGAACTACAAGACTAACTTCAATGAACCTAACTACACTTCACAACGTCGAACATTACATCGAAACTACAGGACCGCCGCTACACTGCAAGGCACGACCAGTCGCACCTCACCGCTACGAACAAGTACGAAAAGAATTCCAAAACATGATGGATCAAGGTTTATGCCGCCCAAGCAAAAGCCCATGGTCTTCGCCTCTTCACATCGTACCTAAAAAGAATGGTGATATACGCGTCTGCGGTGACTACAGAAGACTCAACGCAGTCACTACACCCGACCGATATCCCATACCCAGAATCAAGGACTTCACCTACCAACTGTCAAGCAAAACTATCTTCAGTACCATCGATCTCAACCGAGCCTACCAACAACTGAAAGTTCGTGAAGAAGACGTAGAGAAGACGGCAATTATCACTCCTATGGGCTTATTCGAGTTTCAACGTATGTGCCCAGGACTCAAGAACGCCGGACAGACATTCCAACGCTTCATTCACGAAGTACTACGTGGACTTGATTTTGTCTACGCTTTCATCGACGATCTACTTATCGCAAGTTCCGACGAAGAAGCTCACAAAAATCACCTCCGCGCTGTACTGCAACGACTTGAAGAAAATGGCATCACTATCAATCCTTCGAAATGCGTTTTCGGCCAGCCAGAAGTCAAGTTTCTTGGTTTCACCGTCAACAGAGAGGGAATCAAACCGCCTACCGAAAAAGTCGACGCAATATGTAGCTACGCCAAGCCGAAAACAATAGAAGAATTACGGCGATTTCTCGGCATGATCAACTTCTACCGCGAGCACATACCTAAAGCAGCCGAAATTCAAGCGCCACTCCACGCATACCTACACAACGGGAAGAAAAAAGATCGGTCACAAATCGAATGGAACGACGAGGCAACGAAAGCATTCGAAGCGAGTAAACTGGCGATTCAAAATGCTGCTTTACTCGCGCACCCATCTCACGAAGCGCCAATTGCTATCTTCAGCGACGCGTCCGACCAATCAGCAGGCGCCGTGCTACAACAGTACATCGACGAAAAATGGCAACCACTCGGCTACTTCTCAAAGAAATTCTCCGACGCGCAGCGTAACTACAGTACATTCGACCGAGAGCTACTAGCTATCTACATGGCAATCAAACATTTTCGAAAAACGTTCGAGGGGCGAAACCTCATCGTTTTCACCGATCACAAGCCGCTAACCTTCGTGCTACAAAAACCTCCGTCAGCCTCAGAAACACCACGACGCGCAAGACAGCTCATCTTCATCAGCGAGTTCACCACCGACATAAGACACGTCAGCGGGAGTGACAACGTAGTCGCCGACGCACTCAGCCGCATACCTATCGAAGCAATCACTTGCCCAACATCAATGGATTACGACAAAATCGCCGAAGCGCAAGAAAGAGACAGAGATACTATCGACCGCCTCGCAAGTCAAAATAATTTGGATCTCCGACGAGTCTCAATACCTGGTTCGCAAAAACCTATCTACTGCGAAATGTCAACATCCTGCATTCGTCCCTACCTACCTGCAGAATATCGACGCGCCGCATTCGACTCACTTCATTCGATCAGCCACCCAGGGATAAGAACAACCCGCAGGTTGGTCAGTCAAAAGTTCTTTTGGCCGTCGATGAACAGCGACGCAGGGACGTGGGCGAAACAATGCCTACAATGTCAGCGGTGTAAAGTTCAAAGACACACAACGAGCAGCCTATCCACTTTCGCACCAGCTGACCGCTTTCAACACGTACATATCGACATCGTTGGACCGCTACCTACTTCACCACAAGGACATCGATATCTTGTCACCATGATCGACCGAGCGACAAGATGGCCCGAAGCAATACCTACAGACGACACATCAGCTGAGACCGTAGCAAAAATAGTCTACGAACACTGGATTACTCGCTTCGGTTCACCAAGGCTAATAAGCACCGACCAAGGAAGAAACTTCGAAAGTCGACTATTCGCCAAGCTACTTCACACTGTTGGGACTGAGAAGACTCGCACTACAGCCTACCATCCACAAGCAAACGGCATAGTCGAAAGATGGCACCGCTCACTCAAGACCGCGCTGAAAGCTCGTCTATCAGTACATACATCGTGGATAGACGAGCTACCTACAGTTTTGATGGGTCTACGCGCCGCCGCACGCTCCGACACTGGTGTGAGCGCCGCTGAACTTACCTACGGATACAACCTTCGCCTACCATGTGATTTCTTCACCACTCCATCATCAGCTGAGCCCCAGGACATGGACTTCGATTATGTAAGCCGACTACGCTCAACAATCAACGCCGCACGTCCGAGTCAGCCCACAACATCACACGGAAACAAACGTCCTATCTTCGTACATAAAGATCTACAAACCTGCGAACAAGTCTTCATCCGCAACGACGCCGTGAAGAAACCTCTGCAACCTACATACGAAGGACCCTACAAAGTACTGGAGAGGAACTGCAAGACTTTCAAGATACTACTACCGGAGAGAAGATCGGCAGTAGTATCTATCGATCGACTTAAGCCTGCCTATACAGTCGACGAAAGTAGCTACGATACCTACCTACCTGTACCTTCATCAAGCTACTTACCATCATCACATCAAATACCTGCACCAGCGGACAATAGTCATCATTCACCACCAGCACCAGCCTCATCACTTCCCCCACCAGCGACTCAAGACTCTACCACAAGCCAAACATCGCGCCAAGTTCCATCATCGATCCTGAGGACAACTCGGAGTGGACGCGATGTCAAGCTTCCGGTACGCTTTCGCTAGGGAAGGAGCCATGTAGCTGACACAGCTACTTACCTGTTTACCTCACAACCTTACCATACCATACCAGTACCAAGAAATACCTTTTAGAATACCAGGATTACAGGGAAGAAAGAAAACACAATCAAGAAACTTTAATTCACCAACGTTTGACCTTTTGTTAAGTGAAACAAGAACTGCACATCACTGCACTGCGAGCTCCATCACCACCAACTCTTCGTGACGACGTTCACCGGGCTCACATCTTCACTTCAGCTCCCACTTTCACCATCGCGACGAGCACCGAGCGAGATCACGCAGCACTTTACACAGACGTCCGTTCTCCACCGCAGTCGCAGCCGAATGAGGGCGGAGCCGGGGCCGAACAAATATTTATAGCCTCGGGACTCGCCCCGCGTCTCTCACACCCCGCTCGCGCGCGGCACCGTCTTAGCAAGCGCGCGAATTAGAATCTGGTTCTTATTGGTTAATGTGTGTTCTAGTTTCATATAAATATTTGTCCTTTTGTAAATAAATTCATTCCTATTTCTACACTCCAACTGAGTCTTACTATCTCCAAACCTCCGCAGTAGATTCCCGCAAATAGTAGGTACTACTACAGCTTCTTTCGTGCGCTTGAAACTTGCTTTCAAACTTATCTATAAGTTTCTACGACATGTGAGTTTCCTCAGGATGTTTGTGATCCTCAGAATTTCCTTCGTCAAACGGTGAAGGAAATTCTTTAATTTAACTTAGATACAAAGAATCTCTACTTCATTATAAATGCGAAAGTTTGTGAGTTTGGATGTTCGTGCCTCAATCACGCCTAAACGGCTGAGCGGATTTGAATGAAACTTGGAATATGCATAGTACATGTACTGGATTAACATATAGGCTATTTTTTATCCGGATACCACGCGAGCGAAGCCGCGGGCGGCAGCTAGTAAGACATAAAAAAGCAATACCTAGTACCTAACTTTATGAATAACAATAAAAATGTCCAATTAGTCAAAATAATAATTGTAAAAAGCCTGCAATCTAGATTACACACACATACGTTATTATCACGCCCGTATCCCTAATGGGGTGGGCAGAACCACAAGTAAACATAAGAAAACTTGTAGCCACTCCTGATTCAAAATCCCAAGATGGATATGAACCATGGTGACAGGTCATCAGCCCATCGCCCATCATGTTGGAGAAGATTATTATCCCTTGGTCGACTTTTACGACATGCTCGGGGAGAGAAGCAGCTGGACGCATTCTATGCTTTTTCCTTACTCCCAGTCCAGCAGAGAAGTGTTAATAATAAACTACTCATTACTAAATCATTGGTCAATGTCACAAATCTCAATTGATATCAGGTAGTAGGTTTGTTTTTGTATCAATAATGAGTATGAGGTATAAAAGGTTATCTCAAACATAAACCTAAGTTATAATGATAATGCTGTAACCTAATTATTATTATTTTGTATTATGTTATACTTAGACGATTAAACCACATGATAATGTGTTTTGAATGTTTGTTTTTTTAATTGTGCTATGGACTAGGTTGTCTGTCCGAAAATAAAGATTTATTATTATAAATATCAATGATGACCAATGGATTTTTCTGTGCGAAAAATTTATGTGCGCTATATCAGTACTCTCAAACGGTGAAGGAAAACATCGTGAGGAAACCCGCGGCTTAGTCGCTTTGCACGTATTGACCATGTCTTTCCTGTGGACAAGGCCGACTAAGCTGAGAGGATGGAATAGGTGCTGGGCAAGCCTACTCCATCTTAATTCGTCCCGGGCACTACAGCGTCCCGTTTGTGAAGGTAAAAGTTGCCTCCTGACGCTGTATAAATCATCTACTATAGATGGTAAAAGGCCTTAGTTAATTATATTCAATCCTTTAATAGTTGTTAGATTTTTAAACGCAATTTCACGCATTTTCCTATTGATCTCATCTTGCACGCATCTCACGAAATCATTTTTCATGTTCATTTTCTCGCGTACAAGACTGTACAATGTCGTTTTGATACTAAGCCCATTTGCTACTAGGTCGTGTTGTTAATAGGATGGCTAATATGCCGTTTTGCTTTTATGACGTTCTGCTTAACCTTTTGAACGCCATGACACAAACGCGTTTTCGTGCCCTGTGCGCCACAGCAAAATTTCAACAAAAATACCTACGAAAAAACTAGTGTTGCCAAGAGTCCATAAATCGATAACACATCGTGACTTGTTTTTGTTGAATTTTATGAAATAAATTTACTTCTTATAATCTTGGATGTTTTATTTCCCTTTCGTGTCATCTCCCACTCTTTTTTATTTACTTTGAATAGCATAAATAAACAAAATAATTCATAATAAAATAGTTGTAAAGCACAGCACTACTCTCCATCGTGATGACGTCACTGTCACGATTAGATGACTTTGGCGTACCGGGCCTAGAGTTTTTCAACTTTTTTAGGGATGTAACCGTGTCGCACGCGTCGCGTCGGTCGCACGCTGTGCATCGATTTCGGAATCGATATCTGCCTATAGACAAGAGTGATGCCGACGCTGCCAAATGATTTTAAAAACCAATACCGATACTTTAAATAAAAAAAACTACTTAACATACTAATATTATAAAGAGAAAAGATTTTTGTTTGTAACGAATAAGCTCCGAAGCTACTGGACCGATTTCAAAAATTCTTTCAACAATAGAAAGCTACATTATCAAGGTCCAGTATAGGCTATAATATATTTTCAAAAAAAAAAATAGGGATCCGTAGAAAATTACAATGTTGTAACCCAAGGTAGAAAATCCAAAACAGTTTTTGGCGTGTGGCTCCGAAACTACTGGACCAATTTCAAAAATTCTTTCACCCATAGAAAGCTACATTATCAGGGTCCAGTATCTTACTTATATTATAAAATTAAAAAGTCTTAGTTTGCTTGAAATTACCGGCGTAAAGCTAACCGGTAACGCAACGATAGCGCGTACTAATTTTACCTGTGCTGCCATCTAGTACGAAAGTTTGTGACAATGTTTGGATGTTTGGATGTTTGTGCTTCAATCACGCCTAAAGAGCTGAACGGATCTGAACGAAACTTGGAATATACATAGTACATGTACTGGATTAACATATAGGCTATTTTTTATCCAGGTACCACGCGAGCGAAGGCGCGGGCGGCAGCTAGTAGGCTATAATATATTTTCAAAATATTAGGGATCCGTAAGAAAATTGCCATATTGTAACCTAAGGTAGAAAATCCAAAATAGTTTTTGGCGTGCGGCTCCGAAACTACTGAACCGATTTCAAAAATTCTTTCATCAAAAGAAAGGGACATTACCAGGGTCCAGTATATGCTATAATATATTTTCAAAAAATTAGGGATCCGTAAGAAAATTGCAATATTGTAGCCCAAGGTAGAAAATCCAAAATAGTTTTTGGCGTGTGGCTCCGAAACTACTGGACCAATTTCAAAAATTCTTTCACCCATAGAAAGCTACATTATCAGGGTCCAGTATAGGCTATAATATATTTTCAAAATATTAGGGATCCGTAAGAAAATTGCAATATTGTAACCCAAGGTAGAAAATCCAAAATAGTTTTTGGCGTGCGGCTCCGAAACTACTGGACCGATTTCAAAAATTCTTTCACCAAAAGAAAGGTACATTATCAGGGTCTAGTATAGAATATAATAATATTTCCAAAAAATTAGGGATCCGTAGAAAATTACAATGTTGTAACCCAAGGTAGAAAATCCAAAACAGTTTTTGGCGTGTGGCTCCGAAACTACTGGACCAATTTCAAAAATTCTTTCACCCATAGAAAGCTACATTATCAGGGTCCAGTATAGGCTATAATATATTTTCAAAATATTAGGGATCCGTAAGAAAATTGCAATATTGTAACCCAAGGTAGAAAATCCAAAATAGTTTTTGGCGTGCGGCTCCGAAACTACTAAACCGATTTCAAAAATTCTTTCACCAAAAGAAAGGTACATTATCAGGGTCTAGTATAGGCTATAATATATTTTCAAAATATTAGGGATCCATAAGAAAATTGCAATATTGTAACCTAAGGTAGAAAATCCAAAATAGTTTTTGGCGTGCGGCTCCGAAACTACTGAACCGATTTAAAAAATTCTTTCATTAATAGAAAGCTACATTATCAGGGTCCCGTATAGGCTATAATATATTTTCAAAAAATTCAAGGATCCGTAAGAAAATTGCAATATTGTAACCAAGGTAGAAAACCCAAAATAGTTTTTGGCGTGCGCTGCGAAAACTATTGAAACAGAGAACGAAATAATGCAAATAATAAAAATAAAATAAAAGCAAATAAAAACAAAAATATTGCAATTTTCTTACGGATCCCTAATGTTTTGAAAATATATTATAGCCTATACTGGACCCTGATAATGTACCTTTCTTTTGGTGAAAGAATTTTTGAAATCGGTCCAGTAGTTTCGGAGCCGCACGCCAAAAACTATTTTTGATTTTCTACCTTGGGTTACAATATTGCAATTTTCTTACGGATCCCTAATTTTTTGAAAATATAATATAGCCTATACTGGACCCTGATAATGTACCTTTCTTTTGGTGAAAAAATTTTTGAAATCGGTTCAGTAGTTTCGGAGACGCACGCCAAAAACTATTATGGATTTTCTACCTTGGGTTACAATATTGCAATTTTCTTACGGATCCCTAATGTTTTGAAAATATATTATAGCCTATACTGGACCCTGATAATGTACCTTTCTTTTGGTGAAAGAATTTTTGAAATCGGTCCAGTAGTTTCGGAGCCGCACGCCAAAAACTATTTTGGGTTTTCTACCTTGGGTTACAATATTGCAATTTTCTTACGGATCCCTAATATTTTGAAAATATATTATAGCCTATACTGGACCCTGATAATGTAGCTTTCTATTGGTGAAAGAATTTTTGAAATCGGTTCAGTAGTTTCGGAGCTGCACGCCAAAAACTATTTTGTATTTTCTACCTTGGGTTACAATATTGCAATTTTCTTACGGATCCCTAATATTTTGAAAATATATTATAGCCTATACTGGACCCTGATAATGTAGCTTTCTATTGGTGAAAGAATTTTTGAAATCGGTTCAGTAGTTTCGGAGCCGCACGCCAAAAACTATTTTGTATTTTCTACCTTGGGTTACAATATTGCAATTTTCTTACGGATCCCTGATTTTTTGAAAATATAATATAGCCTATACTGGACCCTGATAATGTAACTTTCTATTGGTGAAAGAATTTTTGAAATCGGTCCAGTAGTTTCGGAGCCGCACGTCAAAAACTGTTTTAGGTTTTCTACCTTGGGTTAAAATATTGCAATTTTCTTACGGATCCCTAATTTTTTTGAAAATTTATTATAACCTATACTGGACCCTGATAATGTACCTTTCTTTTGGTGAAAGAATTTTTGAAATCGGTCCAGTAGTTTCGGAGCCGCACGCCAAAAACTATTTTGGATTTTCTACCTTGGGTTACAATATTGCAATTTTCTTACGGATCCCTAATATTTTGAAAATATAATATTGCCTATACTGGACCCTGATAATGTAGCTTTCTATTGGTGAAAGAATTTTTGAAATCGGTCCAGTAGTTTCGGAGCCGCACGTCAAAAACTGTTTTAGGTTTTCTACCTTGGGTTACAATATTGCAATTTTCTTACGGATCCCTATTTTTTTAGAAAATTTATTATAACCTTTACTGGACCCTGATAATGTAGCTTTCTATTGGTGAAAGAATTTTTGAAATCGGTCCAGTAGTTTCGGAGCCTATTCGTTACAAACAAAAAATCTCTCGTATTTATAATATTAGTATAGATAACATAGTCCATAATTGATTTTCAAAAAAATTAAGGATTAGTTAGGTTGACTCTGTAGCAGGAGTGGGTGTTACCGAGGTGCGGGAGGGCTTAGGTACGTCTAAATGCATAAGTACCTACATGTTTCAGGATTTTTTCAAAACGGCCCTTGAAAAAGGTGAAATGGAGTACCAAAGTATAAAAGTAATCTAACGCGTGCGAAGTCGCGGGCAACAGCTAGTTGTATTATAATAAAATCAACAATTATTGTACATTTCGCACTAGGTAATCACAATCAGTCTTAGAATATTATAAATCTTGGTCAGGTAAACTAAAAAGTTGTGAGCCGTCACGGGACGCCTGGCAGATGTGAAACATCGAAATTATGTAAATCATCTTAACAATCGCACTGCACTATTTTTTAGGCTATTCGCCTATGACGTCATTAGTGTGTCGTCTATACTTGACCATGGCGTCCAGAGCACTGCTTATCGGTGACGAGCTAGGGATGCGCCAGAGTTGAGTTATCAGATTTATTATGCGAAATTGATTTGATGCCATTTTTTAATTCATGGTAGCGGATGGTATAGTTTTATGTTTATTACGTTTTGTTTTATTCAAATATTCATTAATAAAGTTCAAATTCTTTACATACTAACTATAAAAACAAATAACACAACTTGAATTGTGAATTTGTGAATAGTTTTCGATAAATCTGTTCGTCCTTTACCACCTCACTAGCGTCAAGTATAGACGACTTTGGCGTGCTGGACACAGTATTTTTCTTGGATATGAGTCCATGTTTTTATTTCAATATTTCTCAGTGCTAGTGGCTTTAGGAGACTTGTGAACTATACTCACATGTTGCTGGGTTATTCTATTTTGAGGAATGTCCGAATAAAATACCAGAAATAATTTTACAATGATTTTATTTCATACTAGCTGCCTCTCGCGGCTTCGCTCGCGTTGTACCCAGATGAAAAATAGCCTATAATTTAATCCAGCACATGTACCTACTATGTATATTCCAAGTTTCAATCATATCCGTTCAGCCGTTTAGGCGTAGTTTAGGCACAAACATCCAAACTCACAAACTTTCGCATTTATAATATACTAGCTGCCGCCCGCGGCTTCGCTCGCGTGGTACCCGGATAAAAAATAGCCTATATGTTAATCCAGTACATGTACTATGTATATTCCGAGTTTCGTTCAGATCCGTTCAGCTGTTTAGGCGTGATTGAGGCACAAACATCCAAACATCCAAACATCGTTACAAACTTTCGTACTAGATGGCAGCACAGGTAAAGTTAGTACGCGCTATCGTTACGTTTTGAGCTTTACGCCGGTAATTTCAAGCAAACTAAGACTTTTCAAATTTATAATATAAGTAAGATTATGTGGACCGGGTTTTTTGTCATGTATAGACGACGTTGGCGTACAGAAATCGGAAGTGCTTGTCGTCTATAGGTGACATTGGCGTCCAAAAGGTTAAATGTCCATTCGATACGAAGATATCCCAATATCAAGAGGCTGCGCTGAAGAGCAGCCGAATACAAAAAAATAAACTATTTTGTAATAATGGCAGGCATTATATTTATTCTTAAAAATTAAATTTAAACTAAAATAGTTGATAGGAGATTGAATAAACTAGATTTAACTCGGTGGTTGCCAAGTCACCGTCGCCATTTTCCTATTTATTTCTTCAAGCACGAGCGCGCACCTCGCCAACTGCGCGGGGAGTAATGAGGGCGCGCGCTCGCGGGAGCGGCCGCGGGAGGGGGGCCGGGGGCGGGCGGCGCGTCTCAGAGCACGACGACGACGAGCGCGGGCACCCGCTACAAAAACAAATGATATAAAATAACAACCAACAGTCACATACACAGTCCTGAGCCCACACTAGGATTCCCTGTGTCGTGGGTATCAGAAACTACGAGTACCATGCTACCACAACACCCACACCCGGAACAAATATTTACAGATCATGTAAATATTTCTTCCGCAGCGGGAATCGAAGCCGCGCCTCTTGCGCCTCTGCCGAGCAATCGCCCGCTACGCCACCGAGGCCGTCCAAATACATACAAACTTCTCTGCTGGACTGGGAGTAAAGAAAAAACAGAATGCGTCCAGCTGCTTCTCTCCCCGAGCATGTCGTAAAAGTCGACTAAGGGATAGTATCCTCCAACATGATGAGATACAATAAGCAAGTATTCCCAAGGAGGGTTGACGTCAGGCAGGCGGCCGGTCGTAAAACACCTTAGCCAAAACTCTTACCTCTTAATTAAGAACATAAAATAACTTACCACTTTCTTTTTCCTTTCCTTTATAATCTTCATCTACTAGAGTATCACGTTTTTTGGGCGACTGAAATTTAAAAGAGTTTTAATTATATTAATTATAAAAAAATAATAATAATTATTATAAGTATATCAGTCATCTGGTTCCCATAGTACAAGCTTTCCTTAGTTTGAGGCTAGATGGCGCTGTGTGAAATGTCTACAAATATTTATTTATTTATTATACCTAACTATTTAATAAAGTAAGTTTGTATGAGCTAGTAGCCAACTCTTGTGACGGAGTTTTTAGGCCGCCTAAAGGCCTCCGTCATGGCTTAATGACTTGAGGCCGTAAAAAAAAAAGCAATTACCAATCTAATCACAAAGTTTACACTAATTAATTAAAATGTGACAAAAACCCCCCGAATACTCAAACGCATCTCAGAATTGAGCACGTCTCAAGTGACGAGTTTTTGACAGATTTTCATCAAAAACTGTCAAAAAACCATGACTTGAGACATGCTCAACTCTGAGTCGCGCTTGAGTATTCGGGAGAAAGTGTTCAAACAGATAATGTATGTATGTTAAATTGCTCACTCTTCTTTTAATCTGCTTTTGGTAATGTTGTGCATCGTAGAACTGTGGCTGGGAACGTCTGACTCGGCCCGTCCTCCTCTTTATATCTTCCACGACGGGGAGCGAGTCTGCTGCCCGTCTCGAAGCAAAGAATGTGTGCCCACATTTACAGGATTTAGAAGCTACTGCCACCTGGAACAGTTGATTAACAAATTAATAAAGACATGTGGAGTGAAAGATGTTGTGATGAAGATTGAGAAAGGTATGTTAAGATGGTTCGGTCATTAACGAGACAGGTGTATGGGGTGAGTGTGAATGGTACCGTTGGAAGGGGAAGACCTCGGCGCACGTACCTGGACCAAAGCAAAGGGCCAGCTCAAGAGTACCCTCAACCGACGAGCATGCATGAGGAATGTTATGAAAGTGAATGAAGCGAAAGAAGTATGTCAAGATCATCATAGCAAATGGAGATCTGTGATCTCTGCCTACCTCTATGGGAAACAGTCGTGATATTATATATGTAATAAAGATCCACCATCTTAAGACGGCCTCGCGTGGCAGGCGATTGCTCGCCTGAGACGTACGAGGCGCGGGTTCGATTCCCGCTGCGGAAATGTTTGTTCTGCAAATATTTGTTCCGGGCCTGGGTGTTGTGGTAGCATGGTACTCGTAGTTTCTGATACCCACGACACAGGGAGTCCTAGTGTGGGCTCAGGACTATCTATGTGACTGTTGGCTGTTATTATTGTGTAGATCGGAAGACTTTATTACGTATAATCGAGCAACCAAGGTCCAATTTACTGTACACACTAATGCCTCTGAATGTTAAAGATTATTTCAGCGAATAGACTTTTTTACATTATTTTGCGTACTAAATAGATAATCATAAAAATCGATAAAGTACCTGCATTTCACATTTCGGGCAGCTTTTAGCAATCATTTTGTTTCTACCCATTGTTTTATGTATGGCTTATCGTTTTTATTTCAGCTAATGCATTATTTTAGCACATTTTCAGGTTGAATAAAATAAAACTTTAAACAAATATTTTCACATGTTTCACACTTCAACAGCTCAGCTGTTTCGTTATTGATAAAATGATAAATGTAAAATGACATTTATTGTTTGCGTTCGTTTCGCTGCTGTTTGTAAGTTTATTTCGTTTATTTATCTTAACCAAAGACTAAACACTAAAACCAGCCCTAGTCTAATTAATGCCTTCAAAATTAATGTGAATTTTCGGAAAGTATCGGTTTATCTCGATAAATCGCTATTGTCGATTTTCGAAAAAGAGTGACGAGAAGAAAGTGGATGGATATGGATACAAGGGTAGAGGTAGACCAAAGAAGAGATGGATGGATTGCGTGAATGATGATATGAGTAAGAAAGGAGTGAATACTGAAATGACGGCTGATAGAGAGGAACAGAAGAAAACATGTTGTGCCGACCGACCCCACATAAGTGGGATAAGGGCACTACTTCCTCGATACGTAGATTTTTTTTAACTGTGGACTGGAACTTGAACCAACCACAGATAAAAAATTATTTTATCTGAATATCTATTTCTTCCAAGATCTGAAAGAAACTTACAAAACTAATACAACGGGCTATGTAAAGGCCGTTGCAAACGGTATTTAGATAGCTCACTTGATCCAACTCAGACGGTGCATTGCCACGCTTAATGGCAATACTGATCGTTGAAAAATAATGTCAAATGTCAGTCAAATAATATGTCAAAATAAGTTGTGGAAGTTTGTAGGTACCTAGGATATATCTATGTACTTCTGTTTGTTTGTTGTCATTTTCTTTTTTATTTTCCACGTATTTTCTTTGCTTACTAGTTATTTTACGCAGTATTTACCTATAAATGACTAACACGATCAGAATATATTTGAAATGAGAAACAGACCGCGGAATAGTATCAGAATCGAAGGGCTAACTCTTGACCTTACAAGTAGCTTGAATAAGTTCTTCCTGTGTGAATGTGGTAGGAAGTTTGAGAAAAAGATTGTACTTATTAGGCATCTGGCGGTCTGTAGTGGTGTTCCAGTGACCCATTCCTGTCGCTGGTGTAGTTTGAAATTCACTAATCGTGGAAATTTGGTGTTACACGCAAAATATATACATGGTGATGACAGGTAAACAGACTACTTACAAACAAATTACTTCACTAACCTTTCTAATTTTTTTTTATTTTTTTTTGGGTTTATCAACAGTTATTACAATTTTTCATTACATAAAATACATACAAAATACTTAAACTAATTGCACAACCAATTATAGATAAACACCGCATACAAATATAAAGCATAACTTACTTATAGCATTTACCGTCTATAGTAGATGATTTGTACAGCGTCAGGAGGCAATTTTTACCTCCACAAACGGGACGCTGTAGTGCCCGGGACGAATTAAGATGGAGTAGGCTTGCTCAGCACCTATTCCATCCTCTCAGCTTAGTCGGCCTTGTCCATAGACAAAGACATGGTCAATATGTGCACAGCTGACGAAGCCACGGGTTTGCTTACAATGTTTTTCTTCGCCCTATCAGAGTACTGTGCTATGTAAGTCAATAAAAGTTTTTCGAACAGAAATTTCTATTAGTGCTCGTCAGGGTTTGAACCCGCAACTTTGGTGCTACCACTAGTCCACCAGTGCTCTCATTTTTTATATAAAGCACAGAAACCAGTATTCTCGGTTATCAGTATTCCAGTATTATCAGATCCCCTCCATAATGATGGACCACTTATATGGGCGATGGGCTGATCACCTGTCACCATGGTTCACCATATCCATCTTAGGACTTTAAATCAGAAGTGGCTGCAAAGTATTCTTATGTTTACTTGTGGCTCTGCCCACCCCATTAGGGATAATAATATGTATGTATGTAGAAACCAGTATTGAACAATTCTGTGTGATATAGTAATGTACAGAACTAAGGTATAAAATATAGGTTGTCTAAAAGTTAGGTACCTATGTCTGGTTGGCTAACTGAGATCTATGTACCTAGGTATTGATTGAACAAAATTTAGGTTACTCCTGTCAGTGGTATTATAACCTAGTACTTTCAAGTTATCAGTGTAAAATCAGTAAATTTCAAGCCAAATTGCCTATCCTTTGTATTGAAGTAGATTTGTGAACTAATATTGAGTCCATAGTGGTCAGATATGCCATAAATTTTCAAATAGTTAGTTGAAAATTCAGTGATGTTCTTGTCAAATTGTCTATCAAAGAATAGGGGTAGATTTGTGAACTAATATGCACTATGTGGTCAGAATTACTTTGAATAAAAAGAATAAGGGTCCCAGTGGGTGATTTCAAATCAATGAGTAATCAAATTAGAATGAAAAACAAAACAAACTCTGTGTCAGTCCAAATTACTATTATCCTACAATATTATAAAATTGTGAAAGTTTTTGAGGATGTTTGTGCCTCAATCATGCCGTAACGGCTGAACGGATTTGAATGAAACTTAATACATACATAGTATGTGTGCGGGAATAACATAAGGCTACTTTTTGTGCAACAACGCTAGTGAAGCCGCGGGTGATAACTAGTTTGTCCATATTTCGAATATAACTTGGAACTGGTCAGAGCATTTTTCAAAAAATCTCTTTTGAATTACAAACGGTTTCAACGGTCAAATTTTTTTTTCAATTACCGAGTAACCAAATGAAATAAAATTTTTTTTGGGTATTTTTTACAAAGTAACATTGGTATTTTCTTATGTACATACATACTATCACGCCTATATGCCTATGGGCAGAGCTACAAGTTTAACATAAGAAAACTTGCAGCCACTTCTGATTTAAAGTCCTAAGATGGATATGAACCATGGTGACAGGTGATCAGCGCATCGCCCATATAGGTGGTCCATCATTTTGGAGAGGATGCTATCCCTTAGTCGACTTTTATGACATGCTCGGGGAGAGAAGCAGCTGGACGCATTCTATGCTTTTTCTTTACTTCCAGTCCAGCAGAGAAGTAATATCTTATGTTCAATACAAGTCAGTCTGTTAGGTAGATATGAGTAAGAAAAGAGTGTAAGGATGATTTCTGATAGAGGGAAATGAAAGAAGAATACATGTCCCGATCCCACAAGTGGGATAAGGGCAGCAGACATGAGTCCAATAGATGTCACTTTTATATGAAAACTACTCTTATTAGGACACTTTATAACTTGTCTGTTCAGTTTTTTTTTTCAAACAAAACTTAATGTCCCTGCATCCTCTGGCAGCTGAATTAATAAGAATGACCAGCCTCGGTGGCGTGGCGGGCGATTGCTCGGCAGGAACGGGTTCGGTTCCCGCTGCATGTTCTGAAAGTATTTGTTCCGGGTGTGGGTGTTGTGGTAGCATGGTACTCGTAGTTTCTGATACCCACGACACAGGGAATCCTAGTGTGGGCCCAGGACTATGTATGTGAGTGTTGGCTGCTATTTATAAAAAAAAAGTCTTTCTTAGTGCACTTTAAGAGGGATATACCCTCTAAATTTCTTGCTTGTTTCACTTATGGTTTAAGCTGTGCTTTGATTGTCTGTCAGTTACATGTAACTATTTATCTTAAACAAATTGATTTGATTCTGTCCGTTGCGTGAGTGAAACTTGAATTTTCAAATAGGTAAATAATCTTATCTTTGAAAGTAATCAGAAATGTTGAAGTAATAAAACTTAGCTATATGCAAAGTTAATCACAGTGAATTGAGAAATGGAACCGCCAAAAACCACAAAGGTTCCCAAAAGGTACTTACCTACCTACTTTGAGTGTTCGTATGTTGATGACCTCGTTGGCGTGGCGTGGCGGGTGCTCGGCTGAAACGCAACAGGCGCGGGTTCGATTCCCGCTGCGATAGAAATGTTTGCATGTTCTGCAAATATTTCATCCGGGTCTGGGTGTTGTGGTAGCATGGTACTTGTAGTTTCTGATACCCACGACACGGGGAATCCTAGTGTGGGGTCAGGGGCGTATATGTGTTGAGTGTTATTATTAAGTAAATATTCCCAAGGAGGGTTGACGTCAGGCAGGCGGCCGGTCATCAAACACTTTAGCCAAAACTCTTACAGCATGATCCAAGGAACATGCTGTGCCGATCCCACATAGTGGGATAAGGGCAGGAAGATGATGATGTTGGGTGTTATTATTATTTATGTTTTTGTTCCAGCTACAGCGTAGATAAGGAGAAGAATTTTGAGTGCAATGCCTGCGATGCAAAGTACGACAGTATGTGGAAGTTGAAATACCACATTAGAGGTACCCATTACAACCTGCTCGCTGGCACTCCCCGCTGTGAAACCAAGCCTGTCAACCAGGTCTGGGTGGAGAAGGTCCTGAACTCCAAGAAGCTAGTCGAAATAAGAAAAACTGGACCCAACACCCTCGTAATGAAGAGCATGCCCCCTAACAAAGGTGTAAAACTAAGCGAGCACAATGAACCTAAGAAAATCGACCTGCATAGTGTATATCCAACGGGGCGTAGAAGAAAAGTTGAATCTATGTGTAAGATATGCAAGAAATCTTTTATAGCGCGGGATTTGAAAAAGCACATACAAGAAACTCATCAAAAGGACTTTACAAAGCACAAATGTAACAATTGTGATATGACGTTCAAGAGATCTTACATATATTTGAAGCATGTCTGTAATAAAGTGAATGAAAGGAATCGGAGGAGAAATGTTGAGGGTGTCACCCAGTTCGGGAAGGGGGGCATCGCTATAACAAAAGTGCAGAGTTTATGTCCTGTTGAATTAGATTAAGTCTACTATATTGTAAACTAGCTGCCGCCTGCGGCTTCGCTCGCGTGGTACCCGGATAAAAAATAGCCTATAATGTTAATCCAGCACATGTACTATATATTAATAATTAGTGTGAGTTATGTATACAGTAATTGTCCTTTATATCGGAAATGTACCTTCCATGATTGTGTTTTTTAAATGTTATGATGTATATGATGTGTCATCATCTTCCTGCCCTTATCCCACTCTATGTGGGGTCGGCACAGCATGATCCTTGGATCATGCTGTAAGAGTTTTGGCTAAGGTGTTTTATGACCGGCCGCCTGCCTGACGTCAACCCTCCTTGGGAATACTTGCTTATTGTATCTCATCATGTTGGAGGATACTATCCCTTAGTCGACTTTTACGACATGCTCGGGGAGAGAAGCAGCTGGACGCATTCTATGTTTTTTCTTTACTCCCAGTCCAGCAGAGAAGTAATGATGTGTGTGTACTTAAATAAATAAATATTCCAAGATTTATTAAAATCCATTCCATAGTTTTTGCGTGAAAGTGTAACAAACATTCATACATACAAACATTCGCGTTTATATTAGTAAGGATGTTTGTATGTTTGTGCATCACGCCTAAACGGCTGGAACGATTTGAATGAAACTTGGAATATACATTGTACGTGCGCTGGATTAACATATAGGCTATATTTCATCAGTGTACTACGTGAGCGAAGCCGCGAGCGGCTGCTAGTATAAAAATGAATCTGTCCTTCAAAAGGACCTCGTTTTTGAAGTCTACTTTTTATTGGTTTTTTTGTGGTTTCCTTAATTTTTTTATTTTCAATTCGTTTGTATGTTTGTTACTTGATTATTCCGCCAATTATGAATTAATTTTGATTATTCTTTTTTGTTTGGTGAAGAGGTGATGATCTTCAAACTGGGCAGATTTTCCTGAGACATGGCTAAGGACCCCTCATTTTCGTCGGGAGGTTAAAAATGCCCCGTGACTTGAGTATTTTATACTAAGTTGTATGAAATGCTAATTCTCTTAAAGAAGAATTCAGAGATTTTTTGTCTTAGTGTACCCCAAAATCTTAGGGTGTTACCAGACCAATCGATCGATCGTTGATCGACGGCATCGGTCAACGTCGATCGAAGTTGATCGACTGGTCTGGTAGCTTTAATTGATCGACGGATACCGTTCGATTAACCAATCGATCGACTGCCGGTCGATGGCATTGGTTGACGTTGACCGATTATTCCGGTTAATCAAGCAGCTCGATCGACGACGACTAATAAATTCTACCATCGATCGATGCCGTCGATCGAAGATCGATCAATTGGTCTGGTAACACCCTTAGAGAAATATACCCACAAAGTTTTAAGCTGCTAGGATTATATAGCGTAACTAACATGACACCGCGGCTTTGTTCGTGTACCCCGGATACAGCGCTCGTGGCGTAGCTCGCTTAGACGTTCTTGACTATCGTTGAAGTTAAGCAACGTTGTGCGCGGTCACAATTTGGATGGGTGACCGCAAGTGGTACGAGCTAAGCGCTTCCGTGCTTCGGGCACGTTAAATTGTCGATCCCGGCTCCGTCGTGGCTTAACGACTTAAAGCTGGGAGCCCTTCGAAGCACGGAAGCGCTCTGCTCGTAATACTACTTGCGGTCACCCATCCAAGTTGTGACCGCGCACAACGTTGCTTAACTCCAACGATCAAGAACGTCTAAGCGCTACCTTTTTCGTATATTAACATTATAGCTGGATATAAAATCCTTAGTGAGGCACAATATTCAATATTCACGTTTCAAATTGTTTTCCCGCTGTTTATCTTACGTAGTGTGATCTGTACTAAAATATTATGGTTCAGTCAGGCGTTTAATGTTGTCATAATTTATTATTATTATTATTTATTACTAAGGGATAGTATCCTCCAACATGATGGACCATCTATATGTGCGATGTGATCACCTGTCACCATGGTTCATATCCATCTTGGGACTTTGAATCAGGAGTGGCTGCAAGTTTTATTATGATTACTTGTGGCTCTGCCCACCCCATTGGGGATAAAAGCGTGATAATATGTATTTTACCCCCGAATACTCAATCGCGACTCGGAGTTGAGCACGTCTCAAGCGACGACTTTTTTGACAGATTTTCATCAGAAACTGTCAAAAAACCGTGAGTTGAGACGTGCTCAACTCTGAGTCGCGTTTGAGTATTCGGGGGTATATCTGACAAATTAATTTTATTTATTTGGTTGGTAGTTTTATAATTGTATATTTTTGACACACTCATTTTAGAGTAAGTACCTACTTAGTTGCGCTTACTTTTAAGCATAATTTAAACGGGTGACGACGAATCGATCATTACTATTGCAAAGTTATCAACTAGAATCTGTCTTTAAACCTTTACCGCCTAAAAACATTAGTTTTTTGTAAAATAAGATGATGAGATGTAATGTGAGAGAGAGACGTGATGCCCTAAGGATGAGATTTCTTTTGTGCTTCTTCTGGTGCCCCCTCAGACGTGATGCCCTAGGCAATTGCTTAATATGATTAAGGGTTAATCCGTCACTGATTGACTGACCGTCACTGACTGTAAGCATTTGTTACTGTTCACAATATTTCTTACAATATCGCGAATCTTACTTATATTATAAATGCGAAAGTTTGTGAGTTTGGATGTTTGGATGTTTGTGCCTCAATCACGCCTAAACGGCTGAACGGATTTGAATGAAACTTGGAATATACATTGTACATGTACTGGATTAACATATAGGCTATTTTTTATCCGAATACCACGCGAGCGAAGCCGCGGGCGGCAGCTAGTAGATTATGATCTAACGTTATTTACAATTTCACGGTGACATATCCACGGATATTATATATCCGTGGTATCGGTTCTGTTGAAAATTTTCGTAAACTTTATTAAATTTTTTTTGAACCTCTTTTTTTTACTTCTTTGAGGTATGCTCAGCTGAGACGCGAGAGGCGCGGCTTCGATTCCCGCTATGGGAGAAATGTTTGTATTATAAGTATAAGTACCTATGTATTTACAAAAAAAAGTATTTAGGTATTCTATCAGCCATCTGGTTCTCATAGTACAAGCTTTGCTTAGTTTGGGACTAGATGGCGCTGTGTGAAATGTCCACAATCCACAAATATTTATTTATTTATTTAATTTGACAGCCCTAAAAATTATGGCGCTATAAATTGGCTAGTGTACCTTTTGATAGTAAACCTAATGTTATGTTAGATACATAATGCAATATATACAATACAACTTTATTGCAAAAACACAAGAGAAACATCAAATAAAATTGAATAAAACAATAAACTTAATTATCATAATGTGTTATTACAATGGGCGGCCTTATCGTTAAGAGCGATCTCTTCCAGTCAACCTTTGGATAGACAAGACATAACTTTGAAAGATAAGGACGGCATTAATGGTACAATAATGGATGTATAAAAAGATAAAATATATATTATAACAAAAATCATAATGTACTAAGTACAATAAAATAAAATATTTACATAATGCTGTTGGCGACCCTTTTTTTGAATAAATAAATAAATTTAGAGCTGTCGAATTAAGATTAGGAAAATATACGACAGAATCTACTTGTAAACGTAAAAAAATGGATGGATAAATACTTTGGACAGTTAAAGGTTTACAAGTAAGGTTGTTTATAGATAGGTAAATATGTACATCACTTTAATAAAATATGAATAATTTAATATTGTTTTATTTATTTCCTTGATTGAACCTGGAATGGGCTGAGTGAGAATAGTGCGCTTGGAAAGGTTGCATATGAAAAACAACTTTATTTCACACAGATTTTTATGTTGCTCCGGGAGAAATGTGATCTGCAAATATTTCTTCCGGGTCTGGGTGTTGTAATCTTACTTATATTATAAATGCGAAAGTTTGTGAGTTTGGATGTTTGTGCCTCAATCACGCCTAAACGGCTGAACGGATTTGAATGAAACTTGGAATATACATTGTACATGTGCTGGATTAACATATAGGCTATTTCTCATCCGAGTACCACGCGAGCGAAACGCGGGAGGCAGCTAGTATTATGTATTTTCAAAAAAAAGTATATAAGTATTCTATCATCCTTTCCAACATGAGGGACCATATATATGGGCGATGGGCTGATCACCTGTCACCATGGTTCATCATATCCATCTTGGGACTAAATCAGGAGTGGCTGCAAGTTTTCTTATGTTTACTTGTGGCTCTGCCCACCCCATTAGGGATGCAGGCGTGATAATAATGTATATAATGTATTCTATCAGCCATCTGGTGCCCATAGTACAAGTTTTGCTTATTTTGGGGATAGATGGCGCTGTGTAAAATTTAAACAAATATTTATTATATTCCCGAAAAAGTAGGGAACGCAGCGGGAAGACGAATCCTTACTAATATTATAAACGTTAATGTTAGTATGTATGGAATGGATGTTTGTTACTCTTTCACTCAAAAACAGCTAAACGGATTTGAATGAAACTAGGAATATAACATGGTACTGGATTAATATTGTAGGCTACTTTTTATCCGGGTACCACGCGAAGCCGCGGGCGGCAGCTAGTAATGTAATAAAATAAATATTTGTGGACATTTCACACAGCGCCATCTAGCCCCAAACTAAGCAAAGCTTGTACTATGGACCCCAGATGGCTGATAGATTACTTAAATACTTTTTTTGTAAATACATACTTATAATTTAGTACATATTATTAAAACACTCAGACCTAGAAGAAATATTTGCAGAACATTTCTCCCGCAGTGGAAATCGAACCCGCGCCTCTTGCGTCTTAGCTGAGCACTCGCCCGCCACGCCACCGGGGTCGATATAAATAAGTGAAAACTCTAATATTAAACTATTTGAATTAAGTAATATGAGTATTTTATTTTGTAAAACTACTTTCCCTTTTATATTTAACCATTACCTAATGAAGGAAAGGAAAACAAAGTTACTTTCTTTAATTGAAAGTTTATTTGTATTTACAACAAAACAGATGGCGCCCTAAGTGAACGGAAGACATTTTTAACAATAAATAATATATTGAATTAAATTATTAATAATAAGTGTCCCCTATTCCATCCTCTCAGCTTAGTCGGCCTTGTCCACAGGAAAGACATGGTCAATACGTGCGGAGCTGACTAAGCCGCGGGTTTCCTCACGATGTTTTCCCTCACCGTTTGAGAGTACTGGGATAGCGCACATAAATTTTTTGCACAGAAAAATCCATTGGTACACGACCCGATTTGAACCCACGACCTTAAGATCGGAAGACGGGGTCACCACCAACTAGACCACCAGTTATTATGTACCAATAAAAATCAAAACCAACGTTTAATAAGACTTAAGTTGAGTCTCTTATTGAAGTCTTCACTTATAATTATAATAACATTTAACTCTATTACCTTTATGTAGAACCTTTTTATATTGTATTAATGTATATTATGTGAGTGATCGAATAAATAAATAATAAATAAATAAATAAAGTTTCATACTTGTCCCAGAGGATCAGTTTCTTAGCAGATCTCAATCCAATACCGTGATTTAACGATGAATTATTCGTGTATAGTTGATTTATTCCTGAATGTATGACAAGTTGAACGGTTAAAAGTAAATTAAGTTCGTATAGCTAGTGGCCAATTCTTGTGACGGAGTTTTTAAGCCTCATGGCTCGACTTAAAAGCCGGGACCGACAATTTAACGTGCCCTCCGAAGCACGGAAGCGCTCAGCTCGTAATGCCACTTGCGGTCACAAATCCCAATTGTGAGCGCGCACAACGTTGCTTAACTTCAACGATCAATCAAGAACGTCTAAGCAACGCCACGAGCGCTTCTTAGGTTGAACGGTGAGGGTAATATTAAGTGGAGTAGAGTTAATTAAAGAAACTGATCATGGTGTGTATGATGTAGCAGGGGTGGACATAGAAATTTCGTCAGCAATACAATTTTGAATTTTACTTTTAAGTCTGAGCTTTTGCACTGGTGTTAAATATTTAAAATATGGCGCTAACGATCTTAAAAATAACATATCCTCGTCGTCTTTTTTTGAATTCAGCGCTTGCATCTTCAGTTTTTCAATTTCAATCATTTTCTGTTCAAAATGTGACAGTTCTTGCTTTTTCACTTTACGTTTTATTATTTGATTGACTTCGCTTGTTCTAGAAGATGAATCGGATGCGTCCTCGTCCAAACCAAAGACTCTCTTTCTAGAATTCAAATTATCTCCAGGTTCAATTTTAAAAGATCTGTCATAATTAAACTGAGCAGGTTCTCGATTTTGGACCGCTTCTGTAAGTCCGACCGCCTCTGAATTTTCAGAATACTGATACTGGGTCTCATTGTCCTCAGACCGAGCATCTGAGTCTTCATAGTTGATTTGGGCTGCCTTGGGTTTGACAATATCTATTAAAAATGTCATTTCCTTAAAATAACTCCATTTGCCTATATAAATGTCCTCGTTATAACTGCTGCCCGGGTCTCCGGATTTAAGTCTATGTATCTTCCTTGCTTCTTTTAAGAATACATCCCTCAAATTTTTCCATTTGCTTTTGATGTTAGCTTCTGAAATAAAAAATAAAATGAAAACTGGCCAAGTGCAAAATGGACTCACAGAGAATAGATTAGGAATCTTACTTAATATTATAAATGAGAAAGTTTGTGAGGTTGTTTGTGCCTCAATCACGCCTAAACGGCTGAACGGATTTGAATGAAACTTGGAATACATAGAACATGGAATATTTCTTCCGGGTCTAGGTGTTGTAGTATTAACAAAAAAATTGTATTTAAGTAATCTATCTGCCTTCTGGTTCCCTTAGCACAAGCTTTGTTTCGTTTGGGGCTAGATGGCGCCGTGTGAAATGTTCACAAATATATATTTATTTCAATTAAAATAATAACTGAACCAACCTCTTAAAAAAATACCTAAGTACCTACCCTACCTATCTACATAATTATTGTAACATCTCTCTATTACTCATCATTAAATTAGTTCGTAGGTATTTCTGATGGTATTTCTAAAGCTAGACGAAAATTGTCGAGGCGAATAATATTTGTGGTACTTAGGTACTACCTGTACATAGGTAGGTACCTACCTAGCTACTCTAGTTTTCATTATATTATACTAGCTTTTGCCCGCGACTTCGTACACGTGTAGTACATTATTTTGTTCTATAATCAATAGTTTTCGCAGCGCACGCCAAAAACTATTATGGGTTTTCTACCTTGGGTTACAAAATTGCAATTTTCTTACGGATACCTAATTTTTTAGAAAATATATTATAGCCTATACTGGTCCCTGATAATGTAGCTTTCTATTGGTGAAAGAATTTTTGAAATCGGTCCAGTAGTTTCGGAGCCTATTCGTTACAAAAAAACAAAAAATCTTTCCTCTTTATAATATTAGTACCTATTGTGTAGTTCGTTCCCAATATTTTTAATATCTCTACGGCTGAATAGTTATGCGTACCTACTCCGCAGTATTAAGTCCAAACTATTAGAATTAATAAGAGTAGGTATGGACCTTTTTGTAAAACTTTACTTTCATATTTTGAATGCAAAAAGTAAACAGTAAAGAAAAAAATATAGGTACCTAAGTACCTACTCACTTGTTTTATTTAGATTTTCCGCAACAATACTCCACTCTTTGTCACTCTTTAGGCGATTCTTGTAGTCATCATTATGTTTATCCCACAGAATTGGTCGATTGCGGACCTCAAATATCAATTTACTTTCAAATGACATTTTACAAAAGAGGTTTTGCTTTGCTTCCACAATGTAGCGTAGGTACACTCACTCAAACTCATCGATCGTCTATCAATCTGTCATACACACAACAAGCCACAATCCAAAATGGCGGACGGCGAGGCTTTTTTTTCGGAGGAAGCGACTCCGAGAAAAAGGAATCAGTCAGTTTTGACATAAACTGTCATTGTTCATTTTTAGTATGTCATTTTTGACATCATCATTATTCGAAAAGAAAAAAACACAGCTACAGTGTCCATAAAATAAAAGAAGATTTATTATGTAATGTTCAAAACAATAGACAAAAAATATCTGCCTTAGGATCGGAAGGCGGGGTCACTACCAACTAAACCACCATGCTCTAGTTGAAGAAACAGATTTCAAAACAACACTCAAACTGCAAATATTTTGCATTGTTTTTTCAAATGCGCTTTTAACTTAGCATTGGTGGCAAACTTAAAATCACATATTTCACAGGCAAACTTCTTAAGATCACTATGCAATAGCAAATAATGCCTTTTTAAGCTGAAAGAAGATGAAAATGCCCGGTCACACAATTTACAGGCATATGGTTTTTCTCCAGTATGAGTTCTTATATGCAATCTTAAGTTAGACTTTGTGGGGAAGCCTTTTCGACAGGTGTCACAAACAAACGGACGGATGCCTGTATGCAGTCTCATTATATGTTGTTGGAGACTGAATTTACAAACGAAAGACTTATTGCATGGTTCACAGGAGACTGGTTTTTTTCCTGAGTGTGTTCTCGTATGGACGACTTGAGTTTGTTTTGTATGGAAGGATTTGGGGCAATCGGGACATGAGAAGGATTTAACCCGGGTGTGGGTAAGCATATGGTATCTTAAATGTGTCGATGTTAAGAACGCTTTTGAGCAAACACTGCAGATTTGTGTCTTAACAGCGTTGTGGATCCCTGTGTGCTGTCTTAATCCTTTGCGAGTTAAGAATGAAACTCCGCAGGTGTCACAGATATAGCTAGCACCACTATGTCTTTCCACATGTCTTGTTAAGTATCTTTTACAGTTGAATTTTTTATCACACTCCAGGCAGTCATATTTATTCGTGCTATGTATTGCTAAATGTGCTTTTAAGTTATTTTTTGTCGTAAAAACCTTATTACAAATGTTACATCTATGAGATTTGTCTGTGCGACAGCTTGTTATGTGTTTCTTAAACCGCAGCTGAGAAGCAAATCCTCTTTTACAAGCTGCACAGATGTGGGGCAGGGGATTTTCACTTTTATGGGCCTTCACATGCTTTGCTGACTGCATTTTTCTTTTAAAAACCATCCCACAGCCGCATGTGTAGGACTTTTTATGTGATTTCATTTGTAGTTCTTCAGATTTCACAGAAAGAGTTTCATGGCACTTATCGCAAGTGTAATACGGTTCTTTTGAACATATCTCCATATTTGCTTTTAAATCTTCATCTTGAGACTTTTCACCGCTTCTCTTGCAAGAATACATGTTTTCCGAGTGAATTTTCATGTGACTTATTATTGACGATTTCTTAGTAAACATTAAACTACATGTATGGCATTTAAACTTTTCCTGTGATGCCCTAATACCGTCTGACAGATAATTGTTTACTTTTTTCTCTGTAATTGTCTCCTCAGATTCTTTGATTGCTGTACTTTTATCAATATCATTGAAAAAGTCATTGATTGTATCGAATTCTTCCTTCAAAGGTGGTTCAGGGTCTTCATAGTCATTTATAGACATAAATACTGTTTCAGTTATGGACAAATTTTGCATCATTTCTTGGTTGAGAACTTGTGCTGATATTTCTATATCCTGAAATGAAAATAGTTTTTAATGTCGAAAAATGTTAAATTTTATTTTCTTTTTGAATAATACAGTTACAAAGACAAACTATAATAACATTAAAAACTTTAAAATAATAATAACTAATTAATAACTTTTAATGTCTACCTATCAATTCTACCAATATTGTTACTAGTCCGCGTAAGTTTATTTTGGCAAACTTCATCTTCCTCTGAGTCCTCTATGCATTTAATTTTGGAAATTCCTTTCTTAATGCACCTCTACACCATAAGAGAAAATGTGCAATTGTTGTCTATCAGTCAGTAAGTCAGTACTGTAGGTAAGAATAATACATTTTGAATAATATAATAATAACTAGCTTACGCCCGCGGCTTCACTGGCGTGGTATACAAACAAAAAGTGGCCTATATGTTATTCCAGCACACAAACTATGTGTATTTCATGTTTAATTCAAATCCATTCAGTCGTTACGGCGTGATTGAGGCACAAACATACATCGTCATATCCTCACAAACTTTCGCATTTATAATATTAGCAGGATAAAAACACAGAAATGAATTTTTACAAAAATAACGAAAACAGTACAACGGACAGAAATATCGATAGAAGCAATCTCTTCCAGACAACCTTTGGATAGACAGGATAAACATAGCAGAAAGACAGCAGTGTACAAAGTTTAAAATGTTAATAAATTTGTTTTTATCGTACCTGCCAGCCCTCTTCCAGTATGCCAGTCAGTATATATTCAGCTTTCTGTGTCTTTTTATATAATCCATGGCATCTTTGCAGCTGAGAACGACACACGCTGCATATTGTTCTAGGCATTCCATTTGTGTGAAGCTACAACAAAATATAAAGTAAGTTCGTATGAGCCAGTGGCCAACTCTTGTGACGGAGTTTTTAGGCCGCCTGAAGGCCTCCGTCATGGCTTAACAACTTAAAAGCCGGGACCGACAATTTAACATGCCCTCAGAAGCACTGAAGCGCTCAGTTCGTAATGCCACTTGCGGTTACCCATCCAAATTGTGACTGTGCATAATGTTACTTAACTTCAACGATTGATCAGGAACGTCTGAGCATGCTACCCCATGAGCGCTTCAAAATGAAACAGTAGACAATAAAGATTTCTGATGACAACCTCGAAAACTTATGGTGTTTTAAAATGGCATGAGATCAGAACACCTTTAGAGAGCAAGGGTATGCCTTTGCCCTGCAGTGGGAAAATTTAAGCTACCGTCATTTTATGGGGTGTGGAGGGGCGGAGGAGGGGAAGGGGAGGTTAAGAAGCCGCCCTCCCCGTGTGAGAAAAGTTGCGAATCGTAACTTAACGTACCTTGTTATCAGTAAATTTTTCATATATTTCTTGAAGTCCTATGGCCTCGATGAGATGCATTTTGACCCCACCAGTGAGACACACTCTGCAGACAGAGGGAAACATTTCCTAGTTCTGTTTATGAAGAACTAATCTATTATTGCAATAGCTTTTCATGTAACAGAGGTCCGATAGAAAGTGGTCAATCAATAAGTCTTATTGTCACCCAAACAATTATCAATAGGTATAGCAGCAATGCATTTAATCATTTAGCGTTGAACGATCACTGGTTTATTTTTTTTTTGATTTATTATATTGTTCTAAACGAAAATGTACGTACAATAAGATGTACCTAGGTAGAGTGATGGAAAGATTATGACATTGACAGTGACAGCCAAGCAAGCAAGGGACTGCTTGATTTGGTCTAGGTTGCTGATCACAATAAACTTAACGGCAATTTTAGTAAAAAACAAACGATGTAGGTAACGGCGTTTTTTTTTACTATTTTAAAGAAATGGACGTAGGTTCAGACTGATATTTCTAACAGCAAAACTTTAGAAAGAGAGAATTTTATTGCTATTTTTTGACTTTATGTTCTTCGTTTAGAACAGAATTAATAAATAGGTAGGTACTTCAAGCAAACTGGAGATACATTTTATGTAAACAAACCGTCAGTACCTACCTACCTACAACTTACTTTTTTATTAGGCACTTATGGTACATGGTACATATAAGTATGTAACTAATAGTTAAATTAAGGTGTAAAAACTAATGTTATGAGGTGTCTTTACTTAGAACTAAATTGATTTCATTTTCATCGTAATAATGAAAAATACGCGAATAATTTTATCTCCAGTTTGGCTGAAGTACCTAAAGGTACATTTTAATTCTCTTTTGAATTAAATAGTGACCTTTAGTAGACCACGTAACGTAAAGGCCAAATTACTTACTTAATACAGAAAGAAAAACAACTTTGATAGACACAGATTTTTATTTTGCTGCAAATTATTATCTACAAATTCTATTAAATTTAATCAAATAAAAAGAATTTCTTTTTATTTGATCTGAGGTTCGCGGTAACAGGCGTAACATAAATTCGTTAGCGTCAAATGGCGGCGCCACCTCTCGTATTTAGTTTCATTGATAGATAATTGGTAGGTATATATGTAATGGATACTATTAAATATAAGTAATAAGGAATTCGTAAATATCAGGTACCTATTGATAGGGGTCCCGCAAGATGAGATCCCGACTATTCCCGACTGAGCGCTTCTGTGCTCCGGAGGGCACGTTAAATTGTCGGTCCCGGCTTTTAAGTCTTTATGCCATGACGGAGGCCTTTAGGCGGCCTAAAAACTCCGTCACAAGAGTTGGCTACTAACTCATACGAACTTACTTTATCCAGGAGTTGAATTTCTGGTATTCTTTTCTTAGTACACCAAATACACCTTAAGAGGGATATACCCTCCGAGCTTCATGATTCTAGGGCTCACGGTTTAAGCCGTCCATTAATTGCAAGTCAGTCATGTAAGTTTTATAAATATTTAAGTGAAAAGAATTCACTCACACGGTAAATATTTTGATGCATGATGCTTTTTAACGTGAACTTTTAAACTAGAGTTGGTGGTAAATTTCAAATCGCACATTCCACAAGAGAAAGGCTTAATTCCATTATGTACGAGCTGACAATGCCTCCTTAAGCTGTTACAGCAAGAAAATGGTCGGTCGCACAACTTGCAAACGTAAGGTTTTTCCCCTGTATGAGTTCTAATATGTATTTTTAAGGTAGACTTTGTGGGGAAGGCTTTTTGACAGGTGTCACAAACAAACGGACGGATACCTGTGTGCAATCTCATTATGTGCTGCTCCAGATTGTACTTGATAGTGAATGATTTGTTGCACGGTTGACAGATATAGGGTCGCTCTCCAGTGTGCGTTCTCATATGGACCGTCAGAACTTGCTTTAAGAGAAAAGATTTTGAGCATTTGCTGCATGAAAAAGGTTTTATACCCGTGTGAGTTTTCATATGCGTCCTTAACTGAGACCCGGTTAGGAAAGCTTTGGAGCAAACGTTGCAGATTTTTGTCTTAACAGCGTTGTGTGTCATCGTGTGCTGTCTTAAGCTTTTTCTTTGAGCGAATGACATTCCACAAGTATGACAGATGTATGTTTTTCCTTTGTGCATTTCCATATGTCTTTTAACATAAGCTCTGCAGGTGAATTTTCTATCGCATTCCGGGCAAGCGTGTTTAGTATTACTGTGGACTCTAATATTGTGCGTTCTTAAACCAGCCTTCGTTGTATAATCCTTATTACAAGTAGTACATGTGTGCGATGTATGTACCGTATGACATCCCATATGTTTGTTAAGGCATAGTTTAGAAGCAAAGCCTCTGTCGCATGTTTTACAGGTATATGGCTTAAGGTTGGCGCTTGTATGGGACTTCATATGCTTTCTTAAATGTACTTTTCTAATAAAAACCATCCCACAGTCGCATGTGTAAGACTTCTGGTGCGTTTTAATATGCAAGTTTAAGTCAGATTTCATTGAAAAAGTATCGTAGCACTTAACACAAGTGTAATATGGATCTTTCGGGTGTGTTTCCATCATATGTGCTTTTAAATCTGAACCTATAGGGTACTTTTTGTCGCATCTTTTGCAAGAATATATATTTTCCGAGTGAATTTTCATGTGTTTTTCTATTTGACCCTTCTTAATAAATGTTAAATCACATGTATGACATTTATACTCTTCATGTGATCCCTTGAGAATTTCTAACGAATTACAAACATTATGATCATTACTCTCAGTTACTTCCTTCAATAGTTCTATTTGTCCGCTAGTATCAATATCATCAAATGCAAAGTCATCGAATGTATCCAATTCTTTCTTTAAAGGTACATCGGAGTTGTATTCAGTGTATCCATCAGTTTCATAATCTTCTAGAAACATTAGCTTTGTGGCAGATATGGACAAATTTTGCATTATTTCTTGGTTTAGAGTTTGGGCTATTTTTTCTATATCCTGAAAAATAAATGTTTTTATTTTACAACCAGATTATAGCATAATATTTTGTATATTTCTGTATTAGTTAGCTGCTTCTGTTTATAAAATATGAATAAATTCAATATCTTTCTAAATTTATTTAACAAAATCTAGCTGAAAAAATAGCTGAACTAATTATGGTGAAAAATTGGACTGGAATAGCTACTTTTAAACCTAAGTAAGTACTATTGGTATAAATTAATATGTTTATGCGCGGATACGCTACCTCAAACTTGGAATAATTATGAAACTTGGCATTTATGACCTAGAATAACAGATTACTTTTTATCCAGGTAAGTAAGTTCGTATGAGCTAGTGGCCAACTCTTGTGACGGAGTTTTAAGGCCACCTAAAGGCTTCCGTCGTGGCTTAGCGATTTAAAATACGGCTATGACGGCCTCGGTGGCGTGGCGGGCGATTGTTCTGCAAGAGGCGTGGGTTCGATTCCCACTGAGGAAGAAATATTTGCATGTTCTGTAAATATTTCTTTCGGGTCTGGGTGTTGTGATACCATGGTACTCGTAGTTTCTGATACCCACCATACAGGGAATCCTAGTGTGGGGTCAGGACTATGTATGTGACTGTTGGGTGTTAGTTATTTATCCCGGTACAATGAGCAAAGCTGAGGAGAGAGACTATTACTACTATACAATGTATTAATACATCTTTGATCATACCTGCCAGCCATTATTTACTACATCAGTCAAAACTTTTTCAGCTTTCCGTGACTTTTCATAGAAACTGTAGCATCTTTGAAGCTGAGATCGGCAGAGGTAGCATATAGTTGTAGGCCTTCGGTCTTCTGTATGAAGCTACAACAAAAATTGGTATTCAATTTTCATTCAAATTTTCAAAGTATGTACAGATTAGTTTCATACAATAGGACAAGTGTGGTGATTTTGACATAAATAGTAAACCAGACTTGACTTGAGAGCTCTGGTCCTGTGGTAGCTGCTCCACTCCCCAAATCTAACGGTATAGGTTCAAATCCAGTTGTGCATGGTTCTGTTCGAATTTACGTGCAGTATACCGGTACTCTGCAACTCCAAGAGCACTGGCTGCATTCCTACGTTGTATGGCCAAATAAATTCTTTGCGCTACATATGATCCAGCCCTCTTACCACCTAACAAACAATATTTTGTAAATAAAGTAAGTTTTTATGAGCTAGTTGCCAAATCTTGTGACGGAGTTTTTAGGCCGCCTAAAGGTCATGGCTTAGCGACTTAAAGCCGGGACCAACAATTTAACGTGCCCTCCGAAGCACGGAAACGCTCAGCTCAGCGCTCACTTGCGGTCACCCATCTAAATTGTGACCGCGCACAACGTTGCTTAACTTCAACGATCAATCAAGAACGGCTAAGCAAGCTATGCAACGAGCGCTTTAAATTCTCGTAAATCACAACAGCACAGTGAAAAACGCCTTGTGAGGCTTTTATTACAGGTAATTCAGCGTACCTTGTTGTTAGTTACTTTTTCATACATTTCTTGGAGTCCTATAGCCTCAATATGATCCATTTTGACCCCTCCAGTGAGGCACACTCTGCAGATAGATGGAAACATGTTTCTGCTGTTATATTTATAAAGATAATTGTGTGTGCTTTCTAGATGAGAGGTTCAGCAAACAATATCGAAGAGACGAGTGAGGTATTGATTTTACTTTTTATTTGGCTATTATAACATTCCATCACAGTTGTTTTATTTAGATAGCCTTTTAGGTTCAAGTCGAGATTATTTGTCTCACAAAATCGTAAACACGCGAAATATTACATAGGTAGGTAGGTACATAGAAATTAAAATTGTTTGATGACATTGACATTGACAGTGAGAGACAGATGAAAAAGATTTTCGAAGACCAATAATGCTTTGGTTTGAAGGGACAGATTGTATTATACGAATCGGTAACTTAAATAAAATAAAATTCGTCAACAATCGATACCTGATCGATGATCGACAAGTTTATACACACACAGAGAAAATATGAGACTTTGATAAACAACATTTATAGTTCTGAGTAAACAACACTGAAACTGGTAGAATTGTGACGTAACGTTTGAGAAGTTAAGTGGGACTGGACGGGGTACTTTAGCCGAATGGGAGTAATAGTGTTCTGTGGCCGAATAGGGCCGAATGCCTTCGGATCAGACAGATGGGAGAATACATTGCAATTTTTGTTTAGTTACTTAGAATACTACATAATTGTCACGCCTGTATCACTAATCTATACTACTAATATTATAAAGCTGCAGAGTTTGTTTGTTTGTTTGTTTGTTTGAACGCGCTAATCTCTGGAACTACTGGTCCGATTTGAATGATTCTTTCAGTGTTGGGTAGTCCATTTATCGAGGAAGGCTATAGGCTATGTTTTATTTTTTTCAAAATTAGGGATCCGTAATAAAATTGCTATTTTGTAACACAAGGTGTAAAATCGAAAACCTATTTTTGCGTGCGCTGCAAAAACTATTGACAATAGAACAAAATGATGTACTACGGGTTTGTAGATCCCATAAAGACCTACAAAAAAGTCCGCGAGAACATATATCTAGCTATCATGGTTTAATCACAATAACCGATTTTGTGTTCAAAATAATTATTAAATCGTCTGAAGAAAAAAAAAAACTACGTTAAATATGTATCGTAATATTAATATTTATCGAAATTAAGCATTATGTTATCAAGAGTATTTATGTAGAAGTAAAATACTTTTTGTTTCATCTCAATCGGATATTTCGTTTAAAAGTTATCACGTGTGTAAGATGTTAAGAGTTGGTACATATTAATGAGTTATGGGCCATAGAGTTTTTTATCAACATAAAATCCTGTAATAATCTTTTTCGAAATATATTTGTTGATGATTGTAAGTATAAGATCTTTGAAGAGTATAATAAATACATTTCTAAAATAACTCTGCTAAGGAAATCCACGCGCGCTTGATGCAAGCAAGACGAGACGCTGGCGGCGCGGCGGCGGGCGAGACGAGGAGGCCGCGCTTGCTGGCCGCCTGTGAGAAAACGCGGGTGAAACCGCGGGGCACAGCTAGTCTATACTAATATTATAAAGCTGCAGAGTTTGTTTGTTTGTTTGAACGCGCTAATCTCTGGAACTACTGGTCCGATTTGAATGATTCTTTCAATGTTGGGTAGTCCATTTATCGAGGAAGGCTATAGGCTATGTTTTTTTTCTTTCAAAATTAGGGATCCGTAATAAAATTGCTATTTTGTAACACAAGGTGTAAAATCGAAAACCTATTTTTGCGTGCGCTGCAAAAACTATTGACAATAGAACAAAATGATGTACTACGGGTTTGTAGATCCCATTAAGACCTACAAAAAAGTCCGCGAGAACATATATCTAGCTATCATGGTTTAATCACAATAACCGATTTTGTGTTCAAAATAATTATTAAATCGTCTGAAGAAAAAAAAAACTACGTTAAATATGTATCGTAATATTAATCTTTATCGAAATTAAGCATTATGTTATCAAGAGTATTTATGAAGAAGTAAAATACTTTTTGTTTCATCTCAATCGGATATTTCGTTTAAAAGTTATCACGTGTGTAAGATGTTAAGAGTTGGTACCTATTAATAACCATATTAATTTTTTACCCTCGGCGAAGACCTACCCGAGAGGGGTAGATTGAAAATCAGCGCTGCATGGCTTGGTGCCATGCAGCAAATGCTGAATCTACTCCCATTGTCCCTTGTGCAACTATTTTGGTCATTTATATACTTTCATTCAATTGTATAAGTTCTTAAGTTAAGGAGACAATAAATGCCTTTTTTATTTTTATTTTATTATCCTTATTATCCTTATCATCCTTATCATCCTTATTATCCTTATCACCCTTATTATCCTTATCATCCTTATCGTCCTTATCATCCTTATCGTCCTTATCATCCTTATCGTCCTTATCGTCCTTATCATCCTTATCGTCCTTATCATCCTTATCGTCCTTATCATCCTTATCGTCCTTATCATCCTTATCGTCCTTATCGTCCTTATCATCCTTATAATCCTTATCGTCCTTATCACCCTTATCGTCCTTATCATACTTATCGTCCTTATCGTCCTTATCATCCTTATCGTCCTTATCATCCTTATCGTCCTTATCATCCTTATCGTCCTTATCATCCTTATCGTCCTTATCATCGTTATCTTCCTTATCGTCCTTATCATTCTTATCATCCTTATCGTCCTTATCATCCTTATCGTCCTTATCATCCTTATTGTCCTTATCATCCTTATCGTCCTTATCATCCTTATCGTCCTTATCATCCTTATCGTCCTTATCATCCTTATCGTCCTTATCGTCCTTATCGTCCTTATCGTTCTTATCATCCTTATTGTCCTTATCATCCTTATCGTCCTTATCATCCTTATCGTCCTTATCATCGTTATCTTCCTTATCGTCCTTATCATCCTTATCGTCCTTATCGTCCTTATCATCCTTATCGTCCTTATCATCCTTATCGTCCTTATCATCCTTATCTTCATTATCGTCCTTATCGCCCTTATCGTCCTTATCATACTTATCGTCCTTATCGTCCTTATCATCCTTATCGTCCTTATCATCCTTATCGTCCTTATCATCCTTATCGTCCTTATCATCCTTATCGTCCTTATCATCCTTATCGTCCTTATCATCCTTATCGTCCTTATCATCCTTATCGTCCTTATCATCCTTATCGTCCTTATCATCGTTATCTTCCTTATCGTCCTTATCATTCTTGTCGTCCTTATCGTCCTTATCATCCTTATCGTCCTTATCATCCTTATCTTCATTATCGTCCTTATCATCCTTATCGTCCTTATCATCCTTATCGTCCTTATCATCCTTATTGTCCTTATCATCCTTATCGTCCTTATCATCCTTATCGTCCTTATCATCCTTATCGTCCTTATCATCCTTATCGTCCTTATCGTCCTTATCGTCCTTATCGTTCTTATCATCCTTATCGTCCTTATCATCCTTATCGTCCTTATCATCCTTATCGTCCTTATCATCGTTATCTTCCTTATCGTCCTTATCATCCTTATCGTCCTTATCGTCCTTATCATCCTTATCGTCCTTATCATCCTTATCGTCCTTATCATCCTTATCTTCATTATCGTCCTTATCGCCCTTATCGTCCTTATCATACTTATCGTCCTTATCGTCCTTATCATCCTTATCGTCCTTATCATCCTTATCGTCCTTATCATCCTTATCGTCCTTATCATCCTTATCGTCCTTATCACCCTTATCGTCCTTATCGTTCTTATCATCCTTATCGTCCTTATCATCCTTATCGTCCTTATCGTCCTTATCATCCTTATCGTCCTTATCGTCCTTATCGTCCTTATCATCCTTATCGTCCTTATCGTCCTTATCATCCTTATCGTCCTTATCATCCTTATCGTCCTTATCATCCTTATCGTCCTTATCATCCTTATCGTCCTTATCACCCTTATCGTCCTTATCATACTTATCGTCCTTATCATCCTTATCGTCCTTATCGTCCTTATCATCCTTATCGTCCTTATCATCCTTATCGTCCTTATCATCCTTATCGTCCTTATCATCCTTATCGTCCTTATAATCCTTATCGTCCTTATCATCATTATCGTCCTTATCATCCTTATCGTCTAAGGACGATAAGGACGATCGTCACCCTTATCGTCCTTATCATCCTTATCGTCTAAGGATGATAAGGACGATGAGGACGATAAGGACGATAAGGACGATAAGGATGATAAGGACGATAAGGATGATAAGGACGATAAGGACGATAAGTATGATAAGGACGATAAGGGTGATAAGGACGATAAGGATGATAAGGACGATAAGGATGATAAGGACGATAAGGATGATAAGGACGATAAGGACGATAAGGATGATAAGGACGATAAGGATGATAAGGACGATAAGGATGATAAGGACGATAAGGACGATAAGGATGATAAGGACGATAAGGATGATAAGGACGATAAGGACGATAAGGATGATAAGGATGTTAAGGACGATAAGGACGATAAGGATGATAAGGACGATAAGGATGATAAGGACGATAAGGATGATAAGGACGATAAGGGCGATAAGGACGATAAGGATGATAAGGACGATAAGGATGATAAGGACGATAAGGATGATAAGGATAATAAGGGTGATAAGGATAATAAGGATGATAAGGATAATAAGGATAAGGATAATAAAATAAAAATAAAAAAGGCATTTATTGTCTCCTTAACTTAAGAACTTATACAATTGAAAGTATATATGACCAAAATAGTTGCACAAGGGACAATGGGAGTAGATTCAGCATTTGCTGCATGGCACCAAGCCATGCAGCGCTGATTTTCAATCTACCCCTCTCGGGTAGGTCTTCACCGAGGGTAAAAAATTAATATGGTTATTAATAGGTACCAACTCTTAACATCTTACACACGTGATAACTTTTAAACGAAATATCCGATTGAGATGAAACAAAAAGCATTTTACTTCTTCATAAATACTCTTGATAACATAATGCTTAATTTCGATACAGATTAATATTACGATACATATTTAACGTAGTTTTATTTTCTTCAGACGATTTAATAATTATTTTGAACACAAAATCGGTTATTGTGATTAAACCATGATAGCTAGATATATGTTCTCGCGGACTTTTTTGTAGGTCTTAATGGGATCTACAAACCCGTAGTACATCATTTTGTTCTATTGTCAATAGTTTTTGCAGCGCACGCAAAAATAGGTTTTCGATTTTACACCTTGTGTTACAAAATAGCAATTTTATTACGGATCCCTAATTTTGAAAGAAAAAAAACATAGCCTATAGCCTTCCTCGATAAATGGACTACCCAACATTGAAAGAATCATTCAAATCGGACCAGTAGTTCCAGAGATTAGCGCGTTCAAACAAACAAACAAACTCTGCAGCTTTATAATATTAGTATAGATTACTCTTAAGTACCTACTACTGTAAGTACTTGCTTATGTACTTTTTACTACTCATATCATATCCTAATTCCTAATATTAAAAATGTAGATACTTAGATCTTTGTTACTGATAGACCGATAGAACGGCTCAGCCGATTTAGATTGCGTTACAATACAATATAGAACAAGGGTCTCTCAAAGTAACTCTGACTGTCTTTTACGCCTTCACGACTAAACCGCATAACCAATTTTGATGAATTTTGGTATAAAGATAGATGGGACCTTGGTGAAGATAATAAGCTACTCGAAGAACCAATCCTGCCCAAACGAAGTCGAGGGTACCAGTAATTTGATTATAATGCTATCTTTTTTTTAAGGGATCGATAAAAATTATGCAATGGACGTGGAATTAGCAGATTTCAGAAGTATGAACCCAGAAACTGACCCAGAAAGATATACCAAGCGATGATGATGATGTATTACCTACACCTAGCTTTAGGAGAGTTCGAATTGATCCCTGGATATCACTGAATAAATGCTATTTGATTTTGGCTTTTATTTGGAAATAATGAATCCTTATACATAGTTTCGGCATGTCCGCCCTTGTCGTTTTTCTAGTAAACTGGTAAAGTAGCTATGATTGATTATACTGATCAGCATCATAGTAAATTTTATCGATAAAGAATAGTTACGATGAGGCTATGTTCCCTTCCCTATGAAAATCTTCAATTGTCTATGATACATATTTATCGGTACGGGACGGGAAGACGGCTGTCTTACAGCAATATATTTGTCTCTCTTTAACTAATTGTCTCCTAGCATAGGAGTAAGAAGCAACATACTATAATTATTAGCAGCAAATTTTAACCTGCCTTCTATGTATTTACAGTGCGTCCAACGTAACTTGGCATGCGTGAAGTTAGCTGTTGGACATGCGCAGTGTAGCTTTTTCATACTAAATTGTTTACTGCGCATCGAAACGGCTAACTTCACGCATGCCAAGTTACGTTGGGCGTACTGTATTGTTCTGAGATGTGAACATTTCACACAGCGCCATCTAGCCCCAAACTAAGCAAAGCTTGTACTAAGTATGAGAACCAGATGGCTGATAGAATACTTAAATAATTTTTTTTTGTAAATTCATACTTAGATATGGTGACAGGTGATCAGCCCATCACCCATATAGATGGTCCATCATGTTGGAGGATACTATCCTTTAGTCGATTTTTACGACATGCTCGGGGAGAGAAGCAGCTGGACGTATTCTATGTTTTTACTCCCAGTCCAGTAGAAAAATAATCTGCCTTATCAAACAATGTTTGTTTATGTATCCAAAAGTAATTTCCCGCTTTATAACTTCAGAGCGATAAAATTCACTTTAGTTTTCACTTGCATCAGAAATGCTGCACATTTTGCTATATTTTATAATTTATATAAATGAGGGTTTTAGTTTATGGACCAAAGGCGTTGTACACTATGCTATAAATAGCAAGGATTATGGTACCTATTTATTTTCTTCTCTTACGAACCTCATTTTAGAATGATAAAATACTCCTTGGTCTGTACCGATTTGGAGGTGGAGAAAAAGATAAAAAAAGACGGTAGATGTAAAGATTTTGAAGAGAACAATAAGTAGTGAACGTTAATTTATTTGATTTCGATGTATTTTGTTGAATAAACCCACATGTGAGTATAATTGTGTTTATAATTGACGACCTCTGTGGCATAGCGGGCGAGTGCTCGGCTGAGACGCAAGAGGTGCGGGTTCGATTCCCGCTACGGGAGAAATGTTTGTATGTTCTGCATTTATTTCTTCCGGGTCTGGGTGTTATATTATGTAGGTATTATAAGCATGTGTTTACAAAAAAAGTATATAAGTATTGTATCAGCGATCTAGTTCCCATAGTACAAGCTTTGCTTAGTTTAGGGCTAGATGGCGCTGTGTGAAATATTCATAAATATTTATTTATTTATTTATGTTGTATGGTATCCATATTCTAGAATTTTGTGAATTAGCATTGAGTCGCCACTTGCGGTCACCCATCCCAATTGTGACTGTTGCTTAACTTCAACGATCAATCAAGAACATCTGAGCAAGCTACGCCACGACCGCTTCTCGAAAAGTGCGCGATCAAATTCAGTGTTGTTACGGAGTTTTACGGTCAAAATGGCGTCCAAGTGGGCAAAAAGTTTCAATGCGGCTGATGGATTGTATCTAACCATTCAGTTATACTTATTCTATGTTATTTTTATCAAAGTATATCCCAGATCAAATAAAAAGAACAGATGGAGTACCGCGAAAAACAAAAGTGAAGCCGCCTTTTTATCTATGTGTGTCGAAGGGTTGCCATTTGTAAAAAAAATCCCTATAGTTTGGGGAATAGTGTGGGTAGGATAATATTGTACGAGGAAGATATTGTTTAGTATGGTGTACCTGTTTTCTTTTTATTTGCTCTGAGAAGTATATGTTTAATAATAAGTTTATTTCACAGATTTGCACTCGCAAGATATTATAACTAGTACTATGTCAGACGTGCAGAAAGAACTCTGTATTAAGTTCTTTAACACGCCATCGAACTACGCCGCCACTGTTGACAACAAGGTTTGACAGTAGCCTTTAAATTAAAAAAAAAAAAAATAACTCTCAACCCCCGAATAGTTTCAAATCGATTGATCCTGTGATAGTTTGTCAAGTTGGAAATGAGCTGGTGATCTTCCAATTACTCAATTATAAACCTTTGTTGTGTTTCTTATGTTCTATCTGAATGATTGTACGTCTGAAAAGGGCGAAACTCTTTGTACTAGGTACATTTATTATACCCAACTTAATAAAAATACTATAAATAAAATCACTTTATTTTAAGCATCTTTGGCTCATACAAGGTGGTTTAAAATAAACATACAATTAAAAGAACACAGACAATAAATATATACTTATGCTTTCAACAGTTTACATTATAGATTATTTTCTTCTGCTGGACTGCTGACGACCTTCTTAGATTTATTTTTTAATTATGAACCATCTCGGTCCATTCGTTCCTTTCCCGCGGTTTATTCGTGGCGCGAACTATACCAATGAACGAATGATTTGACCGAATGAATTGTTATAATTTTTTAATCTTTTTTTTCAGATTCTGTACATCAATAATCCTGATAAGCGGAAGCACTGCGCACCTGAGACTTTAAATTTTACGGGAAGCGTTGTTGTAAGATGTTTTAAACTTATTTTACCTTATCTATAAAATAATGGAGTTTTTTTTCAATAACTCGTACGTTACTGACTGACTGGTAGACTGAATGACTGACTGATAATCAAATCACAGACTAAATAAGTCCTAGATGTATGTGTAGTAGTACCTACTATTTGCGGGAATCTACTGCGGAGGTTTGGAGATAGTAAGACTCAGTTGGAGTGTAGAAATAGGAATGAATTTATTTACAAAAAGGACAAATATTTATATGAAACTAGAACACACATTAACCAATAAGAACCAGATTCTAATTCGCGCGCTTGCTAAGACGGTGCCGCGCGCGAGCGGGGTGTGAGAGACGCGGGGCGAGTCCCGAGGCTATAAATATTTGTTCGGCCCCGGCTCCGCCCTCATTCGGCTGCGACTGCGGTGGAGAACGGACGTCTGTGTAAAGTGCTGCGTGATCTCGCTCGGTGCTCGTCGCGATGGTGAAAGTGGGAGCTGAAGTGAAGATGTGAGCCCGGTGAACGTCGTCACGAAGAGTTGGTGGTGATGGAGCTCGCAGTGCAGTGATGTGCAGTTCTTGTTTCACTTAACAAAAGGTCAAACGTTGGTGAATTAAAGTTTCTTGATTGTGTTTTCTTTCTTCCCTGTAATCCTGGTAATCCTGCTATTCTAAAAGGTATTTCTTGGTACTGGTATGGTATGGTAAGGTTGTGAGGTAAACAGGTAAGTAGCTGTGTCAGCTACATATGAAACTTGGAGGGTATATCCCTCTTAAGGTTGTGGGGTGTATTTATTCTTCCAAGGGTGCACTAAAAAAGGTATTCCCTTTTTTAGAAGCAGCGGGAAGATGAATTTTGTTTTAAAAACTCAACGCCAGCAAAGTCGCTAGGCGTTCCACTTATCCTACTTCCTAATATATTGTAAATGTGAAAGTTTGTGAGGATATTTTTATGTTCGTGCCTCAATCATAAATCATATTTGAATTAAACTTGGAATAATTAGTACATGTACTGGATTAACATTATAGACTATTTTTTTATACGGGCACCACGCGAACGAAGTAGTATATAAGAAATAGTTTTTTTAGTTGTCAGAAGCAAAAACAAAAATAATTTTTCATTGTATTTTTTTCACAGGATATGATAATCGGCTACAAATGTATAAATAGGAAAGATGTGACCAGAATGTTAGTGGCAATGTTACGAGCTAGCATTGAGGAAACTGCAGGTAAACCTACTACAGACATTATTATGTAGATTTACCGATGAACGCACGTTTTTAGCCTTAAAGGGTTTCGACGGTTTACAATCTCGCGAGATAAATTATAATCTAACGGTATTTACAATTTTAGGTTTTAGGTTTAAAGAATTTATTCTCATTAAGACTAGGTCACTTACATGAGAAAAGTATATCTAAGTACAAGTAGGTAGTTCGTTGACAGGTAGCATTGATTAACTATCTAGTAAGTAATTATTTAATTATTTTACGGTGACATATCTACACCATTACTAATACAGATGATCCTAAATAATTTAACAAAATAATAGGAAATAAAGTAAAAATAAAGTTCGTATGAGCTAGTGGCCAACTGGCTTATCGCCTAAAAAGCCAGGACTGACAATTTAACGTGCCCTCCGAAGCAAGGTAGCGCTCAACTCGTAATGCCACTTGCGGTCACCCATCCAAATTGTGACCGGGCCCAACGTTGCTTAACTAAAGTAGAAAATAAAAACATAACAAGGATAGTATAAACAATTTTGATTATTATGTAATACAACAATGATTATTACACACTTCTTGGTAAATTCTCCTTTTTAATTTTTTTTGCCAACTTTATCCTTTTATATAAATTTTTAAACCATTGTTTTGTCATCTACTGTATTGTTTTTTTGTACCTCTTTTTTTGTTGCTTTATGTGGCAACTTTTAAATGGTCGCAGTAGAGTTAACCTCAATTGTTTATAAATTTTTTCTATACTATTTGTACCTAGCTGTAATTTCCCCAAAAACACAGCAAATATAAATAAAATAAACAAACCTGAGACATAAACTTTTATCAAATCACACTTCTCTAAGTTACTCTATGTTACTCTATGGTCGTAACAAAGGGCGCGAATCGTTGCTTAAAAAAATAGGTCCAACTATATAATTTACTTTTGACAATACGTACATAATAATGACGGTTGTTTCACGGCGGAGCTTGCTACTCGTAGTAATAATATTATTTCTTGCAGCTAAGAAAGTGAATAGCTACGACTTAGTGAGAAAGTTTCAAGAACAGGTAAGTCAAGACTTAGGTACCTACCTACCTACTTACCTACCTATCTCAAGAATATTGAATAAAATAATAGGGAATATTTTACAAAAAACCTTTTTTTTTTTAATTCATTAATGCCATAGAGCTAAGAGCATTCACGATTATTCAACCGTAGGGATAAACAGAATTTTATTATCAATTTATTTAGTGCCTTGTCTTTAAGAGAGCACTGGTGGTCTAGTTGGTAGTGACCCCGCCTTCCGATCCTAAGGTCGTGGGTTCAAACCCGGTCGTGTACCAATGGATTTTTCTATGCGAAAAATTTATGTGCGCTATTCCAGTACTCTCAAACGGTGAAGGAAACCATCGTGAGGAAACCCGCGGCTTAGTCAGCTCCGCACGTATTGACCATGTCTTTCCTGTGGACAAGGCCGACTAAGCTCAGAGGATGGAATAGGTGCTGGGCAAGCCTACTCCATCTTAATTCATCCCGGGCACTTTAGCGTCCCGTTTGTGAAGGTAACAGTTGTCTCCTGACGCTGTATAAATCATCTACTATAGATGGTAAAAGGCCTTTGTTTTTTGTATTTTAGACAATACTAAATCCTAAACGCGAAAGTTTGTATGTATGGATGTTTGTTACTTTACGGATAAACTAAACGTTTGAACGGATTTGAATGTAACTTGGAAAATACATGCATATTTTTACCCGAGTGCCACGCGAGCGAAGCCACCAGCAGGTAGTCAGATATAACGTCTAAGCAAGGGCTATTTCAGGAGGAAGACCCAGCCAGCCCCACCCTCCTCTCGCCCGCAGACCGTAACTTTATAAACGCTCACTACCACAGCGAGTGCGGCGCGCTCTCCTTTGGCCGGCGCTCCGCGAAGAGGCAGGAGTACGAAGGAGTTCGCGTCTCCCCTCAGAACGAGGCGTACTATAGGGATAAATTGTGGCCATTGGGCGTGGTTATGTACGGCGTAGATCGCAAGCTACGTGAGTTTTCATATCGTCAGTTTTTAGGTTACTTCTCCGCTGGACTGGGAGTAAAGAAAAAACATAGAATGCGTCCAGCTGCTTCTCTTCCCGAGCATGTCGTAAAAGTCTACTAAGGGATAGTATCCTCCAACACGATGAGATACAATAAGCAAGTATTCTCAAGAGGGTTGACGTCAGGCAGGCGGCCGGACATAAAACATCCTTGGATCATGCTGTAAGAGTTTCGGCTAAGGTGACGACCCCACATAGTGTGGGATAAGGGCAGGAAGATGATGATGAAACAGTTTTTAGGTTGAGAGGGAGGAGTTCCTTGTATCTAGTTCCAGGAGTTGACGACCTCGGTGGCGTGGCGGGCGAGTGCTCGGCTGAGACGCAAGAGGCGCGGGTTCGATTCCCGCTACGGAAGGAATTTTTGTGTGCTCTGCAAATATTTCTTCCGCGTCTGGGTGTTGTAGTATTATGTATTTACAAAAAAAGTATATAACATACATACATTACATACATAATATCACGCCTGTTTCCCGGCGGAGTAGGCAGAGATCACGGATCGCTATTTGCTACGATCCTGACATACTTCTTTCGCTTCATTCTCTCATAACATTCTTCATGCGTGCTCGTCGGTTTAGGGTACTCCTGACCTGGACCTTTTTCAAAACATCACCAATTTGGTCCAGGTACGTGCGCCGAGGTCTTCCCCTAATGTGTATAAAATTAGGAATTGAATTAAATAGTATATAAGTATTCTATCAGCCATCTGGTTCCCACAGTACAAGCTTTGCTTAGTTTGGGGCTAGATGGCGCTGTGTCAAATGTCCATAAATATTTTATTTATTTGTTAAAAAAATGGTATCTTGTATTGTTGTCTTGCAGATAACAGCCAGCACCACAAGCAGTTGCGGCACGCGATGGCGACTCTGGAGCTGGAGTGCTGCGTGGTGTTCCAGGAGCTGGAGGACGAGGAGCTCCGGGCCCGCAGCCTGTTGTGGTTCGCTCCGGCAGGGGCCAGTGCGCCACAGCTGGGCTTCGTTCAGGGGAACCAGGTAGGTCTACCTATCTTGCCTACTGGCGACGGCCTAGGCTGCTTGTGATCCCGAGGCCTAGCACTAGAACGCGGGCTAGAATTACCGTTAGCTAGAACTAGGGCTAGAACTGGGGCTAGAACTAGCATTAGCTAGAACTAGGGCTAGAACTGGGGCTAGAACTGGGGCTAGAACTAGCGTTAGCTAGAACTAGGGCTAGAACTGGGGCTATAACTAGGGTTAGAACTAGCTGTTTTAGCGTCTGCTGCTAAAACAGCAGACAAAATGTCAGTCAGAATCAGTTTGCCGGCAGCACACATCATAATTAAGTTCCAAGTTTAGGTAATTTCATTTGTGTAGGTACCTAATAATTAGTATTTGATGTTTAATGTATTTTTTCTTTCATTCTTTTTCAATTGCCTAATTGTTTTAAATACTTAAATTCTATGTTGTGTTATTTTAGTAAATAAATGTTATGTCTATGTCTTACTAATCTCCAGAGCAAAGCACCATTTACGCGAGCCTTTCAAATAATCAACAGCCTATGTGCAGTAGAAGATGTCGATATATTTAATGTTAGCGTGACAAAATTCACAGATATGGTCATACATTTTTTTATGTAAGAGGTAATTAAATGGGGTTTTTCATTGTCGCTTTGGTGCCCAGACACTATAATGACACTGTAAAATTCATTTAAATAAAGAAATGTTAATTTCAATCTCGCTTTAAATCTTAGTCTCAGTCTTGAGTCTCAGTTTTAATCTCGTAATTTTAAGATATGAAAAAGTTTGTGCGTCCATTCACGCTTTAACGGTCGATCCTGATTTCGATGCCGATCTCGATGCTGATCCCGATCCCGATCTCGACCCCGACCCCGACCCCGATCCCGATCCCGATCCTGGGGTGTTTTAATGTTCCAGACGATATTCCTCGAGGACATGATTATATCTCCTCACAAGGACATCGAAACTGATCGTTCTCAACTCTCAATATCGATCTCAGTCTGGTCTTCATCCGGTTCGAGTCTCGATCGCTTGTTCCAGTCGATAAGTCTCGAGGACATGATAGTGGGTGCTCCGGGGCACGCAGCCCACACTCTCAGCCTCCTGATGCGCGCTCTCGGCCTGCCCATGATGTCCAACAGATACGACAGGGATTACTACATCAATGTCAACTGGAATAACGTTGAGAAAGGTATTATATTCAAATTAGACATAGGCAGCAAGATGACATTATTTATCTTTCTCTCTGATATAGCAAGAAGACATTATTTATCTTTCTCTCTGATATAGCAAGATGACATTATTTATCTTTATCTCTGATATAGCAAGAAGACATTATTTATCTTTCTCTCTGATATAGCAAGAATACATTATCTTTATCTTTCTAGTAAGTACATACCTATAGCAAGAAGGTCTTTAACATTCTATAGTAGATGATTTATACAGCGTCAGGAGGCAACTTTTACCTTCACAAAAGGGACGCTGTAGTGCCCGGGATGAATTAAGATGGATTAGGCTTGCCCAGCACCTATTCCATCCTCTCAGCTTAGCCGGCCTTGACCACAGGAAAACATGGTTGTTTCCTCACGATGTTTCCCTTCACAGTTTGAGAGTACTGGAATAGCGCACGTAATTTTTTCGCACAGAAAATTAAATTGGTACACAACTGGGTCACTACTAACTAGACCACCAGTTTCTCTTTAATACTAAGGAATGTTATTTAAAAAAAAAATGTAATCTATCTATGACGGCCTCGGTGGCGTGGCGGGCGATTGCTCGGCGGAGACGCAAGAGGCGCGGGTTCGATTCCCGCTGCGAAAGAAATGTGTGCGTGATCTGTAAATATTTGTTCCGGGTGTGGGTGTTGTGGTAGCATGGTACTCGTAGTTTCTGATACCCACGACACAGGGAATCCTAGTGTGGGCTCAGGACTATGTATGTGACTGTTGGCTGTTATTTACTTATTATAAGTAAGTTCGTATGAGCTAGTGGCTAACTCTAGCGACGGAGTTTTTAGGCCGCCTAAAGGCCTCCGTCATGGCTTAACGACTTAAAAGCCGGGACCGACAATTTATCGTGCCCTCCGAAGCACGGAAGCGCTCAGCTCGTAATACAACTTGCGGTCACCCATCTACATTGTGACCGCGCACAACGTTGCTTAACTTCAACGATCAATCATGAATGTCTAATTATTATTATTTATTAATTTATCTCTCTCCAGGTAAAGAGCATTACCTAGAGAGGACTCCTCGCGAGGCGTGGCTGCAGGACTCGCAGTACGACTATGACTTCGAGAGTGTGACTCACGCGCCCGCCAACTATATGTGTCGCTCCTGCCGCTTCGGAGAGAGTACTATACAGCCGGCGCAGGTAATACACATTTTTACCTAAACCCCTTGTACACGACGCGTGTTATTTTGTCACTAGCTGTGCTCCGCGGTTTCACCCGCGTTTTTCTCACAGGCGGCCAGCAAGTGCGGCCTCCTCGTCTCGCCCGCCGCCGCTCCGCCAGCGTCTCGTCTTGCTTGCATCAAGCGCGCGTGGATTTCCTTAGCAGAGTTATTTTAGAAATGTATTTATTATACTCTTCAAAGATCTTATACTTACAATCATCAACAAATATATTTCAAAAAAGATTATTACAGGATTTTAAGTTGATAAAAAACTCTATGGCCCATAACTCATTAATAGGTACCAACTCTTAACATCTTACACACGTGATAACTTTTAAACGAAATATCCGATTGAGATGAAACAAAAAGTATTTTACTTCTACATAAATACTCTTTATAACATAATGCTTAATTTCGATAAAGATTAATATTACGATACATATTTAACGTAGTTTTTTTTTCTTCAGACGATTTAATAATTATTTTGAACACAAAATCGGTTATTGTGATTAAACCATGATAGCTAGATATATGTTCTCGCGGACTTTTTTGTAGGTCTTAATGGGATCTACAAACCCGTAGTACATCATTTTGTTCTATTGTCAATAGTTTTTGCAGCGCACGCAAAAATAGGTTTTCGATTTTACACCTTGTGTTACAAAATAGCAATTTTATTACGGATCCCTAATTTTGAAAAAAATAAAACATAGCCTATAGCCTTCCTCGATAAATGGACTACCCAACACTGAAAGAATCATTCAAATCGGACCAGTAGTTCCAGAGATTAGCGCGTTCAAACAAACAAACAAACTCTGCAGCTTTATAATATTAGTATAGATCTATACTAATATTATAAAGCTGCAGAGTTTGTTTGTTTGTTTGTTTGAACGCTTTAATTTGTTTGATTAATAAAGCCAGTTGGGCAAGGCGCGGGGGACGCAGGCGAGCGGGGAAAGGGCGCTTGCATAAGCGGCGCGTTTTGTAAACTTTTGACGACAGTGATCTTTTGACATTGAATGCGCGCGAAAGTACTGCCTCTCCCGCCCCTTCACTTCACCGTTTGTATTGAAATCGTGTTTTCACTGCACCTATCTTCTACACCCCTTACTTATTTAAATAAAATTAATTGAAGGGTAAGGGGGGAAAAGGATCATAGTCATAATGACATTGTTTAGAGAAAATGCAAAAAAACTATCTTATTTTGAATAAGTAATCATTTATTTGAAACAAATGTATTGTCATAAATTGTGGTCTTATAGTCTTTCATTATACTTATACGTCAAAAACGATCATAGTCCATTGACAATGCTCTTTATTTTAATTATTGATTTGACTATGACCTTTTATTTAAAAAACGGGGGTTTTTTCTACTTCATTTTCCGTAGACAGTGACCATTTTATCAAATTTCTGTCTTCACCACATCATAGTACACATTAATGGGAACTAGATGGCGTTATTACCTCAATTTTGCTAAAAAATGACTATGACCTTTCTTCCCCCTTACCCTTCAATTGTTAAGAGTAGGTACATTGTCAATTTGTTGATGGGCATCACATCAGGTAGCAACTAGCCTACCTACTACTTACTACCTTTCTTTGTGATTACGCGTGTTTCTTACGCATTGTTATTTTTTATTTTATTTCTATCCGTGAGGACCTATAACTGGCTTCTCTTTTTCTCAGTCTAGTTTACCATACCATTACTAATGTAAGCTGTTGGTCTTCCGAATAAATAAATAAATGTGGAACATTTTATTGAGAATGAACATTTTAATAAGAGAACGATTGTTGGGTAGTGGCGGTCTTATCGCTTATTGCGATGTCTTCCAGGCAACCGAGACTGAAGCTGAATTAAACTAAGCTAAGCCGCACAGTCCTTATCGTCTCCGGCAAGGCCCCTTTAGGCCCCTTAGGCCTTAGGCCCAGTGACGGATTAAGACTACTTGATGCCCTAAGCAATCCATGCCTGTGGGCCCCCCTATCCGTATGTCAACTAGAATCGGTCTTTAAACCTTTACCGCCTAAAAACATTAGTTTTTTGTGAAATAAGATGATGAGACGTAACGTGAGAGTGAGACGTGATGCCCTAAGGACGGATTTTTTTGTGCTTCTTCTGGTGCCCCCTCAGACGTGATGCCCTAGGCAATTGCTTAATTTGATTAAGGGTTAATCCGTCACTGCTTAGGCCCTCAAGGTCGAAAGTCATTTGTGTGTGTGCAGGCTCTCAGTGTGTTTGTTCTCAGACTAATGGATGTATTTCACACTTATATCGACTGATACGATAGACGACCTCAGTGGCGTGGCGGGCGAGTGCTCGGCTGAGACGCAAGAGGCGCGGGTTCGATTCCCGCTACGGGAGAAATGTTTGTATGTTCTGCAAATATTTCTTCCGGGTCTGGGTGTTGTATTATGTATTTTAAGTATGTATTTACAAAAAAAAAAAGTATATAAGTATTGTATCAGCCATCTGGTGCCCATAGTACAAGCTTTGCTTAGTTTGGGACTAGATGGCGCTGTGTGAAATGTTCACAAATATTTATTTATTTATATATCACACTTTACAGTGACATAATTTTATTTAGTACTAGCTGCCGCCCGCGGCTTCGCTCGCGTGGTACCTGAATAAAAAGTAGCCTATATGTTATTCCAGCACACATACTATGTATGTTCCAAGTTTCATTCAAATCCGTTTAGCCGTTTAGGCGTGATTGAGGCACAAACATCCAAACATCCAAACTCACAAACTTTCGCGTTTATAATATAAGTAAGAAGTAAGATAAGTAGGTAAGATTTATTTTTCTATTGTATTTTTTCTCGATCTGTATTACCACAAGATTACTACCTTATGAAACTACTTTCTATATATTCCGCATAGGCCTATTTATTTATTTATTTATTTATTAGATCACTAACATAATATACATTATTACAATTTAAAAAGGTTCCAGATAGAGGTAATAGAGTTGAATGTTATTACAATTATAAGTGAAGACATTTTAGACTATTTTTTTTACCCTCGGTGAAAACCTACCCGAGAGGGGGTTTTTTTTTAATTTTAACTAAACTTACAGCTAGGTACAACAAATGCTGAATCAGCAAATGCTGAATCTACTCCCATTGTCCCTTGTCCAACTATTTTGTCACGAAAACTTTAAATTGTAACAAGTTTTTAAGTTTAAGGAGATAATAAACGCTTTCTTTATTTTTATATTGATACAGTTCTGATTATACATAGATAGATAGAAAATTCTTTATTGCACAAGAAATAATATGTACATAGGCGAACTTAATGCTAATTAGCATTTTCTTCCAGCTAACCTTTGTGAAATTTGGAGAACAAACAGAGGTAGTGCTTTAGAGACTAAAATAGAGTAACTAATAAAATATTACATATACATAAATATAAATATACCTACCTATATATATACTATTATATTATAATATACCTACCTATTATTACGATTATACAGGATCACCTCTGGCTGCGAACTATGATGATGGGTCGCAACACGAGGCTGACGGCTGGAGACAAGGAGATGTTGCACGTGCTGTACGACAAGCCCTGCCAGGACAGATACGCCTCGCATTTCAAATAAAATGTTTTATACAAGAGTCCCTATTTATTCATCAAACCATTGCTTTAGTTAAGTATAATCCTTTAATTTTAGTTATTTTATTAGCCTTATTTTTCATGTAACTTTCACGAACATAATAATTAGTGCAAGTTATGTATACCGTAATTTATTTATTTATTTATTTGAGCAACCAACATAATTAACATTAATATAATCACTTATATAAACTTGTACAATAAAAAACTTGATAAATGTTATTATAATTAGAGGTTACAGACAGCATGCATGAATTGAAATATGGTCGAGCGAGTAAAAAATTAATGAAAAAATAAAATATTGAATGAAAAAGACATAAAAAATTACAAATAAAATCAATTTAAATTAGTTACATTTTAAAGAAATAATAGTAAAATTTAACAAAAACAAATACAAAAATTACAATTAAAATTAAATAAAATTATTTACATTTTAATTGTCATATATATCGGAAATGTACCTACTATGATTGTGTCTTTTTTAATGTTATAATGTATATGATGTGTGTGTACTTAAATAAATAAATAAATAATAACTTACAACAAAAATAAATTAGTAAAAATTCACCACCATCTCTCGAAGGACAGAGATGGTTGGCGGAGTTTGGGGGAGATCTTTGCCCAGCAGTGGGACGATATAGGTTAATAAAAATTAAAAAAAAAATACACCATAAAGACAAATAATTTATGATTTCTTTATTTTATTTAACGAGTTTATAGATCGCTTACATTAATTAAAGATAGAATGGTATACATCTATAATATAAAAATGAATCGCAAAATGTGTTGTAAGCGCATAACTCAACAACGCCTGGACCAGTTTGGCCAAATCTTTTTTTAAAATGTTCGTTGAAGTTCAAGGATGGTTTTTACGGCGAGAAAAATTAGAATTATTGCTGGAAAAACCCTAAAAATAGCCCTTTTCTTTTTCACCGTTATAGTACATGTACCGGGTACCACGCGAGCGAAGCCGCGGGCAGCAGCTAGTTAATCATAAAATTATGGAATATGGAATATCATTTGTTAAAATTATACAGCATTGGCAGATCTTACTAGTAGTAACTTACAAATTGTAGGAAAAAAATTATTGTTTTTTACGGTCCGTTAGTTGAATATAGTAACTGGACATTAGCACGAAATGAGCCAAGAAAATTGTGTAGGCTAAAATTGATAAGGGAAAAAGGTTCATTCTTGATTCTGAGTAAGAAAAAGTAAAAATAGAGCACAAAAAGATATAATTAATGATCAAATAGCCCAAGTAAATTGAGTACATAAGTTTCAAAATCAAATTTTGACCTACTGCGGTACCCAAATGTAAAGTTTGCGTTAAATGTCCATGCCACTTATTTATTTACTTGATCCTAAGCAAGTGGTCCTATTTTTGAAAAGTGTCCCTATTTTAAATAGTGTCTAATGCTTGTATTGTGAGAAAGGGTTGGCCGATGTTTGTCCGCTCTTAGCGCCTGCACACTTCGCGTCCGCAAACACAGCGAGGTTTGGAGCCTCGTATGTCGAACAAGGCACTATTTCATTCCTGTAATAATAAATAGTTAAATAAATAGCCAATTAAATTAATTTATTGCGTAATATAGGATAGTGATATAGTTTCAGTTCGTCCATAATCGGTGTCTCGCGCATACAATACTAAGCATAAAAGCTTTGGTAAATTACTAAGTTGATACTTTTGTGTTATAAAAAATTGACAAAAATGTGAATCCTACTAAGTATATTATAAACTAGTAGCCCCGGCTTCGCACGGATATTTAATAAATTAGGATTTTTTAGGTCAATTTTTACACTTCGGGTTATATTATTGGAGTTTTAGTAAGGATCCCTAATTTTTTGCAAATAAATAATAGCCTATGTTATTTCGTAGGTACCTTACAGCTATTTACTGGTGAAGAGAATTTTTTAAATCGGTTCAGTAGTTTCGGAGCCTGTTCGTTACAAACAAATAAACAGAAAAATCTTTCCTCTGTATAATATTAGTGTAGATGTGAAAGTTTGTGAGGATGTTTGTATGTTTGTGCCTCAATCACGCCTAAACGACTGAACGTGAAGAGAAGCGCTCAGCTTTTAATGCCACTTGCGGTCACCCATTCACATTGTGACCGCGCACAACGTTGCTTAACTTCAACGATCAATCAAGAACGTCTAAGCAAGCCACGAGCGCTTCAAGCAAGCTACGCCACGAGCGCTTCAAGCAAGCTACGCCACGAGCGCTTCAAGCAAGCTAAGCCACGAGCGCTTCAAGCAAGCTACGCCACGAGCGCTTCAAGCAAGCTACGCCACGAGCGCTTCAAGCAAGCTACGCCACGAGCGCTTCAAGCAAGCTAAGCCACGAGCGCTTCAAGGTGAATTGGTGGAGTTCTTACCCGGGCCCTGGGAGATGGTATGAGTTGGGCTGTATCGTTGACACCTCGTCTCCATTCTGACAGATCACAATTGAGGTCCTCATCTTACGGATCTCAAGCAGCTGCTCTGAAACACAATATAATTGTAATGCTTTGTTATACTCGCAATAAAAAAATGCTCATTTTTATTAATTAAAGCACTAATAACCAGTTATCATTGTGTAGATTTTTAAAAGAATATAATAAGTTTGTTTAAAGCAAGTATTTTATTTTATAAAATAATAATATTTTAAGTTAAAAGCTTTCAAAGGAAATAGTGTTGCGGACCATGGATAGTTTCACTATCAATAGTTGACCTCTATAAATATTCAGGATATCGATAGTATAATATGCGTGCCCTCTGGTGTGGAAACTTTCCCAGAGGATGAAATCTGTTTTAGTTATTAAGTACTAACCCATAAACTTAAGTCTTACTAACACTTTGTGGGCCCTGGATGTCTACACAAAGAACTTTATTATTATAATCGATAGCGCTTTATGACCGATACTATTGATAATGGCTGTCCAATAGTATCGATAGCATGGATAGTATCGATTGTTTTTGGTTTAAACTGTTAGAAGTCACAATAGTATCGATACTATTAGACGTAAAATTATCGATAGTATTGTCATTATCAATAGTATTGCTCATAATATAGCGCTATCGATACTATCGATTCTAGTGGTTTTGCCTAAACTATCGATAAGCAACATTAAAAGGAAACAGGATACACGCAAGGGTGAGGGACACCCGCTTAGGGATCGTCCATAAATTACGTGAGGCTCGTAAAATTGTCGGAGTTTTAGTAAATCGTACGCAGTTCAATTCAGCAGCAGCGCTTGAGGATGGTGAGAAATGGGTGAGAATGCTCGTACCAGAAGCGATCAGCGCGCCGTCAGTAGATCAGCTGTTCTGTGAGCAGACACGCCAGGGTGGGGGCCACTAGCTCACTGCCACAATTAGTACTCATGCTAGCACAATAATGGTGGGGTGGTTTGACAGACTCCAGACCGTTTGTAAGGTCATGTTAAATAATTGTATTCATATTTAAATAATGGTACCAACATTTTTTACCAATAGATATCGGTGTGCAAATTATTAGGTAAAAAAATAGAGAGGCGTGTCAAAATTAAAATTTGTCATGTAAGAAGTCGTTACTGTCATAATAGCATTTGTCAATTATCATTTTTTTAAATCTAATTTTCAATAAATTAATGTTCATATCTTTGTAAGTAACACTTCGGTATCCCATTATAAATAATGGGAGCCATACAATAAACACTTTTGCGCAATAGTGTTGTTTTTGATGCGTGCAGTCGAAGCTTATTGTTATCACGTCCGTTGCGGCTCACAATGTCAGACTATTTTGTTGTTTCACTATTTTGTTTAACAGACGGACGGAAGAATGAATTGAGTCTTATTATTGGCAATTACCTGGTGTGAACGCCTGTGGATGGTCAGGATGCTCGTACCAGAAGCGATCAGCGCGCCGCCAGCGGACCAGCTGGTCTGCGAGCAAGCACGCGAGGGTGGGGGCGACTAGCTCAGAGCCGCGCTCCGCCGTCACGCCCGCCATTAACTCAATGTCATCTACTGTTTCGTAATGGCGTGACATCGCGTCTACTTGCTGGTTATTAAAGAGAAAAAAATAATCTTACTTCTTACTTATATTATAAAATTGAAAAGTCTTAGTTTGCTTGAAATTACCGGCGTAAAGCTCAAAACGCAACGATAGCGCGTGCTAATTTTACCTGTGCTGCCATCTAGTACGAAAGTTTGTGAGGATGTTTGGATGTTTGTGCCTCAATCACGCCTAAACAGCTGAACAGATCTGAACGAAACTTGGAATATACATAATACATGTACTGGATTAACATATAGGCTATTTTTTATCCGGGTACCACTCGAGCGAAGCCGCGGGCGGCAGCTAGTGTAACATAATTTTTATCTTTAAGCATCTTTAGGCGGCCTAAAAACACCGGCCAACTCTGGCCACTAGCTCATACGACTTTGCGTTACTTTTTATGTAACTTCATTTAAAAAATATATATACTAGCTGCCTCCCGCGGCTTCGCTCGCGTGGTGCCCGGATGTAAAATAGCCTATATGTTAATCCAGCACATGTACTGTGTGTATTCCAAGTTTCAATCAAATCCGTTCAGCCGTTTAGGCGTGATTGAAGCACAAACATCCAAACATCCTCACAAACTTTCGCATTTATAACGTAAGTAAGATTAAATCTTGATTAAATTATGTAGATTTAATGTACGTGCTAATAATCACTTCTATGAACACGTTTGTTAGTTTGTAGTGCCCCCGGTCGTGGGTTCAAATCCGGTGTACCAATGGATTTTTCTGTGCGAAAAAAAATATGTGCACTATCCCAGTACTCTCAAACGGTGAAGGAAAACATCGTGAGATAACCCGCGGCTTAGTCAGCTCCGCACGTATTGCCATGTCTTTCCTGTGGACAAGGCCGACTAAGCTGAGAGGATGGAATAGGTGCTGTAAGCCTACTCCATCTTAATTCGTCCCGGGCACTACAGCGTCCCGTTTGTGAAGGTAAAAGTTACCTCCTGACGCTGTATAAATCATCTATTCTTCTTCTTCTTCCTGCCCTTATCCCACTCTATGTGGGGTCGGCACATGATCCTTGGATCACGCTGTAAGAGTTTTGGCTAAGGTGCTTTATGACCGGCCGCCTGCCTGACGTCAACCCTCCTTGGGAATACTTGCTTATTGTATCTCATCATGTTGGAGGATACTATCCCTTAGTCGACTTTTACGACATGCCCGGGGTAAGCAGCTGGACGCATTCTATATTTTCTTTACTCCCAGTCCAGCGAAGAAGTATGAGTATAAATCATCTACTACAGATGGTAAAAGGCCTTAAAGACCAGGTTTGTTACCTCATCGCTCATCCACTGCCTGAGGTCGTCGAAGGTCCTAGCGGGAGGGAGACCACAGCGGCGCCGGTAGCGGTTGTATGGCGGGAGTCCCAGTAACCTGCCCTTGAGGATATCCGAAGACAACACATCGGAGACCCGCTCCAAACGACCCAGAATCCGTTCTCCCATCTGCATGATTGATTGATTGATAAACACTTTATTGCACACAAAAAAATCACAGAAAAGTAAATAAAATACAAACAAAAACAGTACAATGGGCGTCCTTATCGCTAAGAAATTTTCTGGGCTAACTCTACCAATAAAGACTTCGTATTTAGAAGGCAAACATCATCAGTATCATCAGTAATACATCTTATTAGATCAATGTTTAACCTGCACGTTACCGACAGTTGTAGACCTTTGTTCATTGAGCACAAGATTCTAACACTTCCGTCGTTATATATATTTGAAATGGCACTATTTGTTAGTAAACATCCCCATCTTTTCCCGCAAGTCTGATTTTGTTGTGCGAAATAGACGTGATAGCAGTAAGCTCCAAATGCCTAACAGTAAAACAGCTTTTCTACAAAAAAGTGTCTGTATGTCACGAAAATGGAAATACTTGCTTATTGCATCTCATCATGTTGGAGGATAGTATCCCTTAGTCGACTTTTACGACATGCTCGGGGAGAGAAGCAGCTGGACGCATTCATGTTTTTTCTTTACTCCCAGTCCAGCGAAGAAGTATCTGAGTGAAGAAGTGATCTGGCAGGAACCAGGGGGCCCTATCGATCTCGGGGTCCTGAGCAATTGCCCAGTGCCCAGTGGGAAAGAGGGGACTGGGTGCTCACGTCAGGATCTATGAGCTGGTCTGCGGCGGCGCCGGGCTGGCGGAAGGCGCCCTGCGTCATGCCCTCCAGGGTCCCGTTCACGGCCAGGGCTCCGGTGCGCAGCGTGAAATCTACTATCTGCTTCTCATCGTACAATTTGCCTTCTTTCGTGTACAGCCTGTGGAGTTAATGTTATTTTTGAAACCAATTCACGAATGAACTTCGCAAAATAAGTATTTATTAGTATCTAAAACCTGACTGCGTTCATTTGATTCGTCATTACCATGAGTCCTCAAAACTCACTTGAGTCGCCATCAAGACTTAGCTCATCCACCGTGAGTAGATTATTCGATTATAACGTTTATGTGAGTCGCTATCTCGTACTAGAGTCATTAATCAATACTTGAGCCCCCCGCACTAGCGTGAGTCAAAATTTGTTCCTCATTATCGACACTCAATTGAGTCGCTATCAAAACTTATGTCATTATCTTTTGAGTACTTAGCCATAAATACCAAATTCGTCCACACTTGAGCCGAAGACAGCCCTCACTTGATTCGCCAATACTTGAGTCATTATGAATACTTGATTCGCCAACACATAAGCCGTTACTCACTTGAGTTGTCAATACTTGAGTCGTCATTAATACTTGAGTCGCCCATACTTGAGTCGCTACTCACTTGAGTCGTCCCTCCTGCACAGTGTGGAACCACCTCGTGCCGGTGACGTACTCGATGCTGACGCGCGGCTCAAGCGATGGGTCATAGTCATCCACGTGACCCAGGGTATCGAAGATCACCTTATTCTTCAATAAGTACTCACGACCTGGAGTAGAACATTTTCACTTGAGTAGGAATAACATAAATCCTAAAGTCAACACAGGGATAGTTACCTAACTAGCTTTAGCTTAGATTTTTTGATGGACAGCGATTCTGAGTCATGATTCACGCTTGAGCGTCGTGAGTAATGACTCAGGTTCACCGTACTTTTCACAGTTCTGGCAAAGCAGATAATCAAAATGTCAAAAGTCCGTAAAACATTTTTAGTTTTTAGTGTGTGTTCATGTGTTAAAATTAATAATAATGGTCCTTAATTTGTTTTAATGTTTTATGGATTTTATTATAATCTGAAACAAATTAATAATTATTGATAATAAAAAACGGAACGTATCATTTTGTCATCACATTTGTGAGTTTCAAAACATTCAAAATCCTGAGTCAAAATCTGGCCAATAGCTTAGAAGCTTAGGCTACGAGGTGCTCTCGGGACGAGAAAGTTTGTGAGGATGTGGGGATGTGAGGTTGTGGGGATGTGACGATGTATGTTTGTGCCTCAATCACGTCGTAACGGCTGAACGGATTAATTAAACTCGAAATATACATAATGTGGACTGGAATATATTGGCTACTTTTGTCTGGATATCACGCGAGCCAAGCCGCGGGCGAAAGTATCGTTATAATTCCTTGAGAAGATGCTTAGTTATAATAATTATAACAGCCAATAGTCACATACATAGTCCTGAGCCCACACTAGGCTCCCCTGTGTCGTGGGTATCAGAAACTACGAGTACCATGCTACCACAACACCCACACCCGGAACAAATGCAGAACATACAAACATTTCTTCCGCAGCGGGAATCGAACCCGCGCCTCTTGCGTCTCCGCCGAGCAATCGCCCGCCACGCCACCGAGGCCGTCAACGTACGTCAAGTTACGTACGCAGGTAACGGTGAATGAAAACATCGTGAGGAAACCGTCGGCTTAGCACGCCTAAATAAAGCAGAGTGTAATGGATCCTTCTTGTGTGTGTAACCAACAACTATTGTACCTACATTCCCGCAAATAAATGATTATGATTATGATTAGATAGATAGATAGATAACACTTATTGTTTACCACACAACATTAAACTTACAAAATAGACAAAAAATATGGCAAAAACAAAGGGCGGCCTTATCGCTAAAAGCGATCTCTGCCAGGCAACCTAGGATGGATTTTCAAGCATTTTGCCAATGTCCATTTACTTTATTTCATTAAGTTAAAGCTTTTGTTTTTTGTTTTCTTTTATATGTTATTCCACATTCTTAGTCTTTATTATCAATTTTTTTTTTAGTTGGTTAGTATCTTTGTCAAAATTGCTTTAGGTAAAATTTCACCCTTAGACCATCTTGGAACCTCTTACCTGGTAACTCTTACTCACAGAGTCCCAAGATACAGGCATTTACGCCTAGTTTGGGCCTCGCCGACAATTGACTTTTAAAAATGTAATCTCGTGTATCAATTGAATACGGTTTGGCACTATGAAACTTGTTTTTTGGCAAAATAAATATTCTATTCTATTCTAAATATTCTATTCTATATTGGATGGAACAAAAATAACTTAGTCAACTCCGTATGCCCTTACCCATAGTCAACGGCAGATATTCGTAATAATATATCTGGTTCGCGTATGCAATATTGATTTCTCTTGCTTTGTAGTAGATTCTGTCGTCATCCCAGCATGGATTGAGGGTCTGCAGGTGTCTGGAGATGGAGTTGTGCTGGCGGTAGAACCAGATGAAGAGCAGATTTATGCCTAGGAGGGAGTTGGCACCACTTACCGCTGAGGATATAAAAAAATACATCAAAATCGGAAACGCTCATGACGTATCACTCTTAGACGTTCTTGATCGTTGGAGTTAAGCAACGTTGTGCGCGGTCATAATTGGGATGGATGACCGCGCGCTTCCGTGCTTCGGAGGGCGCGTTAAATTGTCGGTCCCGGCTTTTATGTCGTTAAGCCATGACGGAGGCCTTTAGGCGGCCTAAAAACTCCGTACTATTCAGCTCCGCACGTATTGACCATGTATTTCCTGTGGACAAGGCCGACTAAGCTGAGAGGATGGAATAGGTGCTGGGCAAGCCTACTCCATCTCAATTCGTCCCGGGCACTACAGCGTCCCGTTTGTGAAGGTAAAAGTTGCCTCCTGACGCTGTATAAATCATCTACTATAGATGGTAAAAGGCCTTGGTAGTTTAGTTTAGTAGTCATGGGACAACCAGTGTGGTGATAGACTCACGGACGTCGTGGCAGCGGGTTTCATTCGGGGGCTCATTGTTGACGCAAACTGGAGACCCGCTCGGCGGCCATTCCTTGCCTTTCACCATCTGTTTTTCAGAGATTCATCTATACTAATCTATACTAATATTATAAAGCTGCAGAGTTTGTTTGTTTGTTTGTTTGTTTGTTTGTTTGAACGCGCTAATCTCTGGAACTACTGGTCCGATTTGAATGATTCTTTCAGTGTTGGGTAGTCCATTTATCGAGGAAGGCTATAGGCTATGTTTTTTTTTTCAAAATTAGGGATCCGTAATAAAATTGCTATTTTGTAACACAAGGTGTAAAATCGAAAACCTATTTTTGCGTGCGCTGCAAAAACTATTGACAATAGAACAAAATGATGTACTACGGGTTTGTAGATCCCATTAAGACCTACAAAAAAGTCCGCGAGAACATATATCTAGCTATCATGGTTTAATCACAATAACCGATTTTGTGTTCAAAATAATTATGAAATCGTCTGAAGAAAAAAAAACTACGTTAAATATGTATCGTAATATTAATCCATTATGTTATCAAGAGTATTTATGTAGAAGTAAAATACTTTTTGTTTCATCTCAATCGGATATTTCGTTTAAAAGTTATCACGTGTGTAAGATGTTAAGAGTGGGTACCTATTAATGAGTTATGGGCCATAGTCCATTTATTGAGGGAGGCTATAATATAGGCAATATTTTATCTCGGTATTTCCACGGAAACGAGAAAAACGCGGGTGAAACCGCGGAGCACAACCCGTAGTACATCATTTTGTTCTATTGTCAATAGTTTTTGCAGCGCACGCAAAAATAGGTTTTCGATTTTACACCTTGTGTTACAAAATAGCAATTTTATTACGGATCCCTAATTTTGAAAGAAAAAAAACATAGCCTATAGCCTTCCTCGATAAATGGACTACCCAACACTGAAAGAATCATTCAAATCGGACCAGTAGTTCCAGAGATTAGCGCGTTCAAACAAACAAACAAACAAACAAACTCTGCAGCTTTATAATATTAGTATAGATTAGCTGTTGCCCGCGACTTCGTACGCGTGTAGTACATTATTTTGTTCTATAATCAATAGTTTTCGCAGCGCACGCCAAAAACTATTTTGGGTTTTCTACCTTGGGTTACAATATTGCAATTTTCTTACGGATCCCTAATTTTTTTGAAAATATATTATAGCCTATACTGGACCCTGATAATGTAGCTTTCTATTGGTGAAAGAATTTTTGAAATCGGTCCAGTAATTTCGGATCCTATTCGTTACATGCAAACAAAAAAATCTTTCCTCTTTTTATTATTAGTATGACTAATATTAATTGACGACCCCCGCTGCGGGAGAAATGTTTGTATGTTCTGCAAATATTAAATTAATAATAATTAATATTAATATTAAATTAATAATAATTAATATTAAATTCTTCCGGGTCTGGGTGTTGTAGTATTACGTATTATAAGTATGTATTTACAAAAAAAAAGTATATAAGTATTGTCTCAGCCATCTGGTTCCCATAGTACAAGCTTTGCTTAGTTTGGGGCTCCAGATGGAAATAAAAATATTTGCAGGACATACAAACATTTCTCCCGTAGCGGGAATCGAACGCGCGCATCTTGCGTCTCAGCCAAGCACTCGCCAGGCCATCGAGGTCGTCAGTTGATGAGCAGTAATAGTACCTACCTCAGAGCGCAGCCTACCCCCTTCCCACAGGCGTCCCTTCGAAGCGCTCGTCTCGTCGTGTCCGTAAACTGAGGACAAGTCCAGCATCGGGGCCGCCATGTTGATCTGCTCAAACAGACACAAGAATTAAATTAATAACACTTATCTTACTTCTTACTTCTTCTTACTTATATTATAAAATTGAAAAGTTTTAGTTTGCTTGAAATTACCGGCATAAAGCTCAAAACGCAACGATAGCGCGTATTAATTTTACCTGTGCTGCCATCTAGTTCAAAAGTTTGTAAACGGCTGAACGGATTTGAATGAAACTTGGAATATACATAGTACATGTACTGGATTAACATATAGGCTATTTTTTATCCGGATACCACGCGAGTGAAGTCGCGGGCGGCAGCTAGTATTACATAAACTTTCTTAACAGAAAGAAACTTACAACTAACTAGCTGTGCCTCGCGGTTTCACCCGCGTTTTTCTCACAGGCGGCCAGCAAGCGCGGCCTTCCGTCTCGCCCGCCGCCGCGCCGCCAGCGTCTCGTCTTGCTTGCATCAAGCACGCGTGGATTTCCTTAGTTTTTTTTCTTCAGACGATTTAATAATTATTTTGAACACAAAATCGGTTATTGTGATTAAACCATGATAGCTAGATATATGTTCTCGCAGACTTTTTTGTAGGTCTTAATGGGATCTACAAACCCGTAGTACATCATTTTGTTCTATTGTCAATAGTTTTTGCAGCGCACGCAAAAATAGGTTTCCGATTTTACACCTTGTGTTACAAAATAGCAAACAACACTTAGTGCGTTATCTTCCTTGATTTTTGATACTTTTCTGTAACTGTCGTTGCTGCCTCCATCCACAGACGACCTGTGACCTGTGTAATTGGTCCATCAGGCCCAACACTTACTCTTTCCAGGGGCACATCGTCAGTCACACAGCCTAGGTCCTGGTAGGTAATCGGTGCTGTCAGGTTGAGGCACCGAATACCGCTCGAGCGCAGGTGCAGGTCGTCAGCCGCCACTTGGATGGGCGCACAGTCTGGAAGCCCTCGCCCAGGGGAACAGCAGTCCAACGTTAGGACAATGTAGTTTGTGGTGTCGTGGACTGATGTTATGTCTCCTGGAAGATGACGTCAAATATAAATAATAAATAACACCAAGAGCATGTCGTAAAAGTCGACTAAGGGATAGTATCCTCCAACATGATGAGATAAAATAAGCAAGTATTCCCAAGGAGGGTTGACGTCAGGCAGGCGGCCGGTCATAAAACACCTTAGCCAAAACTCTTCCAGCGTGATCCAAGGAACATGCCGACTCACATACAGTGGGATAAGGTTAGGAAGATGATGATGACGGCCGACTAAGCTGAGAGGATGGAACAGGTGCTGGGCAAGCCTACTCGCATCTTAATTCGTCCCGGGCACTACAGCGTCCCGTTTGTGAAGGTAAAAGTTGCCCCCTGACGCTGTATCTACTCATCATCATCATCATCTTCCTGCCCTTATCCCACTCTATGTGGGGTCGGCACAGCATCATCCTTGGATGATGCTGTAAGAGTTTTGGCTAAAGTGTTTTATGACCGGCCGCCTGCCTGACGTCAACCCTCCTTGGGGATACTTGCTTATTGTATCTCATCATGTTGGAGGATGTTTGTAAAGGTAAAAGTTGCCTCCTGACTGTGTATCTACTATAGATGGTAAAAGGGGTTAGTTTTATTCAAACCTGTGACGAAGACTGCCATGTTGGCAGACATCTGCGTGAACTTGTCGCTGGCTGCGCGTCCGTCGGACATGAGGGAGACCCGCAGGGCTCGGGGCGGCGGCAGCGGCCTCCCCGATGTCGACCTCCTCGGCTGGCCTGAAGAATCACACACCCTGTACCTACTCATCATCATGTTATTTGTGACATTTCACACAGCGCCATCTAGCCCCAAACTAAGCAAAGCTTGTACTATGGACACCAGATGACTGATACAATACTTATATACTTTGTTTTTGTAAATACATACTTATTTATAATACATAATACTACAACACCCAGACCCGGAAGAAATATTTGCAGAACATACAAACATTTCTTCCGTAGCGGGAATCGAACCCGCGCCTCTTGCCTCTCAGCCGAGCACTCACCCGCCACGCCACCGAGGTCGTCATGAGCGTGGTAATAATGTATGTATGTATATAATGATCCTAGATTGTAGATGTTGATGGTAGATTATAAGTCACCATTATCGAAGTCTGCGGGTAGGAACCGGCTGAAGGGCGTGGCTAGGGCTCCGCGCGAGGGTCGCCGCAGATTGTTGCAGCTGAGGTCCATCCGACGCGGCTCGTGCGGGTCGCATCGGGCCACCTCGATCGCGCACCATCTGTTCACATTATCACAAAAAAATATGTTATCGAGAAAATTTTTTGTGTATTGAAAACACAAAATCCAAAATAAGAGTTCGAAGCATCATTTCCCTAAATATTAGGTTGGTAACTTTCACAGATTTTGAGATAAATAACGATTTCGAACTACAAAATTGCATATGGCACGTTTTTAAACTAGCAGCTCGCTCCGGCTTCGCACGGGTATATAACAAATTTGGATTTTTTAGGTCAATTTTTTACACCCCGGGTTACATTATTGGAGTTTTAGTAAGAATCCCTAATTTTTATGAAAATAAATTATAGCCTATGTTATTCCGTAATAATGTAGCTATCTACTGGTGAAAGAATTTTTTTAATCGGTTCAGTTGTTTCGGAGCCTATTCGTTACAAACATAAAAACAAACAAAAAACGTTCCTCTTTATAATATTACTAGCTTTCGCCCGCGGCTTCGCTCGCGTGGTATCTGGACGAAAAGTAGCCTATATGTTATTCCAGCACACATACTATGTGTTCCAGGTTTCATTCAAATCTGTTCAGCCGTTACTGCGTGATTGCGCACTTTGGCATTTATAATATTAGTAGGATTAGTACTGTATGCAGATGCTATGTTACTGTATTTTGATATTACTGTATGTATTCTTCTCTGCTGGACTGGGAGTAAAGAAAAAGCATAGAATGCGTCCAGCTGCTTCTCTCCTCGAGCATGTCGTAAATGTCGACTAAGGGATAGTATCCTCCAACATGATGAGGTATAAGCAAGTATTCCCAAGGAGGGTTGACGTCAGGCAGGCGGCTGGTCATAAAACACGCCAAAACTTTTACAGCATGATCTAAGCATCATGCTGTGCCGACCCCACATAGAGTGGGATGAGGGCAGGAAGATGATGATGATGAGTACTGTATGTAGATATAGATTAGTATAGATAACACAGGATAAGGGCGTGTTGATTTCGCACACAATAGGTATTTCATGTACTCACGGCACTAAATTCAAATTGCGTAGCTCTTCAAACCTCTTCCTAGGTATCTTGGCTCCAGTGAACGTGTCATAATAATCACCTCTCACTAATCTCAATAATCTAAATAACAAAAATGATTTGAACAATATTCGAACAACGGACGCCATAGTACTGAGCGGATTGTGAAGAGGTAATTGAGTGAGCTCTGAAATCTTTAGAATATTGACGGCCTCATTGGTGTAGCGGGTGCTTGACTCAGACGCCAGGGTTCGATTCCTGCTGCTGGTGAAATGTGTGACTTATTTTTTTCTCCACCAGTTTCAGCATATCGACATTTTCAATCACAGTCAGCCCATTTATCTTAGGGTATATTTAAGCTTATCTTAAGTTAGTTAAGCGCTTTTTTCTGTTAGCTTTCTATCTCTAATAATAATAATAATAACAGCCAACAGTCACATACATAGTCCTGAGCCCACACTAGGATTCCCTGTGTCGTGGGTATCAGAAACTACGAGTACCATGGTACCAACACCAAGACCCGGAAGAAATATTTACAGAACATGCATACATTTCTTCCGCAGCGGGAATCGAACCCGCGCCTCTTGCGTCTCAGCCGAGCAATCGCCCGCCACGCCACTGAGGCCGTCTACTTAATAAATAATTTCATTTCATATCATTTCAAATCATATCCTCACAAACTTTCGCATTTATAATATTAGTGGGATTACATTCGTGTCAATGACCTTGCTCTCTCCAAATTACCTAAGTAATTTATGTACCTACTAGCTGCCGCCCGTGGCTTCGCTCGCGTGGTACCTATAATCTTACTTATACATATTATACATGCGAAAGTTTGTGAGTTTGAATGTTTGTGCCTCAATCACGCCTAAACGGCTGAACGGATTTGAATTAAACTTGGAATATACATAGTACATGTACTGGATTAACATATAGGCTATTTTTTATCCGGATACCACGTGAGCGAAGCCGTGGGCGGCAGCTAGTAGCCTATATGTTAATCCAGCACATATGTATATTCCAAGTTTCATTCAAATCCGTTCAGACGTTTAGGCGTGAAAGAGTAACAAACATCCATACAAACTTTCGCGTTTATAATATTAGTAGGATAACCTATAGTCAATCAATAATGTATTGAAACATGAAATCGTGGTAGCGTTAATTGCAGTTTCGTCAGTTCGCGTGATTTGATTGTGTAATTAGATAACCTTCAATACTTAATTAGTGCAGAAATTGATGATCCCTAATCAAAATAATAAAATTAAAATTATTATTTCCGCGGGCACGGGTTGCGCTTATTATTAACATGGGCATTTATTAGCATCTTCGTCTTATCCAGTCTACTCCTAGTGAAGAACGCAGTAAATAGCATTTTTTACAAAACTAGCATTAGTTAGATTAGTTACTTCTCCGCTGGACTGGGAGTAAAGAAAAAACATAGAATGCGTCCAGCTGCTTCTCTCTCCGAGCATGTCGTAAGAGTTGACTAAGGGATAGTATCCTCTAACATGATGAATCTATATGGGCGATGGGCTGATCACCTGTCACCATAGTTCACCATATCCATCTTAGGACTAAATCAGAAGTGGCTGCAAGTTTTCTTTTGTTAACTTGTGGCTCTGCCCACCCCATTAGGGATATGGGCGTGATAGTATGTATGTATGTAGTTAGATACATTATTTCAGGGCGTCTGGTCGAAACGATGCGCGATCCAAGAGCTGGTTCTTATTTGGCTCAACGGATCAGTATTGGCATTCAGCGTGGCAATGCGGCCAGCGTCTTGGGCACGCTTCCACCGTCTGATGAGCTGGATCAGGTGAGCTATCTATAGACCGCTTGCAACGGCCTTTAGATAGCCCGACTGTTTCTTTTGTACTTTGTAAATTATATTTGAAACTAGCTGCCGCCCGCGGCTTCGCTCGCGTGGTATCCGGATAAAAAATAGCCTATATGTTAATACAGTACATGTACTATGTATATTCCAAGTTTCATTCAAATCTGTTCAGCCGTTTAGGCGTGATTGAGGCACAAACATCCAAACATCCAAACTCACAAACTTTCGCAAGAAGTAAGTAAGAAAGTAAGAAGAAAGATAGTTGTAAGTTTCTTTCTGTTAGATACATATTCGAAATCGTCTAACAAAGTACAACATTCTTTTCTCACTCAAGTATCAAAACATGTTTGACATAGTTACTGAGTTCTTCACTAGGAGAACAGAACAGCCAGCAGCAGATCCTCACTCCAGCTAGCCGGAGAACAGAGTACTTACGTCTCCACTCAACAACTCAATTCAATTCAATTCAATTCAATTTAATTCATTTATTTGTCAGAAAGTAGGTTATACAAGTTTAAATTAGATAATAAAAAATGCTCCAGTAATGTTTTAATTTATTTTATATTATAGGCATGCAAATATTTATAACTCGTTCAATTTTAATTTATAGGTACTTAGTGTTAAAAAGCTAAAAGAGAAATTTATTTTTATTACCACTGGCGACCCACCCCGGCTTCGCAAAAAAAGGTTAACTTGTTACCTTTCTTGTTACCTATTTGTTTACTCATTTGATATAGATAATCTATGTTCATTGTTGAAATAAAAATATCCATTGAACATTTCAAATTTTTATTTATCTCATCCTAATCTAAAAAGTCAAGAACAGCATTTATGTCGCGCATTGGTTCTTCTTCCTTCTTCCAAATATTTGTTTTATCTTTCTCATTTAGAATCTTTTCTAAATCTACCTCCTTCAAGTTCTTGATTGCACTGACTTTTTTATCCTTACCTTCTTGCTTCTCAGATTCTAATAGAAACTTGTCAAAATCAAACGGCTTTGTTTTGTCTGATACACTGATGTTGTATTTCCTCATGATTTTGTCTATATCGTCATCTAAATCAATGCCCATATCATTGGCAACCACTGGAATAGCTGTATAGTTCGCTTCGGGAATACTTATATTTATATTCTCTGTAGTTCTTTCTGTAGTTTTTATGTATTTTGTGTTTGTTTTTCTTGTAGTCCTTCGCAATCTTTTCCTCATTTTAGCTTTGCTGACATTTTTTTTCTTAGTTGAATCATTTGGATTAATAGCTGCAGTTGTACTTGTTATGTGTATTGTTGATATATTTGAACTTTTAGTAACTGCAATGGTGGTTTTGGTAACATTATTTTTTGCCACTTGAGAACTTACATTATTTAAACTTGTGTTTGGTTTATTAGAAGTAGTTGTGGATCCAGCGGTACTTTCCCAAAAGTCTAACAAATCAAATCCAGTACTTGTCCCTTCAACTGTAATCAATTTCGTATCAATTTTACTTTTGAATGCCTCCATTTCCTTTTCCAAGTTGTTGATCCTTCTCAAAACGTTATTTTTTAATTCGTTGTTTGCTGTGTCCCTATTACTAGTCATATTCTGTCGTTTGATGTTTAAGCTTTCGATGGACATTCCTTCTTCTATTGATTTATGATTATCTATTCTTTTCAAACGATCATAATTAAACTTGTTCTTAGCTGATGTTTTGCTTTGCTCTTTCATGTTAAGTCCTATGTTCTCAAAATTTTCGATAGATGTACCTTCTTCAACAGTAATTGGTGTATAGTCATTGATTCTCTTCAAAGCATTCTCATTCAATTCGTTTTTTTCTCCCATATTTCGTCTTTTGATCTCAAAACTTTCTATAGACATTCCATCTTCTAAAGTTGTTGGTCTGGGTAGAGGTTTTCTGAACTTTTTCGGCGTAGTTTGAAAGTATTTTGTCTTTGTCGTGTCCATCATGTCCCAGCTCTTTGTTGGCTCTGTATCCCTGAAAATTATTACAATGTTAATTATAGAAATTGTTTTGTTTGTTCTTAAACTTTGCTTTATAGAAACCTTACTTATCCTGACTTTAATTATCATCATCATCACCATCATTTTCAACCCGACTTTATCCACTGCTGGGTATAGGTCTCCTTTAATAAAACAAAACAACTTTATTTCAGGTAACATTGAATGTTTGCCATTCTCCACAGTGCGTTGCTAACTACATACCTGACTGTCATATTCATCTATTATTTTTTAAAGGCTCTTCACCTAACCATACATTAACTATCCTACTAATATTATAAATGCGAAAGTTTGTGAGGATATGAGGATGTGTAGATGCGGAACGATGTACGAACAGAAAATCCTATTGGTGCATGACTGGATTTGAACCCTTAAGATCGATCGATATCTGATCGAAAGGCATTGCTGCTACCACTAGACCAGCAGTACCTTGATTAAGACACAAGCATACAAAGGAATACATACATTTCATCCTCTATAATATCACCTAGTTCGATTACATAATAATTTTACCTGTATTTGATGCGACTTCTTTTCTGTTCTTTACTTTTATCTTCAGATGAAACAATAGCTCTGTTAACATTGATAATAGTGTCCAAATCTGCAATATATTTCGGATCGTCATTAGATTTCAAATAAAACTCATTCCTTGAATGTTTTTTATTCTTAGTTTTGCTTATTTTAGTATGTTTGATATTTTCTTCCCATAATGTAAAGAGTCCAGCCTTTCGCGTAGTAGATTCTACTAAGAACCTCTTTTTAGTACTGTAAGTTATTTCTTCAGGGTACAGTGTTATGAATGTTAAGAGCTTCTTGTTTCCATGTTTATGGGTCTTTGCTTTTGCGACTCGCGTTTCCTCTTTACGTTTCTTAGGTCTATAACGATAGGTCGTCGGCCTTTCTTCAGAATCTAATTCAGAGTTTCTTTCTTTCTGTTTTCTATTAGTCGTTGATTTTTCTCCGACTTCGTCCTTTCCATAAATATAGAAATTGTCTTTGAAATACACTTCTTTATGATCAGTAGATATTTCATCATTCGTTGAGAAACTTTCAGTAGTAAGTTCGTTTTTATTATATTTTTTCTTATCAAAATTTCTGTATTGGACAGTCCAGATGTTTCGTTCATACTTGTCAGGGTATTTTGCGTTCCTCCAACTGGTTTCAAGCTTGATTTTCAAATCTCTTCTAGCGTTGGCGTTTAAGGCTGAATAATGGTTGAATACTGTAGAGCGTATGCCATCTCTCACTACCTTTATAAGGTTTAGATTAGCTCGTTTAGACTTACTTCTATACGTTTGCAGATTCTCGAGGAAAGCTTTGAATTTGTCGCTAGCATCTCTTCTGTACAGTGAATTTACGTACTGTAGAAATTCCGCCTGCATTCTATTGAATCTAGGATCTTCTAGAACTTGAACGACGTCATCTAAGTTCTTTCTAAGCTGCGCAGCGGGTTTTTCTTTAACGTCATCCAGTTTGTTTGCAACAAACCTTCTTACGCTCTGATCTTCAAACAGCTCGTAAAACTTGCAACCTTTGTAGTGATATTTTCTTATTTCATCGTCGAATACAGCAAATGCGTCTTCCAAGTCTTCGTCATCGTAAGTTTTGAGGATGTCTATAGCGGATTTGATGAAGTCCGTGAACTTCATGTTTGTATGTTCGTGGTCGGAGCGTCGGGTTTTGTTGGTGTGTACGACACCTTTAACTTTGTCTAGGAACTCTTGCACGCTATCCAAGAACTTAATGTCGGCTGCGTTGTCCTTTTTGTCGAATTGTAGGACTGTCTCTAGTTCTAGATTAACACTTTTTGATTTTATTGCTTCGATGTGTACTGAAAAGAATATAATATAAAATAGGTGGATCAGGTGAGTTGCAAATCAGTACCTACAGTAACTCAGGGCAGTAATTCACCCAAAACTGACGTGATTTCATCGTAATAACAAAAATACGCAACGGTTTGTTTATAATTTTTTTTGTTTGTTTGTTTATAAATACGCAACACAAATTGTATCTCCAGTTTGGTTGAAGTATTGTGGAAATAGTGCAATGCTCACGTACTTATAAATTTGAGAAAAATCAAGAAACGAAGCGCTCCCATTGTCGAAGTTTGTTTTATTGTTTGCATAACATTTTATGATTATAAAATATACATAAAACACCGGTCAAGTGCGGGTCTAATTCGCATACGAAGGGATCCATACCATCGTACAATGTATAACCTTTAATATGACATTTTTTCTAAATTTTAAATAGGGTTCGATGATCGAACCCTTCGATTACGAACGTTCGACTGGACTGGGAGTAAAGAAAAAACATAGAATGCGTCCAGCTGCTTCTCTCCCCGAGCATGTCGTAAAAGTCGACTAAGGGATAGTATCCTCCAACATGATGAGATGCAATAAGCAAGTATTCCCAAGGAGGGTTGACGTCAGGCAGGCGGCCGGTCATAAAACACCTTAGCCAAAACTTTTACAGCGTGATCCAAAGATCACGCTGTGCCGACCCCACACAGGATGAGGGTAGGAAGATGATGATGAACGTTAAAAAAGTATTCTTGTGGGGTTATTTTATTTTATTTTTATTATTTGTTGTTATAGCGGCAATGGAAATACACTGTAATTTCAACTCTCTACCTATTACGATTCATGAGATTCAGCCCACTGACAGACGGACAAGATGGACAGACGGACGGACAGCGGAGGCTTAGTAATAGGGTCCCGTTGGCACCCTTCTGGTACGGAACCCCAAAAACGTTAAAATATAGCTCTGTAGTTATTTTTATATGGTGGTGTAGGTAGTTACATAGTGTTAAAAATAGCATCGAAATAAAAACATACAAAATAAACAAAATGTCGAGAAAATGATTTATATTTTGTTTTTATTTATGGTGGAAGTGTTTGCCGATTCATATAGTAAGTCAATATGCAATTATTTTGACTTACCTCTGACTACCCCGTTACATCAAGGAATCTAGACTATCGTGTCACTAATTCTCTCGAATCAGTGGTGAAAGGGTTTAAAGTGCGCCTCAAAGGCTCCTTTTGTGCACTTGATACATATTTTCGAACTTTTTTAGGTTGTACGACTGTTTAAGAGTACATAGCGCGCGTATATATTTCGAACAGAAAAATCCATTGGTGCACGAAAGGATTTGAATCTACGTCCTTAGGACCACTACCACTAGACCACCAGTGCTCTCACGTGTGTCAGGAAGAGTATTTAGGGTTCCGTTCCCGAAGGGTGCCAACGGGACCCTATTTCCAAGCCTCCGCTGTCCGTCCGTCTGTCAGCGGGCTGTATGTATCTCATGAACCGCAATTAGGTAGAGAGTTTAAATTTTCAAGGAGTGTAATAATAATAAATAACAGCTAACAGTCACATACATAGTCCTGAGCCCACACTAGGAATCCCTGTGTCGTGGGTATCAGAAACTACGAGTACCATACTACCACAACACCCACACCCGGAACAAATATTTACAGAACATGCAAACATTTCTTCCGCAGCGGGAATCGAACCCGCGCCTCTTGCGTCTCCGCCGAGCAATCGCCCGCCACGCCACCGAAGCCGTCAGTGTGTATTTCTTTTATTTAGTTCCGCGTCGTAGAAACGGCTACGATTCGTACGAGTGGCCCGACCCCACCATCAACGTGGACTACAACGCGAGCCCCTACTGGTGGGAGAAGTACACCACGGAACCCACCCCCACGCCCTGGTGGAGCAGGTGAACACTTTACAAAAAAAAAGTATCTAAGTCATGGGTTCTTAAACTATGTGCAGTCACGGACCACTGTCAGAATTTCTAAAATGCCACAGAGCCCCCCCCCCCCCCCCCCTCTGTCAAAGAATATTGTGGGAAAAAAAAATATCAAATTAAAATTAAATTAAAATTGATAAATATAAATTAAATAATTCTCCCGCGCCTCGCGCCGCTCAACAATAACCTGCGAGAGTGGTCAAGCAAATGATGAGATTTTTTCATTAATCTCAACAATTAATTGAGCTACTGCGGACCCCTGGCACATGTATTACGGACCCCTCGGGGGTCCGTGGACCCCACTTTAAGAAACCCTGATCTAAGTATTCTATCAGCGATCTAGTTCCCATAGTACAAGCTTTGCTTAGTTTGGGGCTAGATGGCGCTGTGTGAATTGTCCACAAATATTTATTTACAAATTATTGTGTCATTCAAAGCACCAACTCAGCCCTAACCAAGGAGTAATAGTGTTCTGTGGCCCTAACAATAAACAAACACAAGTGGGGTCTAATTCCAATGAGTCGAGTCGTAAATATCCTATAAGAACACAGTTACAAAGACAAACTACAATAACATTAAAAACTTTAAGGTAGTCGGTATAATATTAAGAAATAAAAATGAGCTCAGTTTTCTATCTAAGTTCGCCTACAGATAGAAAACAGAGCTCAGATCACCGACCGCAGGTAAGCTCTCCAAAAGGCTGGCGACGTTACCTCGTTGGATAGCTATACTTATCCTTTGTCCGAGGTAAGCGCCAGGTCATTGGTCACATCTATTAGCATCTTGGATATCTCCTATAACTACCAGAAGTCGAATCGCGCGCCGGTCGGAAAAACAAACGGATAACGCGTTTTGTTTTTTTGCCGCGCTGCGTGCGGGGCTCGTGTCTAGGGTTGCCAGGTGAGTCGCGAAAAAATACCGGACAACTCCAAACAGGGGGGTGGGGGGAGGGGTTTGCTAGGTCGCAAAAAATACGGGTTTTTTAATACTAATATTTTAACAAAATATAATGCAGTCATAAAATTGTGGTCGCCAAGACTATGCTAACTTTGATAATCTTTATTAATTTATAATCTACTACTAGCTGCCGCCCGCAGCTTCGCTCGCGTGTTACCCGGATAAAAAATAGCCTATATGTTAATCCAGTACATGTCCTATGTATATTCCAAGTTTCGTTCAGATCCGTTCAGCCGTTTAGGCGTGATTGAGGCACAAACATCCAAACATCCAAACTCACAAACTTTCGCATTTATAATATAAGTAAGACTATTTACTTAACAGTGGTGAAGTGAGAGCCAGCAGACGCAGATATTGACAGCGAGCGAGGAGCGCGCGCGAGTTTTGCGTTTGAGGGATTTAATACGCCTACTTTTATAGGCGCTTGTGACCAGTAGTACCGACTTTCCTCAAAATACCGGACATTGTTCTGTCCGGTATGACCATTTATTGGACAGGCCTCGAAAATACCGGACTGTACGCTTAAATACCGGACATCTGGCAACCCTACTCGTGACGTCAGCAGCTATTAATCTCGGAACAATAATCTGAGCTATTAATTAATTCAAGAAGCTAATAGATATGACCAATGACCAAAGGGCTGGCGCTTACCTCGGACAAAGGATAAGTATAGCTATCCAACGAGGTAACGTCGCCAGCCTTTTGGGGAGCTTACCTGCGGTCGGTGATCTGAGCTCTGTTTTCTATCTGTACGCGAACTTAGATAGAAAACTGAGCTCATTTTTATTTCTTATTATTATTATACTGATTACCTTAAAGTTTTTAATGTTATTATAATTTGTCTTTGTAGCATAAAATAAATACGTTATATAATTCAGGTTCAACATGAGTATGTTCAACACGGCTTCTCCCCACGAGCGGCTCGTCAGCGTGACGCTCTCCCCGAGGGAAACAATGGAGATATTGGGCCCGGCTGGTCTGGACTTGGACAAACTTAATAAAACCGTGAGTCGTTACGTTGTGGAACAAATATTTCTCATTAGCTGCCGCCCCCGGCTTCACTCGCTTTGTACCTGGATAAAATAGCCTAAATGTTAATCCTTGTCGGCTGAGACGCAAAGCGAGGGTTCAATTCAACGTTATATTTTGTAACCCTGACTTTTGTTTGTTGTTCTCAATAAATATTTCTGATTTCTGATTTCTGAATTCCCGCTACGTGAGAAGTGTTTGTAGGTATGTTATGCATATATTTTTTCCGGGTCTGGGTGTTGTAATATGATTTATTATAAATAAATACTTAAATAAAATAAATAACAGTCACATACATAGTCCTGAGCCCACACTAGGATTCCCTGTGTCGTGTGTATCAGAAACTACGAGTACCATGCTACCACAACACCCACACCCGGAACAAATATTTGCAGAACATGCAAATATTTCTTCCGTAGCGAGAATCGAAGCCGCGCCTCTTTCGTCTCTGTCGAGCAATCGCCCGCCACGCCACCGAGGCCGTCTATTATAAGTATGTATTTACAAAAAAAGTATGTAAATATCGTATTTTTGTTATAAATGTAGGTATATACAACTGTGTAACTTTTTTGTTATTTAAATATCTGTGTTGTTTATTCGTAGTTTCTGATAAGTACGCCTATTGGAAGCCTATTGGAAGCTCAGAACAATGCGTGTCAGATTTGGATTTTAATATTTTATATTTTTTTCGCAGGCAGCAGAGCAAACTAAAATAATATTCGGCGAATATACGCCTGACCTTCACAAACTGGTGTATGAGAGGTTTTATAATTTTCTTACTGGACCTGATGTGAGTTAAATTAAATTAAAACTCCCTAAACCTCAGAAACAAAATAGGACGGCCATCCGTTACATAACTTCTGTTAACGATTGCAGAACGTCATTGCGCGTGATATGCACTGAGAACTACTGAGAAATAGGCCGAACAAAATCGTTAACCGCCGATATTGAAATTTCAGCGGAAAAGGGAAATACCTACGTCAATACTTTGAATGAACGTCATTGCGCGTGATATGCACTGAGAACTACTGAGAAATAGGCCGAACAAAATCGTTAACCGCCGATATTGAAATTGCAGCGGAAAAGGGAAATACCTACGTCAATACTTTGAATTGTTATTGTGTTAATTTTAGACATTACGAGCAGAGCAGCTAAATTGTTACCTCCACCTTAATAATAATAATAAGCCATTTATTCCCAAATTAAAATTAAAATTACATATTATTCCTTAATTTACTGAACTTTAAATGTCAAAATAAATTAATTTATTAATCACTCGTAATATTTTTTTATTCGAGTACCCATCTACGAGTAAAGGCCTCCAAAAAGGTGACAAAGCTTTTAAATTGGAAAATATGAAATACACATTTCGGGACGTTGTAGTGCCCGGGACGAATTAAGATGGAGTAGGCTTGCCCAACCTATTCCATCCTCTCAGCTTAGATCACAAAGACATGGGCAATACATCCGGAGCTGACTAAGCCGCGGGTTTCCTCACGATTTCCGCCACCATTTGGTGCCATCTGATGTAAATAATGTATTTATTTTAGGCCTCTGATGCAACGAGAAATACCACAAGAGTGAAGACAGTTGAAGAAACAACTCAGCCCACGGAAAGTCCGTTGAGACAAGACATAAGTAAGCTCTTTTAATTTAAAATGTCCCAATGGCTAAGAGCACTGGTGGTCTAGTTGGTAGTGACTCCGCCTTCCGATCCTAAGGTCGTGGGTTCAAACCCGGTCGTGTACCAATGGATTTTTCTGTGCTAAAAATTGATGTGCGCTATACCAAACATATATAGATGGTCCAACATGTTCGAGAGGATACTATCCTCAACTATCCTTTACAGACGGGACGCTGTAGTGCCCGGGACGAATTAAGATGGAGTAGGCTTGCCCAGCACCTATCCCATCCTCTCAGCTTAGTCGGCCTTGTCCACAGGAAAGACATAGTCAATACTTGCAGAGCTGACTAAGCCGCCCTAGTTTTCCTTCACCGTTTGAGAGTACTGGAATAGCGCACATAAATTTTTCGCACAGAAAAATTCATTAGTACACGACCGGATTTGAACCCACGATCTTAGGATCATTAGGGATACGGATGTATGTTTTTTTATCAATCTTGTATGTTCCAGAGGTCAACAACAATTCGGAACCCTACTACGAATATTACGATACCGAAGAAAACCCTGATCAAGGACCTGATCCGAAGGCTCCAGGGCTTGAAACCACAGCAAATAGCACTTCGGAGAGCCAGAGTACTCCAGGGTTCAACTGGATCCCATATCAGAGTCGTCCACCATTTCCACCTTACACTAAGCCCAAAAGAAATGAGAGTAAGACAGAATCTCCGAACAGACAAGATCAAAATCCTTTAAGAAACTACCCACCAGCATCTCAAGGTTATCCTCTTCTACTTAGCAGTTGTTATCTTAGGTTCTACTTAGCATTATTACTTCTCTGCTGGGCTGGGAGTAAGGGAAAGACATGCGTCCAGCTGCTTCTCTCCCCGAGCATGTCGTAAAAGTCGACTAAGGGATAGTATCCTCCAAAATGATGGACCATCTATATGTGCCATGTGATCACCTGTCACCATGGTTCACCATATCCATCTTAGGAGTAAATCAGAAGTGGCTGCAAGTTTTCTTATCTCGTGACTCTGCCCACCCCATTAGGGATACGGGCGTGATGATTATGTTTGTACATACTTACTTACACCTTAAACAAATTTACCCTCTTCGCAGTCGGGTAAGAAAAGGATGGGTATTTATTCAATATTCTTATACAATGTAGAATACCTCTTTCGAATAGGATCAATCCCAAAGAGATTGCCAAGTGATGGTAAAGAACTAAGGGGTCCCGTATTTAACAGAAAGTTATTTAATTTATTGATTAACTAGCTGCCGCCCGCGGCTTCGCTCGCATGGTACCCGGATAAAAAACAGCCTATATGTTAATCCAATACATGTACTATGTATATTCCAAGTCTCATTCAAATCCGTTCAGCCGTTTAGGCGTGATTGAGGCACAAACATCCAAACATCCAAACTCACAAACTTTCGCATTTATAATATACTAGCTGCCGCCCGCGGCTTCGCTCGCGTGGTACCCGGATAAAAAATAGCCTATATGTTAATCCAGTACATGTACTATGTATATTCCAAGTTTCGTTCAAATCTGTTCAGCTGTTTAGGCGTGATTGAGGCACAAACATCCAAACTCACAAACTTTCGCATTTATAATATAAGTAAGAAGTAAGATCATTGTTTCTATTCTGTTGACGACTATCTAAATTTTAAGTTTGACTTATTATAATTATACGTTTTATACGTTTTATACCATTAATATTTAATTTATTTGACCTTTTTTATTACTTTTACTTTACTGGTGCTTATGACATGGTGTATAATTTGATAAATGTATTAGCTATTAATACATTCACATGCCTGTGCTCGGGCGAGATGTGCAGAACAAGTTATTATTATTATTGTTATCTTCCATCTAATGTATACCATATCTTCTGTGAATAAATATACTGAATATACTGAATATACTGAATATAAGAATAATTTCAGGTTCTCAAGGATACACTCCTAGTTTAAGAGAATTTCAAGATTCCGGGAGATCTCCATCAGGTACTCCAGGATATCCGGTGGGTGTTCAAAGCTATCCGTCTAATCCACAAGCCTATCCTGCCGTTTCAAGAGAACCTCCACGAGGCCATCGGAACCCACTGGGTCCTGAAGGATTTCCACCCGGTTTCCAAGGTTATCCTGCAAATTTAAGTATTCCATCACCAGGACCTCGGAACCCACCAGGTTCTGAGGGAGTTTCGCCGGGTTCTCGAGATTTTCCACCTGGTTTTCAAGGATATCCACATAATCCCCAAAGTTATCCTACAGATTTAAGAATACCACCACCAGTACCTCGAAACCCATCAGGTTCCGATGGATTACTGCCGGGTTCTCAAGGATTCCCACCGGGTTCTCAAAGCTATCCTGCATTACCACCTGGTCCACAAGCATTACCACCTGGTTTACAAAGATTACCACCTGGTTTACAAAGATTACCACCTGGTTTACAAAGATTACCACCTGGTTTACAAAGATTACCACCTGGTTTACAAAGATTACCACCTGGTTCACAAATATTACCACCTGGTCCACAAGCTTTGCCACCTGGTTCACATAGATTACCACCTGGTCCACAAGCTTTGCCACCTGGTTCACATAGATTACCACCTGGTTCTCAAAGATTGACACCTGGTCCACAAGCATTACCACCTCGTTCACAAGGATTACCACCTGTTTCTCAAGCATTACCACCTGGTTTACAAGGATTTCTACCTGGTTTACAAAGATTACCACCTGGTTCAGAAGCATTGCCACCTGGTCCACAAGCATTACCATCTCGTTCACAAGGATTACCACCTATTTCTCAAGCATTACCACCTAGTTTACAAGGATTACCACCTGGTTCACAAGGATTACCACCTGGTTTAAAAGGATTACCACCTGGTTCACAAGGATTACCACCTGGTTTAAAAGGATTACCACCTGGTTCACAAGGATCACCACCGTTTTCTGCCCCAAATGCAGCACAACCAAATCCTATAAGTCTACCAACACCACATTCAGATCCAAGACCAATACAGGAACAGGGTGAGTTTAATCTTCATCAGTTCTTAATTCATTTGCTTTATTCATCGATTTGACTTATTTTTACAAATACTGACTGAGATGACGGCCGGTAGAGGTAAGTGAAAAAAAAAACAAATGCTCTGCCGACCCATCAATAGTAAGTAGAATATAATATTTAAATAGTTTAAAATCTTGCTTACCTAATTGAATTATTTCTTTTTCAGGACAAACTACACCCAATTTAGGACCGGATTTAAGACAGGCAGGGTTACCGACGGCAATTCCAGGTCAAAACTTATACCGATAAAACATCTACTCGTATTTTTTGCCTTCTCCGTGAATCACTCTTCTACTTCGTATTTTTTTATTTTTAGTTTAAAGTAACGCCATCTATCGGCGAGAGGAAGCGAACCTAGATGTTTTATGAAAAGCGTAAAACTTCAACTTTTCTGCAGTATGACTAGCGCCATCTATTGTTGAGTAGCAGCTCGATTTTGTAAAAAAGACTGCGCTAGTTGACCATAGATGGCAATGTTTTTTACTTTCGGTCAAGAATTATTCACAAAAATAAGAAAAGTCGCAAAAAATCCTATTTATTTCATTCAGGTGTAATGTTTATTATAAGATACAATAATCAAGTATTCCCAAGGAGGGTTAACGTCAGGCAGGTGGCCGGTCATAAAACACCTTAGCCAAAACTACGTAGAGTGGGGTAAGGGTAGGAAGATGACGATGAATGTTTATTTTACGAAAGAGATTAAATAAATACCCATTCACTAAATACAAATCAGGCACTATGACTTCCAGTTATACTCCCTGGGGCCGGAAATCCGGCTTTAGAACCCGATTACTACCAGAAGTTTTACCCTCCTGAATACCGGGATGAAATGGACAAAAACAACTTCGGGAATATGTTCCAGCATTTAATCACCACCCCACATGAAGAGCAGGTTACGACAAAGAGTGTGGTGTTATGGGGTATGTGGGAAATACATTCTACAAATTATGTACCTAACCCCAGAATACTCAAACGCACCTCAGAGTTGAGCACGTCTCAAGTGACGAGTTTTTGACAGATTTTCATCAAAAACTGTCAAAAAACCGTGACTTGAGACATGAGAATAACAATATTCACAATGAGAAAATATAAATTATACACTTAGATTTAACAGTGGACTAAACTAATTTCGATTAGACAAATAGGTAGGTATTAATTACTATGTAGGTACGACAAAAGTTATTGCAGTATTGTTAATTAAATACATAACAAAGACAATGAAGTAATATCTTCAAGAATAGTGTTCGTTTATGTCATCTTGTACTTAGGACCAACCTTGCTTAACTTCAACGATCAATAAAGAACGTTGTGCGCGGTCACAATTGGGATAGGTGACCGCAAGTGGCATTACGAGCTGAGCGCATCCGTACTTCCGAGGGCACGTTTTTTTTATTTTTTTTCGGACGGAATATAATGCTGTGGGTCTCAGATGACCGCTGGCAGCGTTACCGGGCTTTGGTGAGCGCAGAGGGCGCGACACCGAGAAAAAATAGGTTTTTGTGGCAACTAGCGCAAGGGCACCACTTAGGTACGAACCTCGGCTTGGGCTGTTGCCTGAATGCAGAATCTAACGGCTGCGCCCGGAGGGGGCGAGCGAGAAGAGAAACGTCGACTCCGCCGGCGGAGTCGGTGTGGTGTGATGATGTCTAGTTGAACCTACGACTTCCGAGGGCACGTCAAATTGTCGGTCCCTTTTAAGACGCTAAGCCACGACGGAGGCCTTTAGGCGGATTAAAAACTCCGTCACAAGAGTTGGACATAACTAGTTGGACTAACAATAGAATTTAATTTATTAACGTTTACGTTAATATTTGCATGCCATAGACTTTGGTAGGACATAGATTGGACTGATGTATTTTTAAGACCATTATTATTTAAACACAACATATGTTCGTGCAAATAAATGTCATTTACATGGTCTCTTACCTGGTAACTCTTACTCCCAGAGTCCCAAGATACAGGCATTTACGCCTAGTTTGGGCCTCGCCGACAATTGACTTTTAAAAATGTAATCTCGTGTATCAATTGAATACAGTTTGGCACTGTGAAACTTGATTTTTGGCAAAATAAAGATAATACAAATAATAAGATAATACATAATACCAATGACCAAAGGGCTGGCGCTTACCTCGGACAAAGGATAAGTATAGCTATCCAAAGAGGTAACGTCGCCAGCCTTTTGGGGAGCTTACCTGCGGTCGGTGATCTGAGCTCTGTTTTCTATCTGTACGCGAACTCAGATAAAAAACTGAGCTCATTTTTATTTCTTATTATTATTATTATTATACTAATTACCTTAAAGTTTTTAATGTTATTATAATTTGTCTTTGTAGAATAAAAATAGAGGAGGTTTTAAAAATAAATATATGTCAACAATACTCAAAAAAAAGCAAAATAAATATTCTTATTCTTATTCTATTTTTATTTATCATTTATCATTTGGCCACTAGCTAATACGGACTTACTTTTTTCCAGATATGCCAACATTGCCCACCATGAGCACGCAGCATCCTCTAGTGCTTGCTCTGGAGCAGAGTATGACGGGGTCCAGCAATGGATATTTCACGGCGTTCGTGATAAAGCTGCTCGAACTGTTCTCTACGAAGGAACTGGAAGATGCGGGGAGTCTTATGGCGAGCACGGACTTGATACTCAACGAGTGAGAATCGGATGATGGAAATATTAATTTAGGAGAAAAATGCATTTACATGTTATCACGTATCTATAATAGTGTGGGCAAGACTACAAGTAATCACACTCCTGATTCAAAGTCCCAAGATGGATATGAACCATGGTGACAGGTGATCACATCGCACATATAGATGGTCCATCATGTTGGAGGATAGGTACTATCCCTTAATCGACTTTTACGAATTGACAATTCTGGTGGTTTCATACTTAGACGAATCAAAAATTATTTATTTTTTAAATTTTCCCGATATTTCTTCCGGGTCTGGGTGTTGTAGTATTATGCATTTTAGGTATGTATTTACAAAAAATAAGTAAGTATATAAGTATTCTATCAGCCATCTGGTTCTCATAGTACAAGCTTTGCTTAGTTTGGGGCTAGATAGCGTGGTGGGAAATGTCCACAAATATTTATTTATTTATAATTAACACTTTTCCAATCCATATCTGCCCCCCCCCCCCAACCCCGCGCCCCTAAGCCGTCAGCCACGCTCTTGGTAGCCATCACCGCATTCTTGCAGATTGGAGTCACAAGGCGCGTTGGCGTTTCTAGGGCTCCCCTTGCAGCCAGTCCTGATGAGGGGCTCTCAAATGCTGGCGGGCATGCCTCCAGAAGTGGCGCAGAGTAAGCACTTCGAATAAAAACAAGTAGTTTATATTGTCTTATGTAAATCTCTCTATACTTCAGCAAAATTCGATAAAGAATAAAAATGTTGGGTTTTCTACCTTGGGTTACAATACTGCAATTTTCTTACGGATCCCTAATTTTTTGAAAATATATTATAGTCTATACTGGACCCTGATAATGTAGCTTTCTATTGGTGAAAGAATTTTTGAAATCGGTCCAGTAGTTTCGGAACTTATTCGTTACAAACAAAAAATCTTTCCTCTTTATAACATTAGTATCTATGATGTATTATTACTTACTTCTCTGCTGGATTGGGAGTAAAGAAAAAACATAAAATGCGTCCAGCTGCTTCTCCCCCCGAGCATGTCGTAAGAGTCGACTAAGGGATAGTATCCTCCAACATGATGAATGTATATGGGCGATGGGCTGATCACCTGTCACCATGGTTCATCATATCCATCTTGGAACTCTTGGATCAGAAGTGGCTGCAAGTTTTCTTATGATTACTTGTGGCTCTGCCCACCGTGATACAGGCGGGACAATATGTATGTATGTATGTATTATTGCTTTGGAAACACAAACCAGTGCTCACCATCATCATCATCATGTTTGCAGGTCACGCGACGGTCGCGCACTTCGCGCTGATGGAGAGGCAGACGCTAGCGGCAGACATCAACAACGCCTTCCAATTGCTGGACTCACTGTACCAGCTCCAAGAAGGAAACGCCCTGTTCCAGTCGCTGGTCGAATTTGATACATACCCGGCGAATAACGTCTCGGCACGCGAGGTACCAAAAACTAGCCAAGTGCGAATCGGATTCGCACACGAAGGGTTCCGTACCATCGGATATGTACTTACATAAATACTAAATAAATAACACTCAAAAGACACATACATAGTCCTGAGCCCACACTAGGATTCCCTGTGTCGTGGGTATCAGAAACTACGAGTACCATGCTACCACAACACCCAGACCCGGAACAAATATTTGCAGAACATGCAAACATTTCTTCCGCAGCGGGAATCGAACCCGCGCCTCTTGCGTCTCTGCCGAGCAATCGCCCGTCACGCCACCGAGGCTGTCAAATGTTTCTTAAATGATGCCACCTTTTTTTATTATTTGTTGTTATAAACTAAGGCATTTTACCATCTGGCGATGATTTATACAGCGTCAGGAGGCAACTTTTACCTTCACAAACGGGACGCTGTAGTGCCCGGGACGAATTGAGATGGAGTAGGCTTGCCCAGCACCTATTCCATCCTCTCAGCTTAGTCGGCTTGTTGTTATAGTGGCAATAGAAATACACACGCTGTGAAAATTTTAACTCTATCTAGGTTCATGAGATACAGCCCGCTGACAGACGGACAGACATCGAAGACCTAGTAAGAGGGTTCCGCTGGCACCCTTTGGTACGGAACCCTAAATAAACTTCTTCGGTGGCGTGGCGGGCGACTGCTTTGCTGTGGCGAGTTCGATTATTCGATAAAAGTTAGATAAGTATTTTATAATTATTAAGTATTTTATAATATTTGTAGGTAATGGGGCCCATAATCGAAGCTATAAGAAGACCATTCATAAGACTTCAAGGCACTGCCAGAGTTAGAACGATCATAACGAAGTTCAACGAAATTGTTATGGAAAGAGCTATCCCCTACAGGAGGAGCAACATACAGTATCCACGTGTAAGAAACAAGGATAATTCATATTTTAAGAGCGACATACAGTATCCACATGTAAGCAATAAGGATAATTCATATTTGAAGAGCGACATACAGTATCCACGTATAAAAAATAAGGATAATTCATATTTCAAGAGCATCATACAGTATCCGCATGTAAAAAAGAAGGATAATTCATATCCGAAGAGCAATAATATACAGTATCCACATGTACGAAATAAGGATAATGCAAATATAAAGAGCAATATACAGTATCCACGTGATAATAACGTATATATCAGTCCTAAAAGTGAAACAAAAACGGGAAATAACAAAATCAAAGCGCAAATAAAAGAGCAAGATGAAAGCAAAGATGGCGAGCATAAAAGTATTACAACACTAAGAGACAGATATAACAAAACTGAAACTATCGATACGATTGCTGAAAAAAACAAAACAAACTTTGATATAGGTCGATTGAAAAACCAAGATGTGATGAATTCAAATAAGAAGAAAATCAAGGGCAAGTCTAAAACCAAAGGACTGACTATTGAAACTGGTATGTGTGTTACAGCATCGTTTTTGCCCACTGCAAGTCAAAATCATCTTAGCTCAACGTGTAGGTAGGTATATTGAAGAAATACCCCGAACAATGTATGCATTTGGCTGTTATTTTAGATACTAGCTGTTGCCCGTGCTTTCGTCCGCATTGAATATGATTTTCAGATTTGAACTTGATAAAAAAGTCTATGGAGTGCAAAAAGTGTGGTCACCCATCCAAGTACTGAACGCGCCCAGCGATACTTATAAACTTTTATCCCTTATTTCACTCCTTCTATGAGTATTTTTGAAAAAAAGTAGTCTATGTCCTACTCCGGAATGTAACCTATCTGCTTGCCAAATTCCACGAAAATCTGTTAAGAAGTTTAGGCGTGAAAAGGTAACAGAAAGACAGACAGAGTTACTTTCGTATTTAAAATTTTAAGCATAGATTTATTTAGAACACTAGAGTTAAACACTAGAATATTAATTCTTTATGAGAATAAAGTTCTTAAACCGTAACTATAATAACATTAAAAACTTTAAGGTAATCGGTATAATAATAAAAAATAAAAATGAGCTCAGTTTTCTATCTAAGTTCGCCTACAGATAAGATAAGATAGCATAGATTACCTTTCTACTGGTTCGTTTTATAGCTATTTACAAACTTAAGAATTGTGTGAAAGAGGACATGTGTGTGGAAAGGATTGAGTACGAGAGAAGAAGATGGAAGAGGGAAATATGTTGTGCCGACCCCACTTATTGGGATAAAGGCAGGAAAACGATGATGGTGATGTGTATGACTTGTTAAGCAAGTACCTATAGCTATTTTATGAGCACTGGTGGTCTAGTTGGTAGTGACCCCACCTTCCGATCTTAAGGTCGTAGGTTCAAACCCGGTCGTGTACCAATGGATTTTTCTGCACGAAAAATTTATGTGCGCTATCCCAGTACTCTCAAACGGTGAAGGAAAATATCGTGAGGCAACCCGCGACTTAGTCAGCTCCGCACGTATTGATCATGTCTTTCCGACAAGGCCGACTAAGCTGAGAGGATGGAATAGGTGCTGGGCAAGCCTGCTCCATCTTAATTCGTCCCGGACACTACAGCGTCCCGTTTGTGAATATAAAAGTTGCCTCCTGACGCTGTATAAATCAGCTACTATAGATGGTAAAAGGCGTCATAGCTATTTACCAACTTAACCCATAACCTTTTTACAGACAGAGATTTTACTCCTCTCAAACATAGACACAAAACCAAACACCACGACAAGCACATCGAACACAAAATCCAGAAGCATTTGAAGAAGAAACATCGGGAACTTTATAAAAATGCAAGAAACAAACATGAACTAGTTAAGAAGCTAGCTAAGAAGCAAAGAAATAAGAATTACAGCGACCGTGATGGTCATTATTACGAGAATCATGTGAGAAGTCGATGGGAACTTATCAACACCTTTGAAGTTAACTATTCAGCTAAAGATGGTGAAAAATCAAAGAGATCTCCAAACCAACAGCAAAGTAGCCTACAAAAAAGGTTCAACGTGGTTAATGCCAGCTATAATGATGATATCAATAAAGACACTGAAGGAATAAGCGTTAAAAAACGAAAAGTTACTATAACAGAAGATATTACACTAAAATCCAAGTACCTATTAAATGATAAACTAAAGAAAACAACCGATGATCATAAAAATAAAACAAAGAAAGGCTTATTCGATGATTCAAACTCTAATGACGACGAAAAAGAATTAAAATTGAATCTTCAAGATACAATTAGACATGGTGACAGACAGTTTATTGAAAGAAGAAACAAGAAGAACAAGGAAATAACAAACAAACTTCACGAAGTTTCAAGTTACAGCGATGAAGAAAGCGTTTTGAAAAACGGCATTTACAAAATTTTCGGATATACACAGAGTTTTGCTTAAGATCCGCTGTGTCTTTCTTAATACCTGTTCTTATAACTTGGGGTGTTTTTATTCGTTAGATAAATTTTCTTTGTGAATGACAATTTAATGTAAATTATTAAAAAAATACAATAAATTATTATATGAATAATAATTATTTTGTATATAATATTATGTATGAGCTAGTGACCAACTCTTGTGACGGAGTTTTTAGGCCGCTTATAGGCCTGCGTCATGGCTTAACGACTTAAAAGTCGGGACCGACTGCTTAATGTGCCCTCCGAAGCACGGAAGCGCTCAGCTCGTAATGCCACTTGCGGTCACCCATCCCAATTGTGACCGCGCACATTATTTTGTATGACATTCAAAATTATTATCTACCTTACTAGCTGCCGCCCGCGACTTCGCTTGCATGGTACCCGGATGAAAAATAGCCTATACCTATGTTAATCCAGAACATGTAGGTAGATACCTACTATGTATATTCCAAGATTCATTCAAATCCGTTCAGCCGTTTAGGCGTGGTTAAGAACACATACCTACTTAAAATAGGTACATAAAACTACAACACCAAGATCCGGAAGAAATATTTGCAGAACATAATCTACAATACAAATATATACGAACTAAGGGAACCAAAGAAAAAATTGTATAATTTGTAGTTAATAAATACCTCTGACTACCCTCTATTTCCAGGCATGTCCCTGGGCGCATTTCACTAACGAGTACTACCAAAATCAGGAGTACTATTAGTGTTCTGGGTTCTGTGACCAAAATACTACCTACTAGCTCACCGAAGTACAACTATAAAAAATAAAATAAAATGAAAAGATTTTATTTCGGACTACAAGATCCATAATTTGTTAGTAAATATGTTTCAGCACTTATAATTAAGGTTAGTTATTAGACTAATACTAGATACTCAATACTAAACATTTTTGTAGATCACCCTCCTCACGAAGCAGAAGCTATGCAGGCAATCACGACCTATTGTGGAGCATGGCCCACGGCCCATGCACGCCGTTGTATACAGGGCCTTAGCAAGCTAAACCTAACATCCCTAGCATGAATTTCATATTTGACACAGATAATATAGTGTCGTCTAGGTTTTAGTTATTTATCGGATAATTACCGATTTTTTAGTCTGAAAAATGAAAGACGTTAGGAATGAAATGAACGACAATCGAATGAACTATGTAGTATGATTGATTGATTTTTGACACGCCTTTGTAGTTTGTTGAGAAGTTGAGAAGGATAGCGCGTCTAATTTTCGTGTAATTTTTGTGCTTATTTTATTGAAAATTGTGTGAAAACTTTCTCTGTGCTTAGGAAGTTAGTGGATGAAAGTATTCCGCAGCGAGACATTCAGACCAGGTAAATGCAAATACCTATTTATCACATTGAAAACGAAATGTCGCATGAAGAATAAAGATCATTGAAATCAGTTTGTTTTTATTTATTAGCATTTTATAGAACAAAACATTCTACAAATTGTTTAGTTTTTATAGATTTTCTTGTTGTAAACAATTCTACACGATTGTGTTATGAAAATTAAACTAACAATTTGATTAGCTACATTGGGAATTTTATTGGTAAAATTTTATCATTCAATGTTTAGTCTGTGAGTCATTGAAGCATTAAGTAAGCATTTCATTGATTTATCTACTTTTACTTCGTGTAGTGCTAAGTTCTCGAAACAATCATAGGTTTCGTGATAATTTCTCACGGTTTGACCTCCTTTATTATACCATTACGTCGTGAGAGCACAAACATCGAAACATTCTCTTTAACATACATACATATATCACGCCCATATCCCTAATGGGGTGGGCAGAGCCACAAGTAACCATAAGAAAACATGGAAATGGTGAGCAATGGTGACAGGTGATCAGCCCATCGCCCATATAGGTGGTTGATCATTTTGCAGAGGATACTATCCCTTAGTGGGCTTTTACGACATGCTCGGGAAGCAGCTGGACGCATTCTATGTTTTATCTTAACTCCCAGTGCAGCAGAGAAGTTCTAATTCTAATATAGGATGGTATAGGTGCTGGGCAAGAATACTCCATCTATAGTGTAGGCAAAAGTTGCTTCCTGACGCTGTATAAATCATCTAGTATAGATTTCAAAATGCCTTGAGTGACGAATAAATAAATGACTGTGTGTTGTGTATTGTTCCAGAGAATGGCGTTAACGGAGACATACAGCCAGACGGGCACTCTGACCCTGAAGTGGGACCCTCGGAACCTGGAGATCCGCACCATGTCTGTGGAGAGGACCCTGGAGCCTCTGGTGCTGCAGGTCACGACCCTCGTCAACACCAAGGACCGTGATGCTAAGAAGAAACGACGTAAGTTTTAATTGCTTGCGAAGAGCCTCTGATGCACGCCATGCACAACATAGATGGCAATGAACAAACTGTTGTTTAATAGTAAAATATTGGACCATTCATCTTACTTCTTAGTTATATTATAAATGCGAAAGTTTGTGAGGATGTTTAGATGTTTGTGCCTCAATCACGCCTAAACGGCTCATCGGATTTGAATGTAACATGGAATATACATAGTACATGTACTGGATTAATATATAGGCTGTTTTTTATCCGGGTATCACGCGAGCGAAGCCGCGGGCGGCAGCTAGTTAAATAAAAATATTTGTGGACATTTCACACAGCGCCATCTAGTCCCAAACTAAGCAAAGCTTGAACTATGGGCACCAAATGGCTGGTAGAATATTTTTTACTTTTTTTTTGTAAATACATACATATAATTCTAAGACTTAGACCCGAAAGTAATATTTGCAGAACATACCATTTTTCTCCTGTAGCGGGAATAGAACCCGCACCTCTTGCGTCTCAGCCGAGCACTCGCCCGCCTCGCCACCGAGGTCGTCAGACTGGATGGGTCGATTGACTTTCTCTGTTTATTTGATCAAATGTTGTTCTGTACATTTTCTTGTAGTATTTTTGTTTATTTCTTTTTCAAACCATCTTAAATTTACTGAATTGTACATGAATAAAGAAAATAAGAGACTTGTTTCATTTCGGATAAAAAAAAAATTAACATGTACGATAGTACGGAACCCATCGGGTGTGAATGGGACTCGCATTTGCCCGGTTTTACTGACTGTTAAGTCCATTAAAACACCATATTTCCGTAAATATGTTTATTGTGCTAAGTAGCAACACGACACGTAAAAACGAAGTGAAAATATATAACCTACCCTCTACTTAGTCTATCTTATTATATAAGAAGAAATGACAAGTGCCCACTAGATATACACAACATACCTTTCCCCCAAGTATGTTAACAGTACACAAACCAAATAAACAACTTATATAACTTCAATCACAACTCTATACATTAAAATGAAATTTAAGCTTAATCACTCTTACAAACTAAAGCACAAACTTAAACCTAATTACTGACTGATGTGCTCACAAATATTTACAACATAAAATTACAATCATGAGCTGACCTAGTATAGGGAGAATGTCCGTGAACCGTTAATTTATTTTTAACTTTCCCAGATGTCAAACCAGGTTTTGGCTCTATCGGTAAACTTTTAGTTTTAACACTTGAAGTCCCTGGTTGTTCAGGTATCCCTAACATTTCAGCCCATTTGTCAGCACTTGGTATCGCTATAATTTTATCACTGTCCTGACTACTAGGAACATTACCCATTTCCTGATCATCATCTCCTAATCCTTCCCCATTAGCCTGTTCTGAAACCCCTTCCCTATCACTCTGTTCTATTACGCACTGTTCCTCATTCCTATCTGGTTCATTATTCTCCTGCTCCGGTACTGTACTTGGTGTTTGTTTCCTAAATAACTGATCTATGTGTCTGTTGATTACGTTTCCTTCTTCAGTCTGTACTCTGTAACTAGAAGGACCTTGTTTGTTAACAACTTTCCCAGGTAACCAACGTGGTCCGCTACTAAAATTCCTATACATGACATTTTGTCCTACTTCGGTCTGTCTATTTGTTTTTTCACTATTCCGTGTAACTTGTTCTTCTCTATTTTGACGCTGTTGATCATGTGGATTAATAGTATCTAGAAGTGTGCGTATGCGTCTGTTGAACAACAGTTCCGCTGGGCTCTTGTTAGTAGCTGTACATGGCGTCGCTCTAAGTCCTAAAAGCATGTTTGGAATTTTAACATCCCAAGACATACCGTCCATTTTGCGAAGTTTGTCTTTTACGGTTTGTACCATACGTTCCGCCAATCCATTGGTGGCTGGATGGAACGGCGCAGACCTAATATGTTTTATTTTATTAGCTTCTAAGAATTCTTTCATTTCAGATGAAACAAAAGGTGTGCCGTTATCTGAAACCAAAGTTTCACACAGTCCGTGTATGGAAAAAATCATTCTTAGATACCGAATCACTGTAGCTGAAGTCATGTTATTGACGATGAACACCTCAGGCCATTTCGAGTATGCATCGACTACAATCAAAAAAGTTTTATTTTGATATGGCCCCGCAAAATCAATGTTTAACCTAGTCCAAGGTTTCGCTGGCATGACCCACTCGTAACTGGTCCTAGGTGGCATATGTCGGGCTTCTAAACATTTGTTACAATTTTGTACCAAATTTTCAATGTCACTGTTTAACTGTGGCCACCAAACATAGCTTCTGGCCAGTGCTTTTGTCTGAACAATTCCACTATGTGTTTTATGTAAAGCGCGCAAAACAGTTTCACGTAGCGATGGTGGCACCACTACTCGACAGCCTAGAAGGACACAATCCTCATGCAGCGACAGCTCAATACGATGCAACCAGTATGGACGTAGCTGATCGTCTGTTTCCTTTGCTGGCCAACCGCATAAAATATGATGACTAACCCGGTTAAGAACCCTATCACGTTTTGTAGCGAAGGCTATTTTGTCTACGTCAACTGGGAAGTCTTCCGGAGCCTCTGCCATAAGCAGTATGTCACAAAGTTGTGGCTCCGGTTGATCTAAAACCGGCTGCGGCCAGCGGCTTAGCCCATCAGCATGACCTATCTGTGGTCCTGGCTTGTATGTTATGTCATAACTGTAAGATGTAAGTATCAAAGCCATTCGCGTAAGACGTGGAGACAAAACATTAGGTATAGATCTTTTCGGATCGAAAATTCCTAATAAAGGCTTGTGGTCTGTGACTATCATAAAAGACCTGCCCATCAGATAATTGTGAAATTTACTCACTCCGAACATGATAGCGGTCGCTTCCTTATCCAGCTGTGAATATCGTCGCTCGTGCGCGTGCAGTGTTCTGGAGCCCATAGCAACTGGACGCTCCTGTCCGTCGTCCATGACATGAGCCAAGACGGCTCCAGCCCCGTACTCTGAGCTATCGCAGGTGAGGACCAGCGGTTTGTTCAGGTCATAGTGTACGAGAGTCAGCTCCGAGGACAAAAGACGCTTAGCAGTATCGAAACTACTCTGCTCTCGATCAGTCCACAACCACTCCTGTGACTTGTCAAGCAATCTATGTAGAGGCTCAAGTATGGTGGCTTTATGAGGTATGAACCTCTCATAAAAGTTATATAAGCCTAGAAACGCTTGTAGCTGTTGGACAGTTTTAGGTTCCGGTGTATTCAGTATCGACTCAACTTTACTTGGCGCGGGGTGTATACCGTCGCCGTCGATAACGAAACCCAAAAATTCCACTCGTTCCTTAGCAAACTTACATTTATTCCTGTTAAGGCGCAAACCAGCTTTAGCAATCCGCTTCAACACCGTCTCTAGACGCTGCGTCATCTCCGGCATAGTGCGGCCGCTGATGATGACGTCATCGATCAGCACGGCGACGCCAGGCACGCCCGCTAGCAGCGCCGTCATGAGTCGCTGGAAAATACCAGGACACGCCTTCACGCCGAAAGCTAACCTGTGTACAGTGTAAAGGCCCTTACATGTGTTTAATGTTAAAAGTCGCGCTGTTTCGTCCGTCACTAACACTTGTGTGTATGCCCTGTCGAGATCTAATGTCGTATAAAATTTCCCCCCAGAAATTGTTGCGAACACCTCACTAGCAGTAGGCATAGGATATGTGTCAGATTCTGTTGCCTGATTCACCGTGCTGCGGTAATCTCCGCAGAGACGGATCTCACCGTTCTTTTTGACGATTGGCACGACCGGCGTAGCCCACTCTGAAAAAGATACCGGCCGAAGAACATTTTCGCTTACCATACGATCTATTTCTTTTTCGACCCTATCCTTTATAGCATACGGCACTGGCCGTGCCTTTAAAAACCTAGGCAGGGCATTAGGTTTCACTTGGATCTTGACAGGGTCACCCCGGTAGGTACCGAGTTCATTCTTAAAAATCTCCCCATACTTAGCCAATAACGTTTCTGTCGCACTCATGTCTATGTCTATAATTTTATTTACTTTAAAGGAAATTTTTAAAGCATCAAACCAATCACGTCCTATCAGATTAGGCCCCGTGCCTCTAGCTACCACTACGTTCAGTTGACGCTTAATGTCCCCATATTGCACTGACACTGAAGCTTGTCCGACGACCGACACCGGGGAGTCGTTCCAAGTACGCAGGCGCGCGCGCAGCGGCTGCGGCGGGGCGGCGGCGCGAGGCACCAGGCACGCCCACGTGCGCTCGTTGACGAGCGAGTAAGCGGCACCCGAATCCACCTCCATGATGACCTCCACTCCGTCCAGCAACACGCGCAAGGTGTAGGCAGGCACGCGGCTGCCCGCTCCCTCCACCTTGTAGATCCCGTTCAGCTGCTGTATATCGTCCTCGTCATCGGCGTAGTTCACCTTTCCGGGGATACTTTTCTTTTTAGCGGCGCAAATTTTCTCGATATGTCCCTTCTTCTTGCAGTAGTGGCACACCGCGTTTATGAAACGGCACTCTCCACCATGACGATCTCCGCATCGATAACAAAGACGTATATTCGGTTTAGTTTTCATCGCATTCACATCCATCGGTTCCGCGCCGAATGACGAAGGCGTCGCGGCGGCGGCGGCTTGCGACGATGTCGTCGCGTGACCCGCCGGTTGCATCATACGGACGTCCTTGCCCGCGCTCTCAGCCGTCACCATGGCTTGCACCACGTCTTCGTACTGCAAATTGTCCTTTTTTAGCAGCTCGTACTGTAGCTTGCGATCGCTCATACCACATACCAATCTGTCCCGCAGCATGCGTTCTAGGTTAGGAAAATTGCAATCTGCGCTGATTTTCCTAAGTTGAGCTATGTACTCTGAAGCAGTCTCGTCTTTTGTTTGATCACGTTTGTAGAATTTGTACGACACTGATATTTCGTTCGGCTTCGGACTGTAGTGTTTGGTTAGAATGTTTACGATTTCGACAAAGGTTACATCGCTTGGTTTCCTCGGAGTAATAAGCGCGAGAAGGGTTTCGAAAACTTGAGCACCGCATATCGTAAAAAAATTCGCCCTTTGAACTGAATCGTCGAAGATTCCACTTGCTTCAAAACAATAACTGAGTCGCACTATGTAGTTGTCCCAATTGTCTGTTTTCACATTAAATTCATGAAACCTCACTAATTTACGCTCCATTGTTCATTTTTTATCCAAGTCGCCACTGTTAAGTCCATTAAAACACCATATTTCCGTAAATATGTTTATTGTGCTAAGTAGCAACACGACACGTAAAAACGAAGTGAAAATATATAACCTACCCTCTACTTAGTCTATCTTATTATATAAGAAGAAATGACAAGTGCCCACTAGATATACACAACACTGACTTTAATCCTTTCTTCCAGCGGGCAAGTCGAAGCGCGCCAGCGCGCTGGTGGCCACCGTGGAACGGGCGACGGAGATCTTCATAGAGCGGGGGCAGAGCATCGCCCTCGAGAACCCCGACATCACGCAGCAGATGCTAACTGCCGTCGAGGACGTCAGGAAGGCGGGTGGGTAGCCAGGGACAAGTCCGTAGGACTAATGGATCTCATAAGGTCTTCAAGGATTGAGAGGGTAGCCAGTCTCTCAACAACTCTATCCCCCGAATACTCAAACGCATCTCAAAGTTGAGCACGTCTCAAATGGCGATTTTTTGACAGATTTTCATCAGAAACTGTCAAAAAACCATGAGTTGAGACATGCTCAACTCTGAGTCGCGTTTGAGTATTCGGGGGTTAATCTCTCTTAAAAATTCTAGTCTGTATGTCATGTAAAATCCTTACTAATATTATAAACGCGAAAGTTTGTATGGATGTTTTTTTTGTTATGGATTGTTACTCTTTCATGCCTAAACGGTTGAACAGATTTGAATGAAACTTGGAACATACATAGTATGTGTGCTGGATTAACATTTAGGCTACTTTTTATCTGGGTATCACGCTAGCGAAGCCGCGGGCGGCAACTAGTTTTTTATAATGCGATACCGAAGTGTTACAAAGATATAAAAATTTACTTATTTAAAATTAGATGAAAAAAATGTTAATAGACAAAAATACAGAGGAGTGTCTTAAAATTTGTCTCCTCTGTATTTTCTTATCTTCTAATTTGCACACCGGTAGCTATCGGCAAACATGTTGTACCATTATTTAAGCAAATAAATTATCTTTATCATTATCTTAATGGGTCTCATAAGGTCTTCAAGGATTGAGAGTTGGTCACGAGAGATGATCATTAAGAGGGTAGCCAGGGGCAAATCTGTAAAGAGATAACCTCTCAACAACTCTCTACCTCTTACAGTTCATGAGATACAGTATGCTGACAGACGGATGGACAGTGGAGGCTTAGATAGATAGATAGTTAGAAAACTCTTTATTGCACACAAGAAAAAACATGTACATAGGCGAACTTAATGCTAATTAGCATTTTCTTCCAGCTAACCTTTGTGTAGTTTGGAGAAAAAATGGAGATAGTGCTTTGTAGAAAAGTTACAAGAAATAAATATTATACTTAAATGAATACAAATAATATCTAGTAAATAACATAAATACAAAAATACCTACAGGTGCTCAATTTGGATGACTGTTCTGCAGCAAGATAATGGTGATATAATTTAGACTTGAAGATTAAATAAATTTCTTAAATAAATAAATTTAAGAAAAACGTCTTAAACGCTTTTTAGTTTAATACAATATTTCAATAATCAATTAATTCATTTATTTTAATTTAATATTAGTCAAATTCGTTATTTATTCATTTGTATCTTTTAGTTTTCTGTAATTATTTTTAGATTTTAAGTTTGTGACATTTTATAATTTATCCGACTTTGTTAATTTTTATATGTTTTTATTGTTTACTTTTCTTTTCTATTCTGTAACTCGCTCTAACCTTAATAGCACGCTGTCTGTCTCCTATAATTATTATGACACTTGACATGTTTAGATCTAAGCTTTTATATTGTATATTTTTAATTAATGAATCGGTGTACATAATGTTGGTGACACTAAATTAAATAAATAAATTAAATTCCCATGGATGAGGCTTAGTAATAGGGTCCCGTAGGCGAAGAAGAGGTTCAAAAGTACATGTGCAGTACAGAACCCTTGTGCGAAATCGAACCCACACCTCTTGCGTCTCAGCAGAGCACTCGCCGAGTCAACTTGACCGGTATCTTTATACTTGGTGTTGTTACAGGAGCGGCAATGAGTGTGGCAGCTCGAGAGTTCTCAGAGGAACCCTGTGCCTCCTCTGTACGAGGTGGGATGGTAAGTTCTGTACAGAAGAAAAACTTAACTAAGGCCTTTTACAATCTATAGTAGATGATTTATACAGCGTCAGGAGGCAACTTTTTACCTTCACAAACGGGACTCTGTAGTGCCCGGGACGAATTAAGATAATAATAATAATAATAATAAATAACACCCAACAGTCACATACATAGTCCTGACCCCACACTAGGATTCCCTGTGTCGTGGGTATCAGAAACTACGAGTACCATGCTACCACAACACCCAGACCCGGAAGAAATATTTACAGATCATGCAAACATTTCTTCCGCAGCGGGAATCGAACCCGCGCCTCTTGCGTCTCTGCCGAGCAATCGCCCGCCACGCCACCGAGGCCGTCGATGGAGTAGGCTTATAGCACCTATTCAGTAAAATACAGTAAAATAATGAAGCGATTGATCGTTTGAGCGAGTTAAGCAACGCTGTGCGCGCTCACATTGGATGGGCGACCGCAAGTGGCATTACGAGTTTAGTTGTCCAACATTTCCTTTCGTTGTCAACATCATCGTAACTTTATTCTTTCTTTTATCATGTTTTTATTCATTGGTATATTTAGTATATTATTTTATTTACTATACATTATATATATATATATATACAACGTGTAACATAATGTCCCTATAAGCCCGAAACAGGGGTATTCTATACGTCATTACGAACAACGTTTGTTCAACGACTTTTAAAATTTCAAAGGTTTTCATTCATGAAATGTCTCTTAAACTTTTCTCCAATACGTAACTTGACACAACATGAGGCATCCCTATTTACAGCTGTTTTTTGACCTTTAAGTGTGAACTCTAGATGAAACAGGTAACAGAACAGACACCATTAGTAAAATGCCTACCTACCTACTTACCTAATAACGAGGTGGCTTAATAAGTAATTTCTATTTTTTTTTGAAGGCCTAGTTGGTACCTTGGTATTTATTGGTAATTAAAATGTAAGGTCACACACATCACGACTAAAATCCCTAGGCACCGTAAACATCCTTTCAGATCTCTTTGTTAAGTACCTAGTATAGGAGATAGGTACCTTACCTACTCAATTTTGTACCTACCTACACGGGCCTTAAAGGTATCCTCAGTGGGTGCCAAGGAGTATGAGAGGATGTCTACCGTGCCTGAGGATAAAGCCGTGATACCTACTCAATTTTGTACCTACCTACTCGGGCCTTAAAAGCATCTTGAGTAGGTAACAAGAAGTATGAGAAGAGGTATACCGTGCCTGAGGATAAGCCGTGACCCTATTCCACTTTAGTTTTTCCAACGATGTATTATTCCAATATTCATTGGAGCATTTTTCAATGCAATTTTGTACCTACCTACTTGGGCACTAAAGTCAAAGGTTGTGACTTATCTGTCTTACTAATCTTCATTTTCATCGTGAACAGCCTATTTGTCATTGGTTGCATTGAAACAACAACAACAACTAGTGGGATGGCACCTCGCCCTAATTGGCTGTCGGTGCCTTTGCTAAATTCAAAATCCGCAACCGTCAACCGACACCGCACCGCAAGCGTTTGTTTAATAAAATCAAATTGGTTCCGTAGGCTTATTTGTTTTTTACTTTTCTTGATTGAACTACGTAATTGTTGGTAGGTTATTATGTAAGTAGGTAGGTACCTAGTAGCAAATGGGGATAGAGCACATGGTAGCATATTGCTATGAACCCCGCCTTCCCATCCTTAAGTCGTGAGTTCGAATCTATGGATTTTTCGATTCGAAATTTATGTGTGCAATATCAATGCTCTCAAACGGTGAAGGAAAACATCGTGAGGAAACCAGGCATGTCATAGACGTGTGTCAAAGTGTACGAAAGGAGCCTTCAAGGTGCACTCTAATCCTTCCACCACACTGGTTCAAAAGAGCTAGCGACACGGACACGACGACAGTAGTAGTAGTAGTAGTAGTAGAAGATGTATGATGAAGTTTTTTGCCTTTTTTTCCCAATCGGTATTTAGTGGGTTACCCCAGACAAGGAACCCTAAAAATTCGGCTTTCGGCAATAGGTACCTACTTTTGGTCGCAAAACAGATCGGTTTTTATCAGTCGCAATTAGCATTCGTTCCTTGCAACAACTGCAACAAGCAATCTCTCGGTTCGCGTAACTAATTAACGTACGATACGATGTCGGCTTTGTACTCAAACGGTGAGTATTATGATATGGTGTTGTGTGTGTGTGTTGGAGCAGCACCAAATAATTAATAGCTTAGTAGCGGCGCGTCAGCTCTACAGAGAGCGTTATCTAGGGCGGCCATTGCCATCTTACGTGTTTTTTTCTGGGATTGGTGAACCGTCTTCTCTCGACGGGATCTTTCCACCGGGGCGCACCAGTGAGGGAAGACCGGGAATTCGGTGGTGTGTTGTACCTACTTCCCTTTGATGGATACCGAGTACCTACTGTGTGTGTCAACAGTGATAAAATTCAGTGATAGGTAGGTATGATGATAGGTACCTAACCTATCACCCTACCTAGTAGGTACCCCATTAGTACCTAGCTTACTAATAAAAAATGACAAAAATAATTTTGTGATTGTGAATGTGAATGTGTACCAGTAATACCAACCTAGGTACCTACATACCTACCTAATACCTACCATGTCAATTAGCCGTGTTCCGAGCCAACCAAGAAGAAGGGAGAAAAGGTATAACTTAACTTTTCCTGTACCTAGGTCCTTAGGTAACTACCTAGGTAGATGTAGGTAGGTAGTTGTTTTTTTATGTGTGAAAGATATCGTGATTTTAATCTTCGACTTTAATTTCTACGTAGAATTAAAAAAATTGCAAATTCTTACGAAAACTTTGGTGATTACACCTAGGTACTTTTTGAAACTTGCCGCGCGTTCAATTGTCTGCGTATGTGTGGGTCCGACGCGATAGGAGGGTGCGCGTGTGTTTGTTACCTACGCAAATGGTAAACAAACACATAGGGTTGTCACAAACTTCTCATGAAATAATTTGTTTTTAATTGTATAGGAATTTCAAATATGATGTATTGAACCTTTGCACACGTCAATGTATTCAAGTGCTCGGTCTGAATACACCCCTTTCGGGCTTATAGGGACATTATGTTACACGTTGTATATATATATATATATATATATATATATATATACAACGTGTAACATAATGTCCCTATAAGCCCGAAACGGGGGTGTTCTATACGTCATTGCGAACAACGTTTGTTCAACGACTTTTAAAATTTCAAAGGTTTTCATTCATGAAATGTCTCTTAAACTTTGCTCCAATACGTAACTTGACACAACATGAGGCATCCCTATTTACAGCTGTTTTTTGACCTTTAAGTGTGAACTCTAGATGAAACAGGTAACAGAACAGACACCATTAGTAAAATGCCTACCTACTTACCTAAAAACGAGGTGGCTTAATAAGTAATTTCTATTTTTTTTGAAGGCCTAGTGGTACCTTGGTATTTATTGGTAATTAAAATGTAAGGTCACATCACGACTAAAATCCCTAGGCACCGTAAACATCCTTTCAGATCTCTTTGTTAAGTACCTAGTATAGGAGATAGGTACCTTACCTACTCAATTTTGTATCTACCTACTCGGGCCTTAAAGGTATCCTCAGTGGGTGCCAAGGAGTATGAGAGGATGTCTACCGTGCCTGAGGATAAAGCCGTGATACCTACTCAATTTTGTACCTACCTACTCGGGCCTTAAAAGCATCTTGAGTAGGTAACAAGAAGTATGAGAAGAGGTCTACCGTGCCTGAGGATAAAGCCGTGACCCTATTCCACTTTAGTTTTTCCAACGATGTATTATTCCAATATTCATTGGAGCATTTTTCAATGCAATTTTGTACCTACCTACTTGGGCACTAAAGTCAAAGGTTGTGACTTATCTGTCTTACTAATCTTCATTTTCATCGTGAACAGCCTATTTGTCATTGGTTGCATTGAAACAATAACAACAACTAGTGGGATGACACCTCGCCCTAATTGGCTGTCGGTGCCTTTGCTAAATTCAAAATCCGCAACCGTCAACCGACACCGCACCGCAAGCGTTTGTTTAATAAAATCAAATTGGTTCCGTAGGTTTATTTGTTTTTTACTTTTCTTGATTGAACTACGTAATTGTTGGTAGGTTATTATGTAAGTAGGTAGTAGCAAATGGGGATGGAGCACATGGTAGCATATTGGTATGAACCCCGCCTTCCCATACTTAAGTCGTGAGTTCGAATCTATGGATTTTTCGATTCGAAATTTATGTGTGCAATATCAATGCTCTCAAACGGTGAAGGAAAACCTCGTGAGGAAACCAGGCATGTCATAGACGTGTGTCAAAGTGTACGAAAGGAACCTTCAAGGTGCACTCTAATCCTTCCACCACACTGGTTCAAAAGAGCTAGCGACACGGACACGACGACAGTAGTAGTAGTAGTAGTAGTAGTAGTAGTAGTAGTAGTAGATGTATGGTGAAGTTTTTTCCTTTTTTTTCCCAATCGGTATTTAGTGGGTTACCCCAGACAAGGAACCCTAAAAATTCGGCTTTCGGCAATAGGTACCTACTTTTGGTCGCAAAACAGATCGGTTTTTATCAGTCGCAATTAGCATTCGTTCCTTGCAACAACTGCAACAAGCAATCTCTCGGTTCGCGTAACTAATTAACGATACGATGTCGGCTTTGTACTCAAACGGTGAGTATTATGATATGGTGTTGTGTGTGTGTGTTGGAGCAGCACCAAATAATTAATAGCTTAGTAGCGGCGCGTCAGCTCTACAGAGAGCGTTATCCAGGGCGGCCATTGCCATCTTACGGGCTATTTTCTGGGATTGGTAAACCGTCTTCTCTCGACGGGATCTTTCCACCGGCGCACCAGTGAGGGAAGACCGGGAATTCGGTGGTGTGTTGTACCTACTTCCCTTTGATGGATACCGAGTACCTACTGTGTGTGTCAACAGTGATAAAATTCAGTGATAGGTAGGTATGATGATAGGTACCTAACCTATCACCCTACCTAGTAGGTACCCCATTAGTACCTAGCTTACTAATAAAAAATGTCAAAAATAATTTTGTGATTGTGAATGTGAATGTGTACCAGTAATACCAACCTAGGTACCTACATACCTACCTAATACCTACCATGTCAATTAGCCGTGTTCCGAGCCAACCAAGAAGAAGGGAGAAAAGGTATAACTTAACTTTTCCTGTACCTAGGTCCTTAGGTAACTACCTAGGTAGATGTAGGTAGGTAGTTGTTTTTTTATGTGTGAAAGATATCGTGATTTTTATCTTCGACTTTAATTTCTACGTAGAATTAAAAAAATTGCAAATTCTTACGAAAACTTTGGTGATTACACCTAGGTACTTTTTGAAACTTGCCGCGCGTTCAATTGTCTGCGTATGTGTGGGTCCGACGCGATAGGAGGGTGCGCGTGTGTTTGTTACCTACGCAAATGGTAAACAAACACATAGGGTTGTCACAAATTTCTCATGAAATAATTTGTTTTTAATTGTATTGGAATTTCAAATATGATGTATTGAACTTTTGCACACGTCAATGTATTCAAGTGCTCGGTCTGAATACACCCCTTTCGGGCTTATAGGGACATTATGTTACACGTTGTATATGTAGATATTTATATGTAGATTTAATATTTGTATGTATAATATTTATTGTAGGTATTTTTCAAAATATTTTTTCAATTGTATCTGCCGTCCTTCTCTTTTTAAAGTTTTGTCCTGTCCATCCAAAGGTTGCCTGGAAGAGATCCCTGTCAGCGATAAGGCCGCCCATTGTATGACGCATATTTATCCTTATTTTAATTTACTTAAATTTTTTTTTGTTTATTTCTATAATTTGTGTTTTTTACAATAAAGTTATATTGTATTGTATTGTATTACGAGCTGAGCGCTTCCGTGCTTCGAAGGGCACGTTAAACCGTCGGTCCCGGCTTTTAAGTCGTTGCCATGACGGAGGCCTTTAGGCGGCCTGAAAACTCCGTCACAAGAGTTGGCCAGTGGCTCATACGGACTTACTTAACATGAGATTGGATACTTCTTAGGTATGCGTCCTCGCTTCCATGCTTCGGAGGGCGCGTTGAACAGTGTTAAGCTAGCTACGCCATGAGCGCTTCACACTCTGATTTATATCAATACATGGCTGTGTTAGGAAAAGTAATTAAGTACTTAACACTCCTTACTTTGATTTTGTTACTTTTATTAGTTTGTAAATGTATTCCTTCTTATATATATATTTTTTTCTCTCTTTATGTTCTTCAGTTAAACTAGCACCTTTGTATCTTTTTCCAAAATTGTATTAACTAACTATTTGTGTAAAACTCATATGGCCTTATTATTTAAGTATATTCGTTGTTTCGTGTGTTCTGTAACGCTGTTGTTTTACCTCAATAAAATAAAACATAAAAACAATGGCAGGTTGTGAAGATGATAATAAATGTGATGTAATTTGTGCAGGTTCGCTGCGCGCGCGCACTTCTGAGTGCAGTGACGAGGTTGCTGATCCTCGCGGACATGGTGGACGTGCATCTGTTGATCTCCAACCTCACCACCGTAACATACATACATAATAATTAAATGTGGACATTTGAAACAGCGCCATCGAGCCCCAAACTAAGCAAAGCTTGTACTATGGACACCAGATGGCTGATATAAGTATTGTATCAGCCATCTGGCGGCCTCGGTGACGTGGCGGGCGATTGCTCACCAGAGACGCAAGAGGCGCGGGTTCGATTCCTGCTGCAGAAGAAATATTTGTAGAACACCCATTCGTAGTTTCTGATACCCACGACACGGAATTCTAGTGTGGGGTCAGAACTATCTATGTGACTGTCGGGTTATTATAGTACAAGCTTTGTATAGTTTGGGGCTAGATGGCGCTGTGTAAAATGGCCACAAATATTTATTACTAGCTGCCGCCAGCGGCTTCGCTCGCGTGGTATCCGGATAAAAAATAGCCTATATGTTAATCCAGTACATGGACCATGTATATTCCAAGTTTCATTCAAATCCGTTCAGCCGTTTAGGCGTGATTGAGGCACAAACATCCAAACATCGTCACAAACTTTCGTACTAGATGGCAGCACAGGTAAAATTAGTACGCGCTATCGTTGCGTTTTGAGCTTTACGCCGGTAATTTCAAGCAAACTAAGACTTTTCTATTTTATAATATAAGTAGGAAGTAAGATAAAGTAAGATAATATATATTTATTATTTATTTACTTTCGCATTTATAATTGAACGTCTATTCTCAGGTGGAGTCTGATCTTGAGAAGCTTAAGGCGGCTTCCTCTCAGGCCGAGCTGGCCGAGTGCGCCGCAGCCCTAGGCCGATCCGCCGGAGCCCTAGGTAATCAAATCACTATCACTACATAGTATAAAACAAAGTCGCTTCAAGCTGTCTGTCCCTATGTATGCTTACATCTTCAAAACTATGAAACGGATTTTGATGCGGTTTTTTTTAATGGATGGAGTGATTCAAGAGGAAGGTTTATATGTATGATACATGCATAATATAGTAGAGAAACTCTAGCCCATGTTATAAATAATTGGTGTTAACTCAGGCGCTGCTGCGGCTAAACGTCAGCACGAGCTGAGGTCCCCCGCGGCTAGGGACCGCCTGGCGGCCGCCAGAGCTATGCTGAAGAAACATTCCACTATGCTTCTTACTGCTTCCAAGGTATGTGCTATGATACCGCTTCCAAGATGCTAGAAACAATTCATCTTATATTATAAGAATCTTTGTCCTGACTGACTGACTGACTGACTGACTGACTGACTGACAGACAACGCACAGCCTAAACCGCTGGACGTAGAGACTTGAAATTTTCAGTGTAGGTAAACCTTGGTACGTAGGGGTGTACTAAGAAGGGATTTTTCAAAACTCAACCTCTAAAGGGGTGAAAAGGGTTGAAAACCTGGAATCAATTTTTGGTCTACAACTGCACATAACCTATATTAAATTAAAGAGCCGATTTTTCTCATTTAGTTGATGTCATAATTACCTGTAAATTCTTTATTTTTGGTATGTTTTTCATGAAAAATAGAATACTTTTATTTTGACATAATGACAGCGATGATACACACAGATTAGTAATAGATGATACAAAACATATGGAAAAGGAACTGTCAATGTCAAATTACCTGTGAAAGGAAGCATAAATTATTACTGGTCTACTAATCTTGATTATTCATGGAGTTCTGACGTAATTCTACGTCTGATAACTAGATGTCGCTGCTAATTCTGATCAAATCCTAGAACGCGCTGTCGTTGCGTTTTGAAAAGTTTACCTTAACTCTAAAAATTTTTACTAAATTCACCGAAATTTCTTAATTTTTAGATTTAGGTATGTTTGTTACTCTTTCACGCAAAAACTACGGAATATACTTACATACCCTATTATTCATATTCGTTCGCTAAAGTTAGCCATTGCTTAAAGTTAGCCCTGTCACTGTTTGTTATTATGAAATGGTAAGAGATGGCAATACTTTAGTCATCGTTTAGCGTACACTATATTATAATGAATAATGAGGATAGTAGGTAAGGTACCTAACCTACGTATGCTGGAATGGGACCTAGGGTACTTTTTATCTGGGTACCGCGTGAGCGAAGCCGCGGGCGGCTGCTAGTTCATTATATTGAGAAACAGATAACATTTGCTATCTTCTCTGCTGGACTAAGAAAAGTAAAGGAAGTAGAGAAAGTAAAGAAAAAACATAGAATGCGTCCAGCTGCGGAGAGAACTCCCCGAGCATGTCGTAAAAGTCGACTAAGGGATAGTGTCCTCTCCAACATGAGATACAATAAGCAAGTATTCCCGAGGAGGGTTGACGTCAGGCAGGCGAAAGATTTTCGACATCGTCGGTCCCGGCTTTTAAGTCGTTAAGCCATGACGGAGGCCTTTAGGCGGCCTAAAAACTCCGTCACTAGAGATGGCCACTAGCTCATACGAACATACATAACATGATATTGTATACTTTTCAGGTATACGTCCGGCATCCGGAGTTGGCGGCCGCCAAAGCTAACAGAGACTATGTCCTGCGAGCTGTGTGCGCCGCCGTGGACACCATCTCCAGCGTCGCTCACGGACACGCCGACACTCAGCCACACGGTGAGAGTAGTCTGAGACACGTCCTAACACTACACGAGCCCATACACATACAAATGAACCGCGTGGTAACATATCAATATCAACCGCATGGTAGCATATTAACCACACGGTAATAAAACTAAGATCTCAAGAAGGAAAAAAATAAAATTTTATTTTCCTTTGGAATAAACGCATTTTATTAACAACAGTGTTCCACATCGATTTTGGTGTGCAAAATCCGCTATTGCAAACTATATTATTATTGTGATATCCAGCGGCTTGTGTCCCACTGTTGGGCAAAGCTCGTAGCAAAATAGCCGTATTAATTTTGTAATATTCAGTTTTCGTTCCAGGTAACCGGCCCGTTGAGGGTCCGGGCGAGTTGGCTCAAGCCCTTGACGACTTCGATGTGAGTATTATTCCACAAATAACAATAATAATAAATAACAGCCAACAGCCACATACATAGTCCTGAGCCCACACTAGGATTCCCTGTGTCGTGGGTATCAGAAACTACGAGTACCATGCTACCACAACACCCACACCCGGAACAAATATTTACAGAACATGCAAACATTTCTTCCGCAGCGGGAATCGAACCCGCGCCTCTTGCGTCTCTGCCGAGCAATCGCCCAGCATGCTACCGAGGCCGCCAATAATAAATCAGGTGAGCTATCTATAGACCGTTTGCAACGGCCTTTAGATAGCCATACTGTTTCTTTTGTATTATGTCTACACTAATATTATAAAACATACATATTATCACGCCCGTATCCCTAACGGGGTGGGCAGAGCCACAAGAAAACTTGCAGCCACTTTTGATTTAGTCCTAAGATATATATATAGATAGATGGTCCATCATGTTGGAGAGGATATTATCCCTTAGTAGTACTTAGATCAAAATGGTAAAAAATCATACTATGCTACCTAAATTCTACGCAGTCACATTTTTGTTCTTGTAAATATAATTGACTAGTTAAAAACCGCGGCTTCGCTCGCGGGTACCCGGATAAAAAATAGCCTATATGTTAATCCAGCACTTGTACTATGTATATTCCAAGTTTCACTCAAATCCGTTCAGCCGTTTAGGCGTGATTGAGGCACAAACATCCAAACATGCTCACAAACTTTCGCATTTATAATATAAGTAAGATTATTTGTAGATTATAATCTATTTATAATGTTATTTCAGGAGCGAATGGTGATGGAGCCTTTGGCGTACTCCGAGCTCCGAACCCGCCCTTCCCTGGAGGAGAGGCTGGAGTCTATCATCTCCGGCGCCGCGCTCATGGCGGACAGCTCTTGTACTAGGTACTACTACTACTACTACTACTACTACTACTACTACTACTATTACAACTATTATCGATACAACTATCTTTACCCCCGAATACTAAAACGCATCTCAAAGTTGAGCACGTCTCTCACGAGTTGTTGACAGATTTTCATCTAAAACTGTCAAAAAACCGTGACTTGAGACGTGCTCAACTCTGAGTCGCGTTTGAATATTCGGGGGTTAGTGATCTTTATCGGTGATCTGAGCTCTTCTCTATCTGTAGGCAAACTTAGAAAACAGAGCTCATTTCTCAGACCAAATGAAAATAAAAGACGCTGCGCCGCGAACAACAAAAGAGAAGCCACCTTTTTATTGTGTCGAAGGTTTTGTGTTCCAAGTAACCTAAAATTCATAGTACATATAATAATTAAGAAACGATGTTATTTGAAGTACTTACAAGTGAAAAGTGATTCCGTGAGACTTTTTATGTGATTTGCTTCTGTTTTTACAAGTTTTCACTACACAGGAAGGCATAATTCTATTTTTAAGACTCGTGACGTAGAGCGATGAGCATGGTTTTAGTGTAGGTGTGTGCGTGAGCGTGTATGTTTACTTGCAGGAGCACGGTTTTGTGTGGCTTCACTTTTGTACGCGGCGCGCCGTCTTTCCTTTTTATTTGGTCTGAGGCTCATTTTCATTTATTATTATACCGATTACCTTAATTTTTTTTTTATGTTATTATAGTTTGTAAATAAAAACTATCTTTAAACTACAATGTGTGTTTCCAGGGACGAGCGCCGCGAGAGGATTGTGGCGGAGTGCAACGCAGTCAGACAGGCCTTGCAGGACCTGTTGCACGAGTATATGAACAATGTGAGCTCCGTTTACACTCCTCAATCTCCTCCGCTGGACTGGGAGTGAAGAAAACACAGCGTCCAGCTGCTTCTATTATCTGTTATACTAGCTTTCGTCCGCGGCTTCGCTCGCGTTGTACCAGAGTAAAAAGTAGAATATATGTTATTCCAGAACGCATGCTATGTATATTCCAAGTTTCATTCAAATCCGTTCTGCCGTTACGGTGTTAACTTTCGCATTTTTACGTGATAACTTTTAAACGAAATATCCGATTGAGATGAAACAAAAAGTATTTTACTTCTACATAAATACTCTTGATAACATAATGCTTAATTTCGATAAAGATTAATATTACGATACATATTTAACGTAGTTATTTTTTCTTCAGACGATTTAATAATTATTTTGAACACAAAATCGGTTATTGTGATTAAACCATGATAGCTAGATATATGTTCTCGCGGACTTTTTTGTAGGTCTTCATGGGATCTACAAACCCGTAGTACATCATTTTGTTCTATTGTCAATAGTTTTTGCAGCGCACGCAAAAATAGGTTTTCGATTTTACACCTTGTGTTACAAAATAGCAATTTTATTACGGATCCCTAATTTTGAAAAAAAAACATAGCCTATAAACATAGCCTTCCTCGATAAATGGACTACCCAACACTGAAAGAATCATTCAAATCGGACCAGTAGTTCCATAGATTAGCGCGTTCAAACAAACAAACAAACACTGCAGCTTTATAATATTAAGTATAGATTACATACATACATAAAATCACGCCTGTTTCCCATAGGGGTAGGCAGAGATCACGGATCGCCATTTGCTACGATCCTGACATACTTCTTTTGCTGCCTTCACTCTCATACGTTCCTCATGCATGCTCGTCGGTTTAGGGTACTCTTGACCTGGCCCTTTTCCAAAACGTAGTAGTATAGATTATCATTATTAATTTCACGCGACGTCATTCTATCAAAGGTATCGACTGAAAACCAGCGCTACTTTGCTAGCTTTATGCTAGCTTAGTAGCATTACGCTGAGTCGATACCTTCTTGGCCGGCCTGCACCACACAGAGCGGGATCAATGGGCACCTAGGTTTTCGTAATAGGTAGTGCACCAGATTCATGGTTTTACTAGTATTTTTCTGTATTTTTGTTAAATATTTCATGTTCGTTTTCTTTTATTTTTAATTTGTTACCTTTTACTCTCCTGTTCTGTGTTGTTTGTGTCTGTCAAATAAAATAATAAATAACAGCCAACAGTCACATACATAGTCCTGAGCCCACACTAGGATTCCCTGTGTCGTGGGTATCAGAAACTACGAGTACCATGCTACCACAACACCCACACCCGGAACAAATATTTACAGAACATGCAAACATTTCTTCCGCAGCGGAAATCGAACCCGCGCCTCTTGCGTCTCCGCCGAGCAATCGCCCGCCACGCCACCGAGGCCGCCAAAATAATTTCTTTCTTTGTTTGTTTCAGACGGGGAAGTCTGAACAGTCTCCGGCGTTGGAGCGCGCGATTGAGAACATGTGCCGCAAGACAAGAGATTTACGCAGACAGTTACGCAAGGCCGTCGTCGACCACGTCTCTGATAGGTAAATCATCATCATCACCTTATCCCACTCTATGTGGGGTCGGCACAGCATGTTCCTTGGATGATGCTGTAAGAGTTTTGGCTAAGGTGTTTTATGACCGGCCGCCTGCCTGACGTCAACCCTCCTTGGGAATACTTGCTTATTGTATCTCATCATGTTGGAGGATACTATCCCTTAGTCGACTTTTACGACATGCTCGGGGAGAGAAGCTGGACGCATTCTATGTTTTTTCTTTACTCCCAGTCCAGCGGAGACGTCTCTGATAGGTAAATATTTGTTAATTAAGTAACTTTGAGAGCACTAGTGGTCTAGTTGGTAGTAGTGATGGGACTCGAATCGAAAATGAATATTCGAATCATCCGGAAAAAAATCGATCATGACTCGAATTAACCCTTGATTCTAATTGATTGATCATTGGAATCGATATAATAAATTGAATCAATACGAATCGATACGATGATGCGAGGTTGGGGGAGTAAGGAGGTTGGGGGTCATAAAGGGGGTTGGGGGGGAGTAAGGAGGTTGAGAGGGAGTAAGGAGGTTGGGTGGGAGTGAGGAGGTTGGGAGGGAGTAAGGAGGTTGGGAGGTAGTAATGAGGTTGGGGGGAGTGAGGAGGTTGGGGGGACAGTAAAGGGGGTTGGCGGTGTGAGATCTCGTTTAATGAATAAAAATTGTGAATGACGTACTGTTTCAGTTTCCTGGAGAGCAATGTCCCCCTGCTGGTGCTGCTGGAGGCGGCGCGCAGCGGCAACGAGAAGGAGGTGGAGCAGTACGCGCTCGTGTTCACCGAGCACGCCAACAAGCTCGTCGAGGTGAAGTACACATGCGTATTGTTACGCGTGGGCAGTGGGTGCGGGATTGGAACGCACGCCAAAAACTATTTTGGGTTTTCTACTTTGGGTTACAATATTGAAATTTTTACGGATCCCTAATTTTTTTGAAAATTTATTATAGCCTATACTGGACCCTGATAATGTAGCTTTCTATTGGTGAAGGAATTTTTGGAATCGGTCCAGTAGTTTCGGAGCCTATTCGTTACAAACAAAAAATCTTTCCTCTACAATATTAGTATAGATAAATAAATGTGTACATTTGACACAGCGCCATCTAGCCCTAAACTAAGCAAAGCTTGTACTACGTGCACCAGATGGCTGATATAATACTTTATACGTATTATTTTTAAACTCAGAAGAAACATTTTCAGAATATGCAAACATTTCTCCCGCAGCGGGAATCGAACCCGCGCCTCTTGCGTCTCAGCCGAGCACTCGCCCGCCACGCCACCGTCAATGACGGACATTTTGAGCAAGAGGAGTGGAAAATTGTTTTAACTTTATGCGTGTCTTGCAGGTGGCCAACCTGGTCTGCTCGATGTCCAACAACGAAGACGGTGTTAAGATGGTCCGCCACGCCGCTGAACACATCGAGTCGCTCTGCCCCCAGGTCACCACTCATTCTACTTACAGCCGTACAGAGCACAGGGGTTTACAATACATATATCGGATTTCTTCGAATGGCCTATCTTCTTGATTCTTAGACATTGTGGGCCGAGATGCATGGATACCGGCAATAAAATAACGAACGAAACTAAAGTTCACACAATCACTTTATTTTAAAATTACGATCTTAATAATTAAATTCGAATACAGCTACTTTAAATTTTAAATTACAAAACGGAACACGGGATGGTTCCTAGAGGACCCGTGTTGACCCGACCAAGAGCTAAAGACCACTGAGCCCAGCCTCGAGTCAAACAAGAGCCACCTAGACTCCATCAAACGACGCCATCTTGTTGTTTACGCCGCTTGGTGAACCGTTGACAACGTCACGTCCGCGATCATGACCTGACCGGATCCGACACATATATTATCACACCCGTATCCCTGATGGAAGATTAAGCCTGTCGTAAAAGTCGACTAAGGGACAGTATCCTCCAACATGATGAGATACAATAAGCAAGTATTCCCAGGGAGGGTTGACGTCAGGCAGGCGGCCGGTCATAAAACATTTTAGCCAAAACTCTTACATCATGATCTAAGGATTGAGGTGGATGAACGAGTGACACGACTAGTAATATTTAAACATTGCATCTTCCCTCAGGTAATAAACGCAATGCGCGTTCTCACTGCGCGACCGAGGTCGCGCGTCGCGGGCGAGAATGCAGGCGCCTTCGCACGCGCCTGGGAGCACGCCGTGAGGCTGCTGACTGACGCCGTCGACGACGTCACTACTATCGACGACTTCCTGGCTGTCAGCGGTGAGTTGTCACTGTCACGTTGTCACTGTTACCTGTCAATTTAAGTCTTCATAAACTCTTTCGGTCATTATACTACTCGTGTTATTTATACCTACCTATTCACCTAGTAACATTGATTCTACCTACCTATTCATCTACTAACATTGATTCTACCTACCTATTCACTCAGTAACGTTGATTCAACCTACCTATTTACCCAGCAACACTGATTCAACCTACATATTCACCCAGTAACATTGATTCTACCTACTTTTTCACTCAGTAACATTAATTCTACCTACCTATTCACTCAGTAACATTGATTCAACCTACCTATTTACCCAGCAACACTGATTCAACCTACATATTCACCCAGTAACATTGATTCTACCTACTTTTTCACTCAGTAACATTAATTCTACCTACCTATTCACCGAGTAACATTGATTCTACTGCTGCGTCAGTCTGACTGTAGCTACCTAGCTGCCACACTCTGGCTATAATTACATTTTCGAGTTTCGAAAACGGAATTATAGCGTGTTCCGATCTACCAGTAACGCCATCTTATCATACTGATATTATAAAGAGGAAATTTTTTTTTGTTTGTTTGTAACGAATAGGCTCCGAAACTACTGGACCGATATCAAAAATTCTTTCACCAATAGAAAGCCACATTATCAGGGTCCAGTAAAGGCAATAATATATTTAAAAAAAAATAGGGTTCCGTAAGAAAATTGCAATATTGTAACCCAAGGTAGAAACCCCAGAATAGTTTTTGGCGTGCACTGGTACTACACGCGTACGAAGTCGCGGGCAATAGCTAGGTAATAATTGTGTTGTTACAGAGAACCACATCTTGGAGGATGTCAACAAGTGCGTGGTGGCCTTGCAAGAAGGTGACCCGGATTCATTGGAGAGGACTGCCGGCGCCATCCGCGGCAGGAGTGCCAGGTGAAACCGTTATCTACATCTGTATACATACCACGGGGTGGGCAGAGCCATAGGAAGACTCGCAGCAAGTCCCAAGATGAATATAACCTTGGTGGCGTGGCGGGCGATTGCTTGGCAGAGACGCAAGAGGCGCGGGTTCGATTCCCGCTGCGAAAGAGATGTTTGCATGATCTGCAAATATTTGTTCCGGGTGTGGGTGTTGTGGTTGCATGGTACTCGTAGTTTCTGATACCCACGACACAGGGAGTCCTAGTGTGGGCTCAGGACTATGTATGTGACTGTTGGCTGTTATTTATTTATGATTTTATATGTTTGTTGACAGAGTGTGCTCGGTGGTGACTCAGGAAATGGACAACTATGAGCCTTGCATCTACACCAAGCGGGTTCTAGAAGCCGTCACTGTATTGCGAGACCAAGGTCAGTGACATTACTTTTTTTCTGTCCCACTGCTGGGCAAAGGCCACCCCCAAGCGCTGCCACTTATCCCGGTCTTATCTCTAAAAAATAAAACGGACCGGTAAAATCTGACCGTTCATTAAATTCACAATTTTGAAATTTTGAGGTCGTCCATTAATCACGTGATATTTTTTATAACCTAGCTTCCCTCTCTCTCCTCCCACTGGTAATCTTTGATGAGGTTTTATACTACCCCTCAACCGAACCACCCCTCAACCTCCAACCAATGGTCCGATTGATTTGAAAGGTCTTCAAGGCTTATTTAATTTTTTAATTTTATATAATATTATGCAGTAGTCGGGTAAAAGCAAAAGATAAAATGTATATTGATTTTTTATTCACTCTTATCACAGTATTTTATTGAGTATTCTACATTATCTTAAACTATAAGGCACATCGGGTTTAATTCACTTGTATACATTTAAGTAAGTTTACCTAATTTAGGTAAGTTTACCTGTTTTAAGTAACTTTACTAATTTGTACGTTATTCTACTTATGATCGGTAAGTTACGCTTCAGAACTTAAGGTTGGCAACAAACTTAATATGAGTTTTCTGACAACTTAAGTAATTTCACTGTTATAAGAATATTTACTAACTTTAAGTTAGTTTAGCAATATGTTACTTTATATTATAACTTATTAGTACACTAACTAATGCTAGGTGTTACAGTGAAGTTACTTGACGTTGATTTAAACTTAAAGTCACTCATAAAAGCTAAGTTAAAGTTAGTAAACTAAGGCTACTAAGTAGGTACACAAAATTTTAAGTGAACTTAGTTTGCATACATGGTAACAAGTTTACCGTCTTTAAGTTATACATTAAGAGAGTTTACCTTTTTAAGTAACTCAAACAAACTAAAATACTTTATGTAAGTTTACCAACAACTACTTAATTAACATAAACTTAAAATACCAACTTTTGAAATAGGTTTACTGATTTTAAGTAAGCTTATGTATGTTAAGTAAGTTTACTTGGTCTCTGGCTTGGGCGGGTGAGCACGGATGTACTCCAGCGCTCGAAGTATGGCCTCGGGGATCGGATGCGGCGTCGGGATGTGCGAGCCCTGGACATATTACAGATGTTTAGTTACCTAAAACTTTATTTACTTAAAAAAAATTAAACTTAAAATTGTATTATACTTTCTAACTACATTTGAAGCGCTCGTGGCGTAGCTCGCTTAGACGTTCTTGATTGATCGTTGAAGTTAAGCAACGTTGTGCGCGGTCACAATTTGGATGGCTGACCGCAAGTGGCATTACGAGCTGAGCGCTTCCGTGCTTCGGAGGGCACGTTAAATTGTCGGTCCCGGCTAATAAACCATGACGGAGGCCTTTAGGCGGCCTAAAAACTCCGTCACAAGAGTTGGCCACTAGCTGATACGAACATACATATATCTCTGCTGGACTGGAAGTAAAGAAAAAGCATAGAACGGGTCCAGCTGCTTCTCTCCCCGAGCATGTCGTAAAAATCTACTAAGGGATAGTATCCTCCAACATGATGGACCTTTTATATGAGCGATGTATAGCGAGCGTATACATACTTTAACGATCAATCAAGAACGCCTAAGCAAGCTATATTGGTACACAATAAAGTATTATATTATCTTATCTTAGCTACGCCACGAGAAAGAAGATCAGAGAATCCAGCAGAGAAGTAACTCCTGATTCAAAGTCGATATTTTCGAGATTGTTGAACCTGTTGAATTGTAGCCTCTTGAGGATCTCTCGCTGCTTTAAGGTAATGTTACCTGCGGCTGGTATCCGTTCTCGTCGGCGACGTACTGCAGTGAGATCTGCTCGCCCTCGGGAGATGTCCACGAAGCCTGACCTTGGGATACTTGCGATGGGTTCTCCTGTAACATTTATAACGTACATAAGTGAAGGAAAACATCGTGAGGAAACCCGCGGCTTAGTCGGCTCCGCACGTATTGACCATGTCTTTCCGACAAGGCCGACTAAGCTGAGAGGAATAGGTGCTGGGCAAGCCTACTCCATCTTAATTCGTCCCGGGTATTACAGCGTCTTGTTTGTGAAGGTAAAAGTTGCCTCCTGACACTGTATAAATCATCTATTATAGATAGTAAAAGGCCTTTTTATTGTTTTTAAATACATCCCCCTAGTAGGATCCCTCTGGAGATGTCATGAGCATGAATGAAGAATGTGATGATAGTGAATGAAGTGTGTGTAGGTACTTACAGCATTAGGATTTACGACTTCCCCCCTCGCCCCCGCGGAGGTTCAATTCTCGATAGAGCACAGTTAGGATTCCTTGGGAGATGTCATGAGCATGAATGAAGAATGTCATTTCGAGTGAATGAAGTGTGTATAGGTACTTACAGCATTAGGATTTACGACCTCCCCCCTCGCCCCCGCGGAGATCCCATTGTCGGTCTCGATAGACCACTGGTAGGATCCCTCGGGAGAGATGTCCAGCTCTTGCTTGCGGATCTGGGCGTGCGCCTCGTCCTTGGCCAGGATGTGGGACACGTCGGCCACGGCCACGGCCACGCAGAGAGATAGGATTAGGAATTTCTGGAAGAGAGAGTTGAATTCCAAATATCTATCTAGTCGTGTCACTAGTTTCTCAAGCCGCGTCTTCACCTCATGCTTTTTAGTGTTCCGTACCCGAAGGGTGGCAACGGGAGCCTATTACTAAGCCTCCGCTGTCCGTCTGTCAGCGGACTGTAGCTCATGAACCGTAATAGGTAGAGAGTTGAAATTTTCACAAACTTTTATTTTCCCGCTGCGCACTTTATGAATTGATTTTATCGAATTCCTTTCTTAGTGTGAGCACTGGTGGTCTAGTTGGTAGTGACCCCGCCTTCAGATCCTAAGGTCGTGGGTTCAAACCCGGTCGTGTACCAATGAAAGTTTCTGTCATAAAAAAATGTGCGCTATCCCAGTACTCTCGAACGGCGAAGGAAAACATCGTGAGGAAACCCGCGGCTTAGTCAGCTCCGCACGTAGTGACCATGTCTTTCCTGTGGATAAGGCCGACTAAGCTGAGAGGATGGAATAGGTGCTGGGCAAGCCTACTCCATCTTAATTCGTCCCGGGCATTACCGCGTCCCGTTTGTGAAGGTAAAAGTTGCCTCCTGACGCTGTATAAATCATCTACTCATCATCTTCCTGCCCTTATCCCACTCTATGTGGGGTCGGCACAGCATGTTCCTTGGATGATGCTGTAAGAGTTTTGGCTAAGGTGTTTTATGACCGGCCGCCTGACTGACGTCAACCCTCCTTGGGAATACTTGCTTATAGAAATCATCTACAATAGATGGTAAAAGGCCGTAATAGTTTATCAGTGCACTCCACAGCCATGAGAGGAATATACCTTCTGAGTTTCATGCTTCTAGTACTTAGTTGAGGCTGTGCGCTGACTGCCAGACAGACACGTAAGTTTTATATATAGACTATTCATTATATCACAATTCGACCTTTAAATTTACTTATAGCATAGATCATCTATATGTACATCTAATTATGTTCCCAAATGTCAGCTGCGTGACCTCGGCCCTTTGGTCACTTGACCTTTATGACCTTCACAACTCGTTTTGTTATGAAGCTTAGGCCTTTTACCATCTATAGTAGATTTATACAGCGTCAGGAGGCAACTTTTACCTTCACAAACGGGACGCTGTAGTGCCCGGGACGAATTAAGATGGAGTAGGCTTACAGCACCTATTCCATCCTCTCAGCTTAGTCGGCCTTTTCGGAAAGACATGGTCAATACGTGCGGAGCTGACTAAGCCGCGGGTTTCCTCACGATGTTTTCCTTCACCGTTTGAGAGTACTGGGATAGCGCACGTAAATTTTTTGCAAAGAAAAATCGCGTGCACGACCGAGTTTGAACCCATGACCTTAGGATCTGAAGGCGGGGTCACTAGCAACTAGACCACCAGTGCTCTTATGAAATTATGACATTCAATATTTAACCTAGATTTTAAAGATTCCACGAATTCTTTGTTGAGCTTCGCTTATGTCACAGTAAAGAAATATTAATAAATATTTGTGGACATTTGACACAGCGCCATCTAGCCCCAAACTAAGCAAAGCTTGTACTATGGGAACCAGATGGCTGATATGACCTAACCTATATTCATTTTTCTGTAAATACATACTTATACATAATACTACAACACCCAGAACCAGGAGACATTTGCAGGACATACAAACATTTCTCCCGTAGCGGGACTCGAACCCGCGCCTCTTGCGTCTCAGCCGAGCACTCGCCCGCCACGCCACCGAGGTCGTCAAATATACGACAAGTAAATACAATAACTAGTTGTCGCCTGCGACGTCGCTCGCGAGGTGCCCGGTTAAAAAGTAGCCGTTATGTTATTCCAGCACACGTATTATGTATATTTGACGACGTTGGTGGCGTGGCGGGTGCTCGGCTGAGACGCAAGAGACGCGGGTTCGAGTCCCGCTGCGGGAGAAATGTTTGTATGTTCTGCAAATGTCTTCCGGGTCTGGGTGTTGTAGTATGTATTATAAGTATGTATTTACAAAAAAAGCATATTATGTATTGTATCAGCCATCTGGTTCCCATAGTACAAGATTTGCTTAGTTTGGGGCTAGATGGTGCTGTTGGATATGTCCTCAAATATTTATTTATTCCAAGTTTCATTCAAATCAGTTCAACTGTTTAGGCGTTATTGAGGTACAAACATACAAACATCCTCACAAACTTTCACATCTATAATATAAAAATGAATCGCAAAATGTGTTGGTAAGCGCATAACTCAACAACGCCTGGACCAATTTGGCCAAATCTTTTTTTAAAATGTTCGTTGTAGTCCAGGGAAGGTTTAAACGATGAAAAAACATAGTACCTACATGTACCGGGTACCACGCGAGCGAAACCGCGGGCGGCAGCTAGTTTATAATATAAGTAAGAAATAGGATAAGTCGGTCAAATGCGGGTAAAATTTGCACACATTTACATGTATTCATGTTTGTACGGTTTCTTCCGTCCGTCCGTCTGTCCGTCCGTCCGGCCGTCCGTCTGTCTGTCTGTCAGCGGGCTGTATGCTGTATCTCATGAACCGTAAAACTCTAGTTGAATTTTTCAGTGTGTATTTCTATTGCCGCTATGACAAAAAATCTATACCTATAAAAAATCTAAACCTGACTGACTGTTTCATCATCGTCGAGCCGAAACCGCTGAAGCTAGAAAGCTGAAACATGGAAGGTAGCTTCCTTTTATAGCAAAAGCACCCATTGAGGCGGGATTTTTCAAAATTCAACCCCTAAAGGGGTGAAAAGGGGTAAAAATGTTTGTATGGAACTTTTAGGGCGTGGTGCGATTTGCTTGAAACTCGGTTCGGATGCTGTAAATGCAAAATAAATGGACACGTGTTTCAGGATTTTTCAAAACAACCCTTAAAAAGGCTAAAATGGGTGTCAAAAATTGTATGAGAACTTTTTAACGGGCTTTTAAGTCGCGGGCAACAGCTACTAATAAAAATAAAATAAAAGGGAAGTCCCGTAGAAGAAATATTATTTCTTCTATTATTGTTTCTGTTACCTTCGTAATCGATCATTGAAGATTAAGCAACACTAGGCGCGGTCAGTAATTGGATGGGTCGAGTGTGTGTTATTTAAATAAATAAATAACAGCCAACAGTCACATACATAGTTCTGACCCCACACTAGGATTCCCTGTGTCGTGGGTATCAGAAACTACGAGTACCATGCTACCACAACACCCACACCCGGAACAAATATTTACAGATGCAAACATTTCTTCCGCAGCGGGAATCGAACCCGTGCCTCTTGCGTCTCTGCCGAGCAATCGCCCGCCGCGCCACCGAGGCTGTTATTTAAATGTGTCCAGCTCGCACTCACCATGTTAGCTTCGCTATGAGCACTAGACTGCGATATTAAGAACGATCGGGGAGTTTATAAAGCTTTTAAGATGGCGCTCGCAAGGTCGCACTAGACACGGTATTCTACCTAATTTTTATTTTTATACACCATTTTTTTAATAAGCAAGTATTCCCAAGGAGGGTCGACGTCAGGCAGGCGGCCGGTCATAAAACACCTTAGCAAAAACTCTTACAGCATCATCCAAGGAACATGTGTGCCGACCCCGCATAGAGTGGGATAAGGGCAGGAAGATGATGATGGTTTGTTAATAAGGTTCCTCATACTAAAACATCGTGAAGAAACCCGCGGCTTAGTCAGCTCCGCACGTATTGACCATGTCTTTCCGACAAGGCCGACTAAGCTGAGAGGATGGAATAGGTGCTGTAAGCCTACTCCATCTTAATTCGTCCCGGGCACTACAGCGTCCCGTTTGTGAAGGTAAAAGTTGCCTCCTGACGCTGTATAAATCATCTACTATAGATGGTAAAAGGCCTTAGTTCCGCAATACTGCTGTATTTTAGCTGCGAAGGAGGGTAGTGTGTTTGGAGTGAATTTAAGTCGACTAAGGGATAGTATCCTCCAACATGATGGACCATCTGTATGTGCGATGTGATCACCTGTCACCATGGTTCATATCCATCTTAGGACAATCAGAAGTGGCTGCAAGTTCTCTTATTATCACCTGTGGCTCTGCCCACCCCATTAGAGATACGGGCGTGATAATATGTATGTATTAAAAGGCTGCTTTAAAAGCCAGTTTCAAATGAACTAAGACTTAGACTAAAATGTTACAAATTCATCATTTTCGATAGCGCTCGTGGCGTATTGAAGTTAAGCAACGTTGTGCGCGGTCACAATTGGGATGGGTGACCGCAAGTGGCATTACGAGCTGAACGCTTCCGTGCTTCGGAGGACACGTTAGGTTAAGCCATGCCGGAGGCCTTTAGGTGGCATAAAAACTCCATCACAAGAGTTGGCCACTAGCTCATACGAACTTACTTAAGGGATTTGAATACCGATCAAGTGCGAGTCGAAAGACTCTGTACCATCAATATTTTATAAATTTCAAATACTGCCTTGTCATAAATAAATGTCTAAGAAGTATTTATGCGTTATTCTGGTTATTATTTTACATCCTTTTGTCCATTTTGAGATCGTTTTACATGATAAAAAGTAGCCTATGCCCTTCCTTGGGATGGAATCTATCTCCTTGCCAGATATAATCAAAATTTGTTCAGTAGTTTAGAATTGAAAAGGTAGCAGACAGACAGAGTTACTTTCGCTATTATAATATTAGTATGGATAAGTTAACGCGGGCAAAGACGCGTGGAGTTATACTAGTTTAAGGTAAATTTAATATTTACCGTTCAATTTAAATATATTGGAATAATATTCATTTTAAATGATTAATTAAACAGATTAATGTTGTCCATGAGAAAACGCAGAATGGTTTAAAAAAAATCAGTCAAGTGCGAGTCGAATTCGCACATGAAGGGTTCCGTACGGCAATTTTCGTCTAGCTTCGGAAATACGAACTAACGCGATGATGATTATGTAATATAGAGATGTTACAATAATTATGTGGATACTTATTTGTTTCGAATGGTAGGTTCAGTTATTATTTTAATTATATACTAGATGGCAGCACAGGTAAAGTTAGCACGCGCTATCGTTGCGTTTTGAACTTTACGCCGGTAATTTCAAGCAAACTAAAGCTTTTCAATCTATACTAATATTATAGAGGGGAAAGATTTTTTTGTTTGTAACGAATAGGCTCCGAAACTACTGGACCGATTTCAAAAATTCTTTCACCATTAGAAAGCTACATTATCAGGGTCCAGTATAGGCTATAATAAATTAAAAAAAAATTAGGGATCCGTAAGAAAAATGCAATATTGTAACCCAAGGTAGAAAACCCAAAAAAGTTTTTGGCGTGCGCTGCGAAAACTATTGATTATAGAACAAAATAATGTACTACACGCGTACGAAGTCGCGGGCAACAGTTAGTTTTATAATATGAATAAGATTCGGACAGATTCGGTTTGCATACAAAGCACGAAGTTTGCCGAGGCGTACAATATTTTTGGTACTATACATAAATGTTTCTTGAATGGGGCCCCCTTTTTATTTAAAGGCATTAAAAATACACACTCTGAAAATTTCAATTTTCTACCTATTACGGTTCATGAGATACAGCCCGCTGATAGACGGACGGAGAGCGGAGGCTTAGTAATTGGGTCCCATCTTCGGGTACGGAACCCTAAAACGGCGTCTACTATTGTGAAATCTTTCACATATACGTACTTTTCTAATGACCAGCTAAAAACAAAGGCATTTGCCATCTATACTAGATGATTTATACAGCGTCGGGAGGCAACTTTTGCCTAAACTATTTAGAAGGAGTAGCACCTATACCATCCAACATGATGGAGCATCTATTATGTGCGATGGGCTGATCACCTGTCACCATGGTTCACCATATCCACCTTGGGATTTTTAAACCAGAAGTGGCTGCAAGTTTTCTTATGTTTACTTGTGGCTCTGCCCATAAATACACCCCTCTACCCCCCTTGTGATATTTTGTGATCCCCCCCCCACCCCCCACCCCCTTCTAGTCTCACGTGATTAAAGAATGTAGGTTTAAGCGTCGAAAAGGTTGAGTCGTAAAGTATGAAATCATTGTGTATTGTGACGAGATGTTACACAACTTTCAACATGAATAACTTGATTTACGATAAGAGATTGACGTCCATAGACTATGCACGAACAGATGAGTACATTCTCTCTCTGTGCCTACATTCATCATCATCATCTTCCTGCCCTTATCCCACTCTATGCGGGGTCGGCACATGATCCTTGGATGATGCTGTAAGAGTTTGGGCTAAGGTGTTTTATGGCCGGTCGCCTGCCTGACGTCAACCCTGCTTGGGAATACTTGCTTATTGTATCTCATCATGTCGGAGGATCCTATCCCTTAGTCGACATTTAATTTTTATTATTTGTTGTTATAGCGGCAATAGAAATACACATTTTGTGAATATGATCCCTTTGCAATTATTTTTATAAAAGGAGTTGGAGTATTATTCAGTCCCAAGCATTTTTTTTGTCTACTATATAAATAAATAAATAATAAATAACAGCCAACAGTCACATACATAGTCCTGAGCCCACACTAGGATTCCCTGTGTCGTGGGTATCAGAAACTACGAGTACCATGCAACCACAACACCCACACCCGGAACAAACATTTACAGATCATGCAAACATTTCCGCAGCGGGAATCGAAACCGCGCCTCTTGCGTCTCTGCCGAGCAATCGCCCGCCACGCCACCGAGGCCGTCAATTATAATAAAAATCTGATATTTTATAGTAAGCTGTAATATCTGTGCAGAGTTCAGACCTAACTACTCTTTGCGTTCGTAAAGATGCGTCCAGGCATCACTCATTAATAACAGAATGTGGAAATGGTGCCGACAAGTCGATTGCAAAACTTAACAATGGAAGTTCGTTTAACGCAATGACCTTTAGAGATGATAATTTTAAAAGCAAAATGATCAAATAAATAAATATTTGTTGACATTTCACACAGCGCCATCTAGCCCCAAACTAAGCAAAGCTTGTACTATGGGCACCAGATGGCTAAATAGAATACTTATATACTTTTTTTTTGTAAATACATACTGCAACACCCAGACCCGGAAGAAATATTTGCAGAACATTCAGACATTTCTACAGTAGCGGGAATCGAACCCGCGCCTCTTGCGTCTCAGCCGAGCACTCGCCGGCTGAACAGCGAATTTGACAAATAAATATGTAACTGAGTGACTGAGCGATGAATGAATGAATGAATGTATTACTTAGTTATTGTTGGTAGCAGAATAAACACAAATAGGTAGCAGAATAAACACAAATAGGTAGCAGAATAAACACAAATAGGTAGCAGAATAAACACAAATAGGTAGCAGAATAAACACAAATAGGTAGCAGAATAAACACAAATAGGTAGCAGTTGGTTAGGGAAGGGGGGGGGGGGGGGAACTCATTATGTAATTAATTAATAGCGGTATGAATGATAGAAAGGAATGGAAGGTTGTCGCATAATAAAAACGACAGTAGTCTTAAGTTAGATTTAAGTAAAAAAAAAAAAAAAAAAAAACGCTGCCTATAGGCTGATGATACTAAGGCCTTTTACCATCTATAGTAGATGATATATACAGCGTCAGGAGGCAACTTTTACCTACACAGACGGGACGCTGTAGTGCCCGGGACGAATTAAGATGGAGTAGGCTTGCCCAGCACATATTCCATCCTCTCAGCTTAGTCGGCCTTGTCCACAGGAAGGATATGGTCAACACGTGCGGAGCTAACGAAGCCGCGGGTTTCCTCACGATGTTTTCCTTCACCGTTTGAGAGTACTGGTGTAGCGCACATAAATTTTTCACACAGAAAAATCCATTGGTACAGGACTGAATTTGAACTCACGACCTTAGGATCGGAAGGCGGGGTCACTACCAACTAGACCACCAGTGCTCTCAGGCTGATGATGATGATTGATTGAAAGGCGAACAAAGCCATGTACAAAAGCTAGAATTCATGGGTTCTTAAACTATGTGCAGTCACGGACCACTGTCAGAATTTCTAAAATGCCACTGACCCCCCCTCTGTCAAAGAATATTGTGGAAAAAAATTATAAAATCACACTTAGATACTAATGCTTGATTTAATTAAATTAAAATTGATAAAAAGCAAATGATGAGATTTTTTAATTAATCTCAACAATTAGTTGAGCTACTGCGGACCCCTGGGGGGTCCGTGGACCCCACTTTAATAGATTGATGCCGGCAGGGTCACGCACTGTTAAATCATAACACTGATGACATATAGCCAGATCGATTCGATACGTCATTTATACGTATAATAGGCTACCTTTAATGTTTTAAACCAGTTTTTATGAGATGTCGCTTGGCGTAAAATGTACGCCTTGATCTATGGCCTGTAGACTTGGGAAGTATAGACACGGCATCGGAAAATATCTGAAAATAATGGGCATTTATTTATTTAAGTACACACAGTTACAAAGACAAATTACAATAACATTAAAAACTTTAAGGTAATCGGTATAATAATAAGAAAATTGCATACATATATACATAATTCCGCTGTCATCACGCCTGTTTCCCATAGGGGTAGGCAGATATCACGGAATTCCAATGCTACGATCCTGATATACTTCTTTCGCTTCATTCACTTTTATAACATTCTTCATACATGCTCGTCGGTTTAGGATACTCTTGACCTGGCCCTTTTCCAAAACGTCGCCAATTTGGTCCAGGTACGTGCGCCTAAAAATTAAAAATATAAAAATGTCTATGTATCTAATCTAAATAGTATTAATAAAACAGTCAAGTGCGAGTGGAATTCGCACACGAAAGGTTCCGTACTATCGTACATGTAGGTACTTTTTAAATAGGTAGCTTCGATAATCAATTATGAACGGTAAAAAAATGATTCTTGTATGGGGCCATCTTTTATTATTTGTTGTTATAGTGACAATAGAAATACATAACTCTGTGATAATTTCAACTCTGCCTATTACGGTTCTTGAGATACAGCCCGCTGACAGACGGACGGACAGCGGAGGCTTAATAGTATCCCTCGAGTACGGAACCCTCAAAACCTAATTGGAGGAACACCCCGCGACTTAGTCCTTAGTGTCCTGAAACGAAAAATTAATATATACTCCAAGTTTCATGTTTCTAGCTCTTTATGGTTAACTAGCTGTTGCCGGCGACTTCGTACGCGTGTAGTACATTATTTTGTTCTATAATCAATAGTTTTCGCAGCGCACGCCAAAAACTATTTTGGGTTTTCCACCTTGGGTACAATATTGCAATTTTCTTACGGATCCCTAATTTTTTTGAAAATATATTATAGCCTATACTAGTCCCTGATAATGTAGCTTTCTATTGGTGAAAGAATTTTTGAAATCGGTTCAGTAGTTTTGGAGCCTACTCGTTACAAACAAACAAAAAAAATCTTTCCTCTTTATAATATTAGTAGACTAGCAGCCGCCCGCGGCTTCGCTCACGCGGTACCCAGATAAAAAGTACCCTATGTCCCATTCCAGCACACGTAGGTACCTACTATCCTCATTATTCATTATAATATAGTGTACGCTAAACGATGACTAAAGTATTGCCATCTCTTACCATTTCATAATGACAAACAGTGACAGGGCTAACTTTAAGCAATGGCTAACTTTTGCGAACGAATATGAATAATAGGGTATGTAAGTATATTCCGTAGTTTTTGCGTGAAACAGTAACAAACATACCTAAATCTAAAAATTAAGAAATTTCGGCGAATTTAGTAAAAATTGTGAGAGTTAAGGTAAACTTTTCAAAACGCAACGATAGCGCGTCAAAATTTGATCAGAATTAGCAGCGACATCTAGTTTTCAGACGTAGAATTACGTCAGAACTCCATGAATAATCAAGATTGGAAACTTATTAGACCAGTAATAATTTATGCTTCCTTTCACAGGTAATTTGACATTGACAGTTCCTTTTCCATATAATATGTTTTGTATCATCTATTACTAATCTTTGGTATCATCGCTGTCATATGTCAAAATAAAAATATTCTATTTTTCATGAAAAACATGCCAAAAATAAAGAATTTACAGGTAATTATGACATCAACTAAATGAGAAAAATCGGCTCTTTAATTTGATATAGGTTATGTGCAGTTTTAGACCAAAAATTGATTCCAGGTTTTCATCCCTTTTCACCCCTTTAGAGGTTGAATTTTGAAAAATCCCTTCTTAGTACACCCCTACGTACCAAGGTTTACCTACACTGAAAATTTCAAGTCTCTACGTCCAGTGGTTTAGGCTGTGCGTTGTCTGTCAGTCAGTCAGTCAGTCAGTCAGTCAGTCAGTCAGGACAAAGATTCTTATAATATAAGATGTGATTAAGGCTGTACGTTGGTTGTCATTAATTCAGTCAGTATATATATTTAATTTTCCTAACCATGTCGTCAGATCTTTTTTGTTGACCTTAATGGCGTGGCGGGCGAGTCCTCGGCTGAGACGCAAGGGGCGCGGGTTCGATTCCCACAGCGGGAGAAATGTTTCCCACAAATATTTTACAAAAGTATTCTATCAGCCATCTGTTTCCCATAGTACAAGCTTTGCTTAGTTTGGGGCTAGATGGCGCTGTGTGAAATGTCAACAAATATTTATTTATTTCATTTTTCACTCTGTCCCAGCAATTCTGAGGGGCGTCGACGCCGTAAACATTTTTTAAATTCCTTCAGTATTTTTCCGGTGCCGCCTCTATAACCCATAGCTCTATGGCGCACTACCTTGACCTTTCTGCCGTATCCTACATCTGTTACTGCGTTTGAGCATCACTATACAATCTATAGTAGATGTTCTGTAAACAAAACACGTGCTTAGTCGATTCCGGATTTACTCGTAGAAGTTATATTAAAACTTACCGACATTGTTTCGATACATACAAAGCCACCGATTAACCTCCGAATGCTCAAACGCGACTCAGAGTTGAGCACGTCTCAAGTCACGGTTTTTTTGACAGTTTTTAATGAAAATCTGGCAAAAACTCGTCACTTGAGACGTGCTCAACTCTGAGATACGTTTGAGTATTCGTGGGTAAAAGTCCCAAGATGGATGTGAACCATGGTGACAGGTGATCACATCGTCCATATAGATGGTCCATCATGTTGGGGTAACTATCGCTTAGTCGACTTTTACGACATGCTCGGGGAGAGAAGCAGCTGGAAGCATTCTATGTTTTTTCTTTACTCCCAGTCCAGCAGAGAAGTTGATTAAAATTCAAGTAGCTTTAGATTTTAAAACGTAATTATAGATTATAATCTAGAATGTGTGCTATGAGTGATCAATGAATCCAAGGTTTCCTTTGAATATTAATGTTTGCCGTTGCGCAGTCAGCATTGAACCGGATGACATAAGTTTATAGTTTACCATGTAAACATATATTTGACGACCTCGATGGCGTGGCGGTCGAGCGCTCGGCTGAGACGCAAGAGGCGCGGATTCGATTCCCGCCACTCGAGAAGTGTTAGTATGTTCTGCAAATAAATCTTCCGGGTCTGGGTGTTGCAGTATGAATTTACAAGAAAAAAGTATATAAGTATTGTATCAGCCATCTGGTTCCCAAAGTACAAGATTTGCTTAGTTTTGGGCTAGATGGCGCTGTGTGAAATAAATAAATAAAGATCATTTCAGTGACGTCACAGTTTGCCCTTATTCATGTCATATCATTCCAGTGTCGTCACAGTTTGCCCTTATTCATGTCATATCATTCCAGTGTCGTCACAGTTTGACCTTATTCATGTCATATCATTCCAGTAATGCCACAGTTTGATTATTCATGACATATCATTCCAGCGACGTCACAGTTTGACCTTATCCATGTCATATCATTCTAGCGACGTCATAGTTTGACCTTATTCATGTCATGTTAGTTTAGTTTTAGTTTGTTAATAGTTTTAGTTGCAAATAAATGTTTCTGATTCTGATTTCTGATTCTAATATCGTTCTTGTGATGTCAAGGTTTGACCATTTCCCCTGTCATTTCCTTCCAGTGATGTCAAGGTTTGACCATTCCCCCTGTCATTTCCTTCCAGTGATTTCAAGGTTTGACTATTTCCCCTGTCATTTCCTTCCAGTGATGTCAAGGTTTGACCATTTCCCCTGTCATTTCCTTCCAGTGATGTCAATATTTGACCATTCCCTCCGTCATTTTCTTCCAGTGATGTCAAAGTTCGCGGTGCGCGTCGACGCGGCGGTGTCCGCGCTGGGCGGCGGCGCGGGCGGCGCGCTCGATGAGAACGACTTCATAGACGCCTCCAGGCTTGTTTACGACGCCGTGCGGGAGATCCGCCGCGCCGTGCTCATGAACAGGGTAAGTTGTGTTATGTGTGTACAGAATGAAGTTTTAAACAGTTGACAAATTGATATAGATGACAGGTGTATTACAGAATGAAGTTGTAAACAGTTGACAAATTGATATGGATGACAGGTGTATTACAGAATGAAGTTGTAAACAGTTGACGAATTGATATGGATGACAGGTGTATTACAGAATGAAGTTGTAAACAGTTGACGAATTGATATGGATGACAGGTGTATTACAGAATGAAGTTGTAAACAGTTGACGAATTGATATAGATGACAGGTGTATTACAGAATGAAGTTGTAAACAGTTGACAAATTGATATGGATGACAGGTGTATTACAGAATGAAGTTGTAAACAGTTGACGAATTGATATGGATGACAGGTGTATTACAGAATGAAGTTGTAAACAGTTGACGAATTGATATGGATGACAGGTGTATTACAGAATGAAGTTGTAAACAGTTGACGAATTGATATAGATGACAGGTGTATTACAGAATGAAGTTGTAAACAGTTGACAAATTGATATGGATGACAGGTGTATTACAGAATGAAGTTGTAAACAGTTGACGAATTGATATGGATGACAGGTGTATTACAGAATGAAGTTGTAAACAGTTGACGAATTGATATGGATGACAGGTGTATTACAGAATGAAGTTGTAAACAGTTGACGAATTGATATGGATGACAGGTGTATTACAGAATGAAGTTGTAAACAGTTGACGAATTGATATGGATGACAGGTGTATTACAGAATGAAGTTGTAAACAGTTGACAAATTGATATGGATGGTTCGGTATCATTAATAGGTTCGTTTTGATTTGAATGAAACTTGAAACATAAATGATAAATGACATTTATTTGCGCGAACACGTGTGTTTAATTTGAATTTAAATAATCATCATCATCAGCCTATAGCAGTCCACTGCTGGACATAGGCCTCCCCTAATGAGCGCCATCGCGCCCTATCTTTGGCTTGACGCATCCAGTTTCTGCCAGCAGCCAGCAGCAGATCGTCACACCACCTAGCCGGATAATTAAAAATATTATTATTTAAATAATAATGGTCTTAAAAATACATCAGTCCAATCTATGTCCTACCAAAGTCTTTGGCATGCAAATATGTTAATGTAAATGTTAATAAATTGAATTCCATTGTTAAGTTAACATACATAGGTGTGTGCTAGAATAACATATACTGAGGCCTCTTACCATCTATAATAGATTTATACAGCGTCAGGAGGCAACTTTTACCTTCACAAACGGGACGCTGTAGTGCCCGGGGAGTAGGCTTGTATAATATACGAGTACCACGCGAGTGAAGCCTCGGGCGGCAGCTAGTTCCGATATAAAACGATCTTATTACGGATACTGAACGATCCGTATCAATTTGTCGACTATTTACGAATCCGCCCTGTGTATGAGAGAAATGTTTGTAGTCGTATGGATGGAAATATGAGTTAGAAAAATTGACGTAGTTTAACTAAAAGGAAATGATCCATTGCCATTTTCCTATATGGCGGCTGTAGGAAGACATTTTAAATTTATTCCTTTGGCTGTCGCTGTAGCCGGAACGTCTGGACGGATTTTGTCAAATGAGGTGTTACCGGATTACTCTGGATGACGAAAGTGTCAAAAAATCCAAAATGGCGGCTGTAAGAAGACATTTTTTATTTATTCCTTTGGCTGTCGCTGTAATGGCTGGACGGATGGTGTCGTGTGATTAGTCTGGATGACTAAAAATCCAATATGGCGGCTTTAAGAAGCCATTTTTAATGAACTAAGACTAAAAAAATGTCATCATCATCATAATTATGTCAAAAATCGAATATTGCTGTTCTATGTTGTCTAATCTACGCAGTCTGGTTTTTGTTTATCAAATAAATTCTTGTTTGTTGGGTAGTTTTTGATTAAATAAATAATAATTATTTGTGGACATTTGACACAGCGCCATCTAGCCCCAAACTAAGCAAAACTTGTACTATGGGAACCAGATGGCTGATGGAATACCTATTGCAGAACATACAAACATTTTTCCCGCAGCGGGAATCGAACCCGCGCCTCTTGCGTCTCAGCCGACCATTCGAGTTTGTCGAAAATGCAGACGTAAACAACGCCTCTTGTATACTTAACTCATTTTCGTTTGTGGATTGGATTCTTTTAGTTATACTACGTTCAGTTGATCAGGATTAATATCATGTTGTGGACATTATGAGTTGGAATATTGTTAGATATGAATGTGGATAGATCCAAGGGTAGATTGGTATGAACGGGCGTAAATTTAAAGTAGATCTAAGACAATTTAAAGTGATCCTTATCGATACTATTGAATAAATTATATTGAGTTTCAGATTGAGAGAAAGAGAATATGAATGGATTGAAAGATGACATTTGTGTGATATATAAATATTTAATAATATAAATATTTTGAGTGCTGTGTCTACTAAATACATTGAGCTGAGTGATTTTGAACTTGAGTTTAGACTTGTACAACTTATGTTTGTAGATTTAGGCCAATTCACTCAAAGTATAATTCAATTTGAGTAAAATATTGTACAACTTGAGTGAAGGTATAATCAACTCGAATGAAAGTATAATCAACTTGAGTGAAGGTATAATCAACTTGAATGAAAGTATAATCAATTTGAGTGAAAGTATGATCAACTTGAGTGAAGGTATGATCAACTTGAGTGAATGTAAAATCAATTTGAGTGAAGGTATAATCAACTTAGTGAAGGTATAATCAACTTGAGTGAAGGTATAATCAACTTGAGTGTAGGCATACAATTTGAATGGAGACTCATGATCTGTATTCGTAGGACGAGGAGGAGTTAGACCCAGAGGACGTTGAACTCGACGAGCACTACACTCTGGAGACTCGCAGCAAATGTGAGCTCTTACTTAACTAGTGCTAACGCTGATTTAAGCTAGACATGGCTTTGAAGTAATCAAATAAAAATATATTGTTAAAAAGCTTTACGGCTGTATCTTGAAGGGATTCTAATGTTAAAAACGAAAATGCAAATAGACAAAAATCGATTTTGCATTTTTATTATGAAGATTAAAGTAAATGGAGAGCACTTGTGGACTAGTGGTAGTGGCTTCGTCTTGCGTCGGTTCGCCAAAGGTCGTGGGCTCAAATCCGCGCCACTGGATAATTTAAATTATCTGCGCTATACCTATGAAGGAAAACATCATTTAAGAAGTTTGAAAGCATGTGTCAAGTCCACGAAAGGGACCTCTGAGGCGCACTATAACCCCTTTCACCACACTGGTTCTAAGGAACTAGTGCCACGACTTTGTATGCCGTGGTGATACAGTCGTGAAGATTACAAAGAAATGTGATAAATTATTTTCTGAATATTATGTTTAAAAGCCAATGTCTCTCTTAAGACAGCGTATATAATGTGTGTGGTATGTGTGTATGTGCTTTGTCTGTTATTAACTAGTGTGTGTGTTGGGTCTGTGTGCTTTTGTGATTGTCATGGAGGTTGTTTTTAACATTGCATGTCATTATGTCTTTTTTGTGTTTTATTTTTAACAGTATTTGACGTTGATACATTTTCAGTCTTGGAATTTAAAGTGAGCTTCTAAGCGCAGTTTGAATCCATTTCAACAAGAACTAGATAGATATAAAGATAGCCTTAAAATATAGAAATCCATTAATAAAATAAATATTTGTGGACATTTAACACAGCGCCATCTAGCTCCAAACTAAGCTTGTACTATGGACACCAGATGGCTGATACAATACTTTGTTTTTTTTTATTACATACTTATAATGACGACCTCTGGCGTGGCGTTTGAGAGCTCGGCTGAGAAGCAAGAGGTGCGGGTTCAATTCCCGCTACGGGAGAAATGTTTGTACGTTCTGCAAATATTTCTTCCAGGTCTGGGTGTTGTAATATTATGTATTAAAATATATTTACAAAAAAAAACAACAATAAGTATTGTATCAGCCATCTGGTGCCCATAGTATAAGCTTCGCTTAGTTTGGGGCTAGATGGCGCTGTGTGATATGTCCACAAATATATATTCTTATCAATACAGATAACACAATAGAACTAGACACATGTATCCACGGCATGATAATGTCAAGTACTGTTTCAAATTGTCTTTTGTAGTGTTTCATCTCATCATAAATCATAACTTTGTTGATGAAAGACTAATAAGACTGAAAATGATACCAAATTTTAAACTTGTAGAGCGAAACTTTGTCCTGTTCCATAATCGGACTACTGTCCCACCACAAGAAAGCAAGGTCTTGTCAAATTCCGCTAAGACTTTGATGAGCACTGGTGGTCCAGTTGTTCCGATCACAACTGAGAAAGAAAGAAAGAAAAACATTTAGTTTGTAACAACACACAGGGACAAAAAAAAACAAAGATACACTCAACACAAATAAAAAGAACTAAGGTCATCATAACCATAATTTGAAGATTACGAAACGCTATTAGTCTTTTATCATGGGTTCCATCAAAATGGCGACGAATATGCTGAAGTCCATGCATTGTGCCTTTGTGTTTCCTAAACTAAATGCAATTTTAGAGGTATTTAATCTGCTGCTACCACAATCGTGAGCAGTGCATTGACTTCGGCAGTACCGACACGGATGTTGAGCGTTTTTTCTGAGTAGGGGGTTAGAAAGAGAAGTCAGGACTCAAGACCCGTGGGGGGAAGGTCAGCAGTTAAGAGCAATGGAGGAGTGGGTCAGAAATAAGCAGAGATCGGACTTTTGGGTGCTATGAAAAAATATGTCATCAAAAGTTTGGATACGACCAAAAAAATTCCGGGAAAAATTCCGTGCCTCAAAATTACATATATCTAGATGAATGTCGGAATCACGAGTACGACTATTGTGTAAAGAATGGATACGACTAAAAAAAATCTTCAATGCTTATTGTGGTATTTAGTAATAGATTTGTTAATAATATGTTTCTAAAATTAATACAATTTCTAAACGTTTTTCATAAGGTTTAAAAGAAATATTGGGATTATGGAATTTTTAATTCCGGAATGTCATATCCATGTTAGTTACATCGTTTAAAATAGCACCCAGTCGCCGATCTTTGGAAATAAATAAGTCAGCGCTCAAGACTAGGGTCCAAAGCCCTTCTCCGGTACTTCAAGGAGTTGAGAAGTCAGACTGTCGGGGGGTTTTGGAATAGATTGGGGTCGAACTTAAAACCAGAGTAACATCGTCTAAAATAGCACCCAGCCCCCGATCTTTGGAAATAAATAAGTCAGCGCTCAATACTAGGCTCCAAAGTCCTTCTCCGGTACTTCAAGGAGTTGGGCTGGCTGTTGAGAAGTCTGTCGGGGGGTTTTGGAATAGATTGGGGTCGAACTTAAAACCAGTTGTAAGTTAGGGAGGTCAGCGCTCAACATCCGTGCCGCCTGACGGCAGCTAACGCATGGCGTGGCTTTAGACCAGCGATGACCTCGACACGGACACCGAATTTGAGCCCGTCGAAGACATGACCATGGAGACCAGAAGCAGATGTGAGTACCTTTAAATAGTACAGCTTGTTGGTTGAGAGGATTACCGCTGTCGCAGCTTGTCGAGAGCTCAGACCAAATAAGAAGAGAAGACCCCGCGCCGCGAAGAACAAAAGTGAAGCCACCTTTTTAGCTATGTGTTGAGGTTGTGTGTTCCAAGTAACCTAAATTCATAGTATAATAATTAAGAAACGATGCTATTGCTATGACCTACAGAGGAATAACTTTGCCTCATCTTAGATAAGCCAAATATGGCTTGTAAGATGTGTTTTTTAATATATTTCTAAATGTAACTTTATTACAAAAAAAATAAAAAAAATTTGAAGTACTTACAAGTGAAAAGTGATTCCGTGGGACTTTTTATGTGATTTGCTGCTGTTTTTACAAGTTTTCACTACACAAGAAGGCATAATTCTATTTTTAAGACTCGTGACGTACTAAGAGCGATGAGCATGGTTTTAGTGTAGGTGTGTGCGTGAGCATGTATGTTTACTTGCGGAGCACGGTTTTGTGTGGCTTCACTTTTGTTGTTCGCGGCGCGGCGTCTTCTCTTTTTATTTGGTCTGAGGTCGAGAGTTATTAAAACCCCCTCTTCACCCCATCTCTATCTCGCAATATGGCGTGTTTTCATAACCTGTTAAAGACGACATGACTTTGGAGACCAGAAGCAGATGTGAGTACTAACGACTGTATGATTAAATGTGTCCTTTAAATGTTACCCTCATTAACACTCCCTAATATCAACCCCTTCCGCCTTCTAAGAAAAATTGGCTTCTAAGTACAGTCACAGAATTAAAAGGTTCGTCATCTTGAAGTCGGTTATCGCGTGCACTAGTGTAAGAATCAATTTATTTTTAATTCAGTAACCCACGTATACTCAAACGCGACTCAGAGTTGAGCACGTCTCAACTCACGGTTTTTTGTCAGTTTCTGATGAAAATCTGTCAAAAAGTCGTTATTTGAGACGTGCTCAACTTTGAGATGCGTTTGAATATTCGGGGGTAAAATATGCTGTATGATACGATAAATTGTCAAACAACTTTGATTTGCGTCAATTTGAATTTTGTTTTCAAGCAGTTAAACATAATAGATTGATTGATTGATGAATAGATAGATTTACGACCTCGGTAGCGTATCGGGCGAGTACTTGGCTTAGACGCAAGAGGCGCGGGTTCGATTCCCGCTACGGGTGAAATATTTGCATGTTCTGTAAATATTTGTTCCGGGTGTGGGTGTTGTGGTAGCATGGTACTCGTAGATTCTGATACCCACGACACAGGGAATCCTAGTGTGGGCTCAGGACTATGTATGAAAGAAAGAAAGAAATAACATTTATTTGGCACGCACAAAGACATATTACAAACGGAAAAGGGACAAAAATGAGGTACAAAAAGAACAAGAGAAGACAGACACAAACGACAAAAGTGCCTATTATAATAAAACTAGAACTAATACATAGTCTGATTTTGACCCTTCCGGCGGACCAATCGGCGTATTATTGTGGCCAAAAGGGTTAACTCTCAGCATGTGCTACTTCCAGCTTTAACTAGAAGTAGTTTTTTAACTAACTAACTTTAACTAGAAGTATGTGACTGTTGGGTGTTATTTATTTATTATTATTTTATTATATACTAGCTGCCACCTGCGGCTTCGCTCGCTTGGTACCCGGATAAAAAATAGCCTATATGTTAATCCAGTACATGTACTATGTATATTCCAAGTTTCGTTCAGATCCGTTCAGCTATTTAGGCGTGATTGAGGCACAAACATCCAAACATCCTCACAAACCTTAGTACTAAACGGCAGCACAGGTAAAGTTAGTACACGCTATCGTTGCGTTTTAAACTTTACGCCGGTAATTTCAAGCAAACTAAGACTTTTCAACTTTATAATATAAGTAAGATCTGTTGTGCTATAGCTTTTGTTATGTTCCAGCGAGCGCGCACACCGGCGAGCACGGCGTCGACGAGTACCCTGATATCAGCGGAATCACCAACGCCAGGGTACGTAGGATATGCTCACCAGAATCTATTTACAACTCTGTTGTATGTATGTGTAAACTTCTCCGCTGGACTGGGAGTTAAGAAAAGACATAGAATGCGTCCAGCTGCTTCTCTCCCCGAGCATGTCGTAAAAGTCGACTAAGGGATAGTATCCTCCAACATGATGAGATACAATAAGCAAGTATTCCCAAGGAGGGTTGACGTCAGGCAGGCGGCCGGTCATAAAACACCTTAGCCAAAACTCTTACAGCATGATCCAAGGAACATGCTGTGCCGACCCCACATAGAGTGGGATGAGGGCAGGAAGATGATGTTGTATGTATGTGTATTATAACGCCTGGCAGAGCCACAAGTAATCATAACAAAACTCGCAGCCACTCCTGATTCAAAGTCCCAAGATGGATATGAACCATGGTGACAGGTGATCAGCCCATCGCACATATAGAGAAAATTAAATTTTAACATGTTTCCTTTGGTAAAGTGAAAACGCGATAAGGGAAAAGAAATACGGTCGAAAACAAAATCTTGAAAGGTCCATGTTTTGAGTATGTTTTAAATAGAAATTAATAAATATTTGTGGACATTTGATACGCGTAATACTATGTTATGTATGTAGAGAGCACTGGTGGTCTTGTGGTAGCACCCCTGCCTTCTGATCCTAAGATTGCGAGATCAAACCCGGTCGTGTACCAATGGATTTTTTATTTCGAAAAATCATCGTGAGGAAACCCGCGGCTTAGTCAGCTCCGCACGTATTGACCATGTCTTTCCTGTGGGCAAGGCTGACTAAGCTGGGAGGATGGTGCTGTAAGCCTTCTCCATCTTAATTCGTCCCGGGCACTACAGTGTCCCGTCTGTGAAGGTAAAGTTGCCCCCTGACGCAGTATAATCTTATATTATAAGAATCTTTGTCCTGACTGACTGACTGACTGACTGACTGACTGACTGACAGACAACGCACAGCCTAAACCGCTGGACGTAGAGACTTGAAATTTTCAGTGTAGGTAAACCTTGGTACGTAGGGGTGTACTAAGAAGATTTTTCAAAATTCAACCTCTAAAGGGGTGAAAAGGGATGAAAACCTGGAATCAATTTTTGGTCTAAAACTGCACATAACCTATATCAAATTAAAGAGCCGATTTTTCTTATTTAGTTGATGTCATAATTACCTGTAAATTCTTTATTTTTGGCATGTTTTTCATGAAAAATAGAATACTTTTATTTTGACATATTATGACAGCGATGATACCAAAGATTAGTGATAGATGATACAAAACATATGGAAAAGGAACTGTCAATGTCAAATTACCTGTAAAAGGAAGCATAAATTATTACTGGTCTAATAAGTTTCCAATCTTGATTATTCATGGAGTTCTGACGTAATTCTACGTCTGATAACTAGATGTCGCTGCTAATTCTGATCAAATTTTGACGCGCTATCGTTGCGTTTTGCAAAGTTTACCTTAACTCTCAAAATTTTTACTAAATTCACCAATTTTTTTTTAATTTTTAGATTTAGGTATGTTTGTTACTCTTTCACGCAAAAACTACGGAATATACTTACATACCCTATTATTCATATTCGTTCGCAAAAGTTAGCCATTGCTTAAAGTTAGCCCTGTCACTGTTTGTCATTATGAAATGGTAAGAGATGGCAATACTTTAGCTATCGTTTAGCGTACACTGTATTATAATGAATAATGAGGATAGCAGGTACCTACGTGTGCTGGAATGGGACATAGGGTACTTTTTATCTGGGTACCGCGTGAGCGAAGCCGCGGGCGGCTGCTAGTCTACTATAAATGGTAAAAGGCCTTAGTTAGTTTAGTTTTTAATAAATTCTGCTCATTCCTCCAGGAAGCCATGCGTAAGATGACAGAGGAGGACAAGCGCAAGATCCTGCAGCAAGTGGAGCTGTTCCGCCGCGAGAAGATGACGTTCGACGTGGAGGTCGCCAAGTGGGACGACGCGGGCAACGACATCATCATGCTCGCCAAGCACATGTGCATGATCATGCTCGAGATGACAGACTTCACCAGGTAACCACTACCACTAATTGTTCTGGTCCTTCGATCCGGATTTCTCATTGGTCCTTCGAGCCGGATTTCTGATTGGTCCTTCGAGCCGGAAACTTCGTTGGTCCTTCGAGCTGGATTTCTCGTTGGTCCTTCGAGCCGGAAACTTCGTTGGTCTTTCGAGCTGGATTTCTCGTTGGTCCTTCGAGCCGGAAACTTTGTCGGTCCTTCGAGCCGGAAACTTTGTCGGTCCTTCGAGCTGGATTTCTCGTTGGTCCTTCGAGACGGAAACTTCGTCGGTCCTTCGAGCTGGATTTCTTGTTGATCTTTCGAGCCGGATACTCGCTTACTCTCTATGACTCTTGGCACCGGTATAACTCCATCTAGGAAGAGACTGGGAGGGTCTGGGTGTTGTGGTAGCATGGTACTCGTAGTTTCTGATACCCACGACACAGGGAATCCTAGTGTGGGCTCAGGACTATGTATGTGACTGTTGGCTGTTATTTATTTATTAATTGTACTTGTTGGTAAAGTCGTATCCTCCAACATGATGAGATACAATAAGCAAGTATTCCCAAGGAGGGTTGACGTCAGGCAGGCGGCCGGTCATAAAACACCTTAGCCACAACTCTTACAGCATGATCCAAGGATCATGTGCCGACCCCACATAGAGTGGGATAAGGGCAGGAAGATGATAATGATGTTGGTGATGCGAAAGTTAATTTGTTATCCAGAGGTCGCGGTCCACTGAAGACCACGATGGACGTCATAAACGCCGCCAAGAAGATCTCCGAAGCCGGCACCAAGCTGGACAAACTCACACGAGAGATCGCTGAGCAGGTAATAAAAATACACACACATATCACGCCCATATCCTAAAGTAAGTATGTTCGTATGAGCTAGTTGCCAACTCTTGTGACGGAGTTTTTAGGCGACCTAAAGGCCTCCGTCGTGGCTTAACGACTTAAGCCGGGACCGACAATTTAACGTATCCTTAATGGGGTGGACAGAGCCACAAGTAATCATAAGAAAACTTGCAGCCTATAACCTGCCATCAATGTCCATCGTGATGAAAAACTAAAACTAAGGCCTTTAACCATCTATAGTAGATGATTTATACAGCGTCAGGAGGCGACTTTTACCTTCACAAACGGGACGCTGTAGTGCCCGGGACGAGTTAAGATGGAGTAGGCTTACAGCACCTATTCCATCCTCTCAGCTTAGTCGGCCTTGTCCACAGGAAAGACATGGTCAATACGTGCGGAGCTGACTAAGCCGCGGGTTTCCTCACGATTTTTCCTTCACCGTTTGAGAGTACTGGGATAGCGCATATAAATTTTTCGCACAGAAAAATCCATTGGTACATGACCGGGTTTGAACCCACGACCTTAGGATCGGAAGGCGGGGTCACTACCAACTAGACCACCAGTGCTCTCACCGCCTCTTAAGCTTGCACTATGGACACCAAATGGCTGATAGAATACTTATATACTTTTTTTTCTAAATGTATACTTACTTATAATTATTATTACACCCAGACCCGGAAGAAATATTTGCAGAACATACAAACATTTCTCTCTCTCAACATTATTTTATTCTAAGGACAAAATGTTTTAAATATTTTTTCTCATAGAATTGTTTGATTTCAGTGCCCAGAATCATCGACCAAGCAAGATCTCCTCGCGTATCTACAGCGCATAGCTCTCTACTGCCACCAGATACAGATCACCAGCAAGGTGAAGGCGGACGTTCAGAACATATCCGGAGAACTCATCGTCAGCGGGGTGAGATAACACATAGATAAGATATAGATAATGTAGTGAGGGTAAACAGATCACCAGCGCAGTCAAGGCGGACGTTCAGAACATATCCGGAGAACTCATCGTCGGCGGGGTGAGATAACACATAGATAAGATATAGCTAATGTAGTGAAATAATAATAGTGAGGGTAAACAGATCACCAGCGCAGTCAAGGCGGATATTCAGAATATTTCCGGGAGAACTCATCGTTAGCAGGGTGAAATAACACATAGATAAGATATAGATAATGTAGTGAGATAACACATACATTAATCTAAGTCTTAATTTAACTTGTCTTAATGTCTAAGAAACATTTATGCGTTATCCTGGTTTTCATTTTACATCCGTTTTCCATTTTGGGATTGTTTTACAGGATAAAAAGTAGCTTATGTCCTTCCCCGGGGCAATCTATCACTTTGCCATATTTTATTAAAATTTGTTCTATGGAACATGACGTCATCTAACAAAATGACACATTTTCTTCTCAATTTTTTCCATAGAACTACATACTAGCTTTTCACCCGAGTTTCATGCTATAGAGCAAAATAGGAATCAGATTTTCCCAAAATCTTCCATGAGAAGCTAAATGATACTAATAATGACAAATATTCCATCAAAGAACTAAACCAATCAAACATCTGCCTGGGTAAAATAATCCTACAAATCCTACAAAAAATCGAAAGAATGGATATTCTTTCTTATAGGTCTTATTTACATTGTCCTATAGAACAATTTGAGAATTAAAAGTGTTACATGTTCCATAATACAAATATAAAATAAGAAATATAAAAACGTATATCAACGATTTTCCTAGAATAACGAACCACCATATGACTCTTTTTGCAGATGACAGCACAATAATTTTTACAGGTACTGATAAGACGACCCTAAAACTTGACATAAACGATACATTAGGTAATATAATTAATTGGCTGACATCTAATAATTTAAAAATAAATTTAACTAAAACTTTTCTAATGATATTTAGAAATAAAGCAATTAAAATATCTAATATTGACATTAACTATTCTGGACATAAAATAGAAGAAATTGACATGACTAAATTCTTAGGTTTAAATATTGACTCTACCCTAAACTGGAAATCTCACATAGAAACTCTTTGTTCTAGAATTAATAGCTTCTCATATGCACTATACATGCTGTCAAAGACTGCGAGTAAAACTACGCTCTTAACTTCATATCACGGGTATGTTGCATCCCTTCTAAGATATGGTGTCATCTTCTGGGGAAATTCTATTGATAAAGAAATGGTTTTTAAGGCGCAAAAGAAATGCATTAGGGCTATTTGTAAACTGAAACAGATCGAAAGCTGCAAGCCACACTTCAGAAACCTTAAGATTTTAACTCTTCCTTGTGTATATATTTTTGAAGTGGCTCAGTTTGTCAGGAGCAACCGACATCTCTACAATACTTTTAGAAGTGAGCGTCAACACAACAAACTTACATGTCCACTGTACAAAACTTCTCTACTCAAAAACAGTATACTCTGTATGGCACCAAAGGTCTATAATCACTTGCCAAGATTCTTGCTAGAGACAGTAACTGACAACATCTTTAAATTAACATTAAAAAAAATGCTGCAAGAAAAGGTGTACTATAGCGTTGACGAGTTCTTTAATGATACATTTTAAATGAATTGTGTGTTTGTTAATTATTATTTTATCTGTTTTGACATGCCATTTAATTTTGTAATATTGTTTGTTTAATTTTGTTTAATATTGCATGCTTGTTTAGCCGTTAATGGAGGACCTTAATTTTATATCTACATTGTTAATTTTACCCATTTTCGCAATAAATTGAAATTGAAATTGAAATTGAAAAATTGAAAAAAAAATATTTTATTCTGTCCGATGATGTCATGTTCCATAGAACATATGAGAACTACCCGGAAGATAGATAGATAATACAGATAGATAATACTTTATTGTGTACACCAATATACCAATAAAAAAAAATTTATAAAAGTTTACATAATTATTCTGGTATCCACAATTGGCGGCCTTATCGCTAGAAGCGATATTTGACTGGCAACCTAAATAATAACTAAAAAGTAAAAAAGAAGAATGTAGTAAAACTAAACTTAACATTATATACACGCGTGGAGCTTTCCATTGACGACAAGTTTGGGTGATGAGGATTTTGGCTGGCCCTCGAACTAGTGTAAAACTGTATCTCGACAGTGTTAAAATGAATAAACTATTTTGTAACGTGTTCCAGCTGGACAGCGCCACGTCCCTGATCCAAGCTGCGAAGAATCTGATGAACGCTGTGGTCCTCACCGTGAAGGCGTCCTACGTGGCCTCCACCAAGTACACCCGCCAGGGAACCATCGCCGTGAGTACCCTCACTTCTCAAAAAAATCACCAACGTAATTTGTCATGATTATCCCCCGAATACTCAAACGCATCTCAGAGTTGAGCACGCGTTTGCACTCAAATGACGATTTTTTGACAGATTTTCATCAGGAACTGTCAAAAAACCGTGAGTTGAGACGTGCTCAACTCTGAGTCGCGTTTGAGTATTCGGGGGTATATGTTGTAAAAGTCGACTAAGTATCTAGTATCCTCTCCAACTTCATGGACCTATATGAGCGATGGGCTGATCACCTGTCACCATGGTTCACCATATCCATCTTGGGAGTCTTGGATCAGAAGTGGCTGCAAGTTTTCTTATGATAACTTGTGGTTCTGCCCACCCCGTTAGGGATACGGACGTGATATGTATGTATGTAAAAGGAAATTTTAACATTTATTCCTTGGCTTCCCTTATGAGAAGATAATGATACTCTTCCAGTCTCCGAACGTAATATGGCAGACTAAAAATAGCCTATATGTTAATCCAGTACATGTACTATGTATATTCCAAGTTTCATTCAAATCCGTTCAGCCGTTTAGGCGTGATTAAGGCACAAACATCCAAACATCCTCGCAAACTTTCGCATTTATAATATAAGTAAGATGTTTATCACTCTCTCTCCTCTTCCAGTCACCGATCGTAGTGTGGCGGATGAAGGCTCCCGAGAAGAAGCCCCTCATCCGCCCGGAGAAGCCGGAGGAGGTCCGCGCCAAGGTCCGCCGCGGCAGCCAGAAGCTGCAGCCGAGCCCCGTGCGCGCCCTGGCGGAGTTCCAGAGCCCCGCGCCGCAGATATAAGGTCAATATGACAAAGTTGCTGACCGTGACAAATTGAAAATGGCAAAGTTGGTGACCGTGACAGTAAAATTGGGTACCACGACAATATTGGTGACCGTGACATGACGGGTAAATTGGGGCCTACGTTAATATTAGTGACCGTGACAGGTATATTGGGGACCACGACATTATTTATGACCGTGACAAAGTGAATATGGCAAAAATGGTGACCGGGTTAAAGATGACTTCCTTGACGGTCACAGCCGTAAATATGCTAACTACAACGTGTGGTAACCCAGACAAAGTTGATTGTTTTTTGACAAAATGTCATCCAATTCTGACAATATATTGACTCTGGCGAACTCGATAATGCTGACAGAGTCGGCGACCCCGGCATCGATAATGCTGACAGAGTCGCTATACAAAGTCGCTGATTCTGCCTTACTTGTAATTTAACAAAATTGACTGGTATTTTGTTTTTCAGACGGAACAAAGACAACATGGAAAGCAGTATTTATCCACATTTATTATTATAGGGACCTTAAGTTAAATACTACGTTTATTATAAGCTAAAACTAGCTTTGTATGTTTGTTTGTGTGGTACAAATATTCAATCCTATTATGTAATCATAATCATACCCCCGAATACTCAAACGCATCTCAGAGTTGAGCACGTCTCAAGTGACGAGTTTTTGACAGATTTTTCATCAAAAACTGTCAAAAAACCGTGACTTGAGGCGTGCTCAACTCTGAGTCGCGTTTGAGTATTCGGGGGTCAGCAAAACTATTTGCCTTTACGGGCGTGAATAGTCCGTCCGTCTGTCAGCGGTCTGTATCTCATGAACCGTAATAGGTAGAGTTGAAATTTTCACAGAGCGTCTATTCATACAGCCCGCTGACAGACGGACGGACAGCGGAGGCTTAGTAATAGGGTCCCGTAGGCAGCCTTCGGTTACGGAACCCTAAAAATCCGTTTTTATAACAGCCAACAGTCACATACATAGTCCTGAGCCCACACTAGGATTCCCTGTGTCGTGGGTATCAGAAACTACGAGTACCATGCTACCACAACACCCAGACCCGGAAGAAATATTTACAGAACATGCAAACATTTCTTCCGCAGCGGGAATCGAACCCGCGCCTCTTGCGTCTGCCGAGCAATCGCCCAGCATGCTACCGAGGCCGTCATAGAAAGCACCATCCGTTTATATTATGTTGTGCTCATTGTGTACTATTTCTTACTATATTGAAATGGCTTGTGATCTATTCTGAAATTCACAAAGAATGCTGGTCTGAATCCCGCTACTTCCATATCGTACTATCTTACTGTATTATAAACTAGCTGCCGCCAACGGCTTCGCTCGCGTGGTACCAGGATGAAAAGTAGCCTATGTTATTCCAGAACACATACTATGTATGTTCCAAGTTTCATTCAAATCCGTTCAGCCGTTACGGCGTGATTGAGGCACAAACATACATCCTCACATCCACACATCCTTACATCCTCATAGCCTCATATCCTCACATCCTCACAAACTTTTGCATTTATAATATTAGTAGTGTGAAAGTTTGTGAGGATGTTTGTATTTTTGTGCCTCAATCACGCCGGCTGAACGGATTTGAATGAAACTTGGAACACACATAGTATGTGCGCTGAATAACATAGCTACTTTTTATCCTGGTACGATGCGAGCGAAGCCGCAGGCGTCAACTAGTTCCATTATAAATTAACCTCTTATTCATAAACACTTTGAAGTCTTAACTATGAACTTGAATAAAGTATTTTTTAATATGTACATGCATATCACGGTCGTTTACCCTAATGGGGTGGGCAGAGCCACAAGTAATCAAAATGCTTTTTATACTTTTGTAGTACTTAATAAACTTTCAAGACCGATTTTAAAAATACACCATAGTCTTGTGATTTTGAATCAGAAGTGGTTGCAAGTTTTCTTACGACTTGTGGCCCTGCCCACCCCTTTAGGGATACGGGCGTGATAATATGTATACGTACCATAGTTTACAAAATGAAAGCCGGACTTTGAGGTGTTATGAATAAGGCTAAAACTTAATCAACTCAAATTTACATAACAAATTATGTATTAATTAATCGAGCATCGAATACATTTTCGTAATGAATCAAAGATTGACGCCGTGGCAGCCAAATTTTTGTATTTCTAGATGTATTTGTAGTATTTTGTATTCACCGCTATTTATATTAAAGATGGCGTTGGCTTCCTTACATATATTCCTTCTAATATTTTAAATATGACATGTTCGTATGAGCTAGTGGCCAACTCTAGTGACGGAGTTTTTAGGCCGCCTGAAGGCCTCCGTCATGGCTTAACGACTTAAAAGCCGGGACCGACAGTTTAACGTGCCCTCCGAAGCACGGGAGCGCTCAGCTCGTAATGCCACTTGCGGTCACCAATCCCAATTGTGTCCGCGCACAACGTTGCTTAACTTCGACGATCAATCAAGAACGTCCAAGCAAGCTACGCCTCGAGCGCTTCAAAATGTTACGGATGATAACGATATACGTATCTGTGGAGATTATAAAATAACTATAAATTCGAAATTGAAACGCGATCATTATCCTGTTCCCCGTATTGAAGATTTATTGGCGACGCTAACCCCCGAATACTCAAACGCATCTCAGAGTTGAGCACGTCTCAAGTGACGAGTTTTTGACAGATTTTCATCAGATACTGGCAGAAAACCGTGAGTTGAGACGTGCTCAACTCTGAGTCGCGTTTGAGTATTCGCCACAAGTGAAGCCACACAAAACCGTGCTCCTGCAAGTAAACACACACGCTCACGCACACACCTACACTAAAACCATGCTCATCGCCCTTAGTACGTCACGAGTCTTAAAAATAGAATTATGCCTTCCTGTGTAGTGAAAACTTGTAAAATAAATAAAAAAAAAAAAAAAATCACTTTATTTCAAGCAACTTAGTGGCTCATAACAGTGGTAGTAAAACAGAAGCAAATCACATAAAAAGTCTCACGGAATCACTTTTCACTTGTAAGTACTTCAAATAGCATCGTTTCTTAATTATTATACTATGAATTTAGGTTACTTGGAACACACAACCTCAAAACCTTAGACACACATAGATAAAAAGGTGGCTTCAGTTTTGTTGTTCGCGGCGCGGTGTCTTTTCTTTTTATTTGGTCTGAGGTCTGAGTTAACAAGCCATCCTCGTCGCCAGTAGAACAATAATGAAACACCGAGGTTGGACTCTTGACTGCTTTATTCATAAATCGGACCTACCCATACAAACACCCTGTCAAACATTCAGATTTATAATATTAGTAGGGGTATTTTAATATTCATTCGAAGCTACCGCCATCTGTATTGCTTTAGTTATAAATGTTATGTACAGTCAATGGCAAAACTGTTTGGAACGTTTACAGAAATAATAAAATAATAGTATTGGAGAGATGAGTCACATTATTTTTAATGAAAAAATATAATTTTCGTTTTCACTTTGCTTTTGGGGTTTTCGAAGCGACAACGCCTAAGAAGCTACTAGAAGCAAACTTGTTTTAAAGATATAAAAAATGCAAGAAAAAAGTACAGTATATTGCAGACTGCTTTTGTCGTTGACTGTACAACAGATAGTTTAATATAATATTAAATTATTTAGATTTATAATACTCATATATTGCCTAGATTTACCCAACGTTTTCGATTTATTATACCTCTTAAGTTTTTTTTATTATAAGTACCTACCTACTATTCTTTGGATATGGCAACGCTGAAGAAATCATTTTGATGTATTTGCGAAGCAAAAATGTGACATGTGCAAACTAAAAGAATATGAATCACTTTTGAACATGAAATTACTACAGTAGTTTTTTTTAGTAACAGATTTTTTTTATTAAAATTATATCTTTTCTTTGTCAAAATATCTCCTACGTCCTCGTAAACTGTACTCGGGTTATTTTAGTGTCGCGGCACATCTGCTGTAAGTACGGCGCAGAAAGATCGATTAAATACGCTCGCAAGTGTACAGTAGCGGATTTGCTCACCATAATCGAAGTAGAACTCTGTTATACGTTAACGAAACGTGTTTATTCAAAAAGAAAATTACATTTTAAAATGTTTTTCTTTGGTTAAAAACACAATAAGATAAAAAATCTTGAAAAATCCATAATTTAAGTATGTTTTGATCTAAATCTCCGGAACCCTACCATATTTTCAGATGAGTCTTACTTTGCTAGGTAGGAAATGACTAATTCTTCAGTTGGAACCAGTTTTTTTTATTCATTATGTAGTTTTCTTGTAATTACCAGTTATTTGATTTCAATATTTTGCGCGGTCTCACTCTGTCTCTCTTTTACACACTCGACATCCTTAGCGCTATCTCTTTCTAAATCGGTCTAGACGCGATGGTACTGAACGCTTCTAAAACCTAATGACACATCAGCAGTAAAAACATTGCGAGCGTATTTAGCCGAACTTTCGGCGCGCCGTACTAATAGTAAATGTGCAGCGACACTTACTTCGCTCCCTTTATAAGTAAGGTAGGTACTTGCTTAACTTATTAAGACGTTATAATTTACTTAGCTTTAGTGATTTTTATAGTGTCCGACTTATAAAAAAAATCGTACGTTAAATAAACCCGCGGGAAAAGTTCTTTTTTGCTCACAGAAGTGTAATTTGTCTATTATTTCAGGTATTAATTTATTTTACGTAAAATACTTATAAAAATCTGAATAATATAAATTGGAAAATCCTTTGTATGTAAACATTCAAATCAAATCATTTTATTTTTCGAAACAAGGGTTTAACAATAGATTGTAGAAAATAATTATGTAGGTAAAAACTTGATAGGCTTTTTAGCATGCGAACATAGAATATTGAAAATACATCTTTAAAAAAAAATATTTTATGGTCACATACCTTTACAATAAATTAAATTATATAATGTCAAAAATATGTCACATTTTCCCGCGGTTTATCAGTATTCCGTGTTAAATCGGGTTTCCACCGCGAAGGAGTAATGAGCGGGAAATTGCTAGCGGAATGGACTCCTGTTTTAATAAAATAGAGTCACATTTCCACTAACAAAGAGAGTTAAAGTTTGAAGGAAAATAAGAGGTATGAGCGGAGCGAGAAAATGAGTAATCACTCCAGTCGCATTATTTATTTATTATAAACATAAATACAACATTACAGATATATAGGTACTAAATCATGTTTACGGACACATCAATCACCATGTTAAAAATAAAATAAAAAAATTACAAAAATAAGCAATTAAACCATGACCATGATCATGATTATGACCCGCTCACCCTTTTTCTTTAGAAACGTTACTATGTAATTTGCTTACTACCATTCTTTATTAACAGAAAGAAACTTATTAAAAATACAAATATAATTTACAAAATACATATAAAACAGTCGGGCTATCTAAACGCCGTTGCAAACGGTCTATAGAATCTATAGTACCTAGGTATAAATAGCTTCGATACTGAAAACCCGGCAGAACTGAGCGAGTTAATTTCAACTCTTTCTGCTCGCTCAGTCCTTTCCTCTCGACTATTTGTTGGTGGGAATCATCGAGCATTTAACTAATAGAGTAGTAAAATGAGCCATCCAATTGCACAACTGATATGATGATTATTTGTATTCCACTTAACAAACATTGCTATCGATATCGATATGAATATTTTATTGCACAGCTCTAGTTCAATACTTGACGTTGAGTCGGCCAATCAGAGCGCAGGGGCGGGCCCACTGTTTTGGTGGAATTCGTTTTCGAACAAAACGAATAACATTACTGCTCTATTCAGTTATATGCTCGATGGTGGGAATACAAAAATGGAGTCATTCAAGAGTCCGCTTCGCTCGCGGTGAGAGTCGGAACACAAACTTGTGATTTATTTATTCCATGTAGGTAAACAGAATGTGTAATCAATATTTTATACCAATACTGTTTGCAGTTTTCCAATTTTCTACGAAATATTTCGAGTATTTGTAGTGGTTTAGTATAATAAAGTATATAATACCCTGATAGTTGTTTCATTTTGTAGGATGTATTTAAGATTCCCTGAAGTCTAAAGTAGATTCCGGAGGAATTGTTTTATGTAAGTAAGATTGTGAACTAGTTTCAACTCTTGAAATATTGCCATACGAAAAAAACCTTATCCTTGAATGTCAGCTCAAAAGCGTGGGAAAAATATTCCCTTTGACCTATAAAGGGTAAAATACATGAATCGGGCACTAGACTAGAAGTAGATTGGAGTTTGTACGATTGCCTGTACTTCGATGAGGGGTGTTCACGCAATGGTGCGAGGCTCATTGCTGCCTAGCGATCCACGCAAGATGGACGTACAAGTTAAATTATATTTATTTACAACAAAGTAGGTTTAGGAAAGTATTCTACCCAAAGTACAAGCTTTGCTTAGTTTGGAGCTAGATGGCGCTGTATGAAAAGTCTACAAATATTTATTTATAATATAGAGCCATGGAGTGCAGTGTTTTGTAAATCAAAAGAACGGACAGGGTTTTTTAAGCTAGGTACCATTATTTTGTATTTTATTGTTACAACTATCAAATATAAAAATCGGTGAAACTTCCGAAGTCTCCTGTACTCTATGTTGGGTCCCCCCAAATCCATTTATTTCATTCATTCATTTATCTGTCAATGTCACATTCCAGTGCGCGTTTTTGTGACTGACATTTCTTTTCGTTATGTTTTTTGTGTTTTTCATATTCTGCTTATTCCCACATAACTATTTGTTTTTGTATCCACCGTCACAATCATAAAACATGAATTGACTCGGTGTTTATTTACCACAAGTGCTTCGCTTCGTATGTTACATAACTTGTACATTCATACCACATTGGAAAGGAGGTAGGTATTAAAAATCAATCTTGTCCAAACACTAAAATTTTAAAATATTGCATAGGTTGCAAAAGTTCCTTTCAAATTAAGCTTTTTGCTGATTCTATAAACCAATAGTTTGCACGTGTAACAACTGGCTTTCGCACTCATGATGAGATATCTAGGTGCCGAATAAAAAGTAGGAAGTTGTGTCAATCTGGGTTAATAGGTCCTACATACAGAATATATCAAAATATCTAACACGACCTCGGTGGCGTGGCGTAGGTTCGATTCCCGCTACGGGAGAAATGTTTGTATGTTCTGCAAATATTTCTTCTGGGTCTGGGTGTTGTATTATATAGGTATGTATGTATTTACAAAAATACTAAGTATTCTATATGCCATTTGGTGTCCATAGTACAAGCTTTGCTTAGTTTGGGCTAGATGGCGCTGTGTGAAATGTCCACAAATATTTATTATTTATCTGGTCTACCATCTATGATTTTGTAAAGACTACTTACCTTATAAAATACTTAAATCCAGACAATTTTATTTTTGATCTCTTAGTTTTTCCTGTTATCTTCCTTTCTGGGCCACTGGGCATATTCCATACATGCCAATGATAGAGCACACCCCAAAGCTCTAGCTCAATGACCTATAAGGCAGATTTAAGATTGCCACCAGCCACTTCTTGATTTTAGAGGAAAAACTAAGGCCTTTAGGTTTACTAATTTAGCTTGTAAGTTACTACTAACACAATATGGATCAATGGTCTGAAATAAATACATTTTATTTTATTTTTTTTTTTACCAGAAAACCAGCGTTGCATCAGCTCCTTGCTGACAATAATGCTGAGGTGGCGCCTTTTGGTTCATCACATCACTTGCTTAGCTACTCTTAGTTTTTATATAGTCGTTGTAATTAAGCAAGTGTGATGAACCAATAAACATATTTTCTTTCTTTTAACATCTATAGTAGATGACTTATACAGCATCAGGAGATAGATAGATAAAAGCTTTATTTGACTGACACAACAACATTACACAGACACATAAGAGGAGTACAAAAACTAACACATAAAATGAAAAAACTAATAACTAACAATACGAATTGTTCAATAAAAGAAGGAGGCAACTTTTTACCTTCACAAACGGGACGCTGTAGTGCCTGGGACGAATTAAGATAGAGTAGGCCTGCCCAGCACCTATTCCATCCTCTCAGCTTAGTCGGCCTTGTCCACAGGAAAGACATGTGAAGTTTGTTGCGGAAAAGTGGAGCGCTGTAACATAAATGGTATTTTCAGTTTTCACAAGCAATAAAATAATATAGGATAATTATTTTGTATTCCAGCTGACTCTAGCCATGGACGATGATATAGACATAGAGGAGCATGATATCCTGGACCATCCCCAGGTGAAAGCCGTCTTCCCGGACTTGTCCAAGATACTGATACAAGTTCACTATCCGGAAGGTAAGTTTGTCAAGCTATATCATAATAAATAATTATGTAACTCCCAACAGTCTCATACATAGTCATTGACGGTCTCGGTGGCGTGGCGGGCGATTGCTAGGCAGTGACGCAAAAGGCGCGGTTTCGATTCCCGCTGCGGAAGAAATGTTTGCATGATCTGTAAATATTTCTTCTAGGTCTGCGTGTTGTGGTAGCATGGTACTCGTAGTTGCTGATACCCACGACACGGAGTCCTAGTGTGGGCTCAGGACTATGTATGTGACTGTAGGCTGTTATTTATTCATTGATTATTTACTATGACTGGAAATTGATATTCGTAGCCGTTATTCAGTTTTACCAGTCGATAGAGGGTAATAAATTACATGTAACTGCATTTTTAACTCAATTCAGCCAAATATTTCATTTATTCAATTTACTCAGGAACCAGACTAATATATATGTGTTTTCCTGGGCCTAAAAGCTCCGTCACAAGAGTTGGCCACTAGCTCATACGAATTTACTTACTAATAAATAAGTTTGTATGAGCTAGTGGCCAACTCTTGTGACGGAGTTTTTAGGTTGCCTAAAGGCCTCCGTCATGGCTTAACGACTTAAAAGCCGGGACCGACAATTTAACGTGCCCTCCGAACTACGAAAGCACTCAGCTCGTAATGCCACTTGCGGTCACCCATCCCGATTGTGACCGCGCACAATGTTGCTTAACTTCAACGATCAATCAAGAACGTTTAAGCAAGCTACGCCACGAGCGCTACCTGGGTTAAACAAATGTTTTTCTTGTTACAGCAGCATTATTTGAGGAAGCACCAGCAAACCCAGAATTTAATAACCTACTGGAAGAAAGGCAGGGTTATAAAGAAAACTTAGAAGAGATCATTGAAGACTCATCGAAAACTGTCCAGTCGGGAAACAAGGAAGGGAATTTTGAAAAGGAGGTTTTAGAAGAGGCTCATATAATCTCAGATAGTGAATGTAATGATGATATGGTGTCAGAAGTTATTATTCACCAGGATTTAATAGAAGTTTACAATGAAAACGAAGAAGTCAATGCATATGAAGGAGTTTCCGAAGGTGATAAGGCATCTGATGTACTGTTAGATGAAGTAGAAGATACTGATACAATTGTTATTTTCAAAGATAAGGATGGAACTATAAGAGAATCAAATGACAGTCAAGAGATTACTGATTCAGAAAGGAAAGACACTGAAGATACTCCAGTGATTGAAAATGAAGACAATGATGCTGAAGAAGTTAATAAAATCTTAGAAGATGATTCGAGAATTGAAGAAGAAGCGCTTATAGAAAATGATGAAGAAGCAACAGGAATAGTTGATCAAAATGAAGAATTATTTGAATCTGACCAAAATATCAATGAATACAACGAAGTTGATAGTGCAAATCAAGAAACAGGCACACTTTTTGACACACAAATCCTTATCAAGGAGGAAATCGAGTATGAACCTGAAAACGCAGAATACGATGAAATTCTACAAGAAACTGACTATCTCCCTCCGGAAGATATATACCATTATAACAATAAGATTATTTTAGGATCGAAACCTAGTCCTTACAAATTAGTAGATAAAGAACTGATAGTATTACTAGATGATTGGGATGTACACTTAAACAATAGCCAAAGCTATTGCAGAAACTGCCAAACTCTTTTCACGACACCCAACGCTTTAGACGCGCATCGCATGACCGTCCATTCGTTACTCGCCCCTATAACCAACCGCGCTATCAAAAGTACAGCGAAAAGTTCAATTAACATAGCTAGAAAAAGTACTGCTAAAGTAAAAAACTCTGATCATCTATCAAACTCAACATATTGCAATCATTGTCATGTCACTTTCAAAGACCATACAACATTGATCAAACATTTGTATGAGTTACTGCCGGTTAAAAAGTATTCTTGTAACATTTGTGATGCGACCTTCTTAAATCAAAACAGTCTAGTAAACCATAGCTTGATACATGTTAAGTCAGAACCGAGAAAGATTCTAAAAGCTAAGAAAGGTGAGAATTCTATACTGAAGCAGCTTTTGAATACGGGGTTGAGGTCGATGGCCTCTAAGCCTGTGAAACGTAGTTATCCGATAGCCGATACAAACAATAAAATTTCTAAACCTAACCCCATTAAGACTGAAGTTCCTGTAACAAAGTACAACAGTAGTTATCAATGCATGGTTTGTAATGACATTCTCGATTCGTACGGCCAGGCGCGCCGTCATAGATTCTCCCATCCAGAGTTAAAAAAAAGATCTTTTATGCTCAAAAGACTGGCGTCTAAACCACAGAATTCTAAAGAAAAACTCGTGTACGAAGATGATACAGACAAAAAAAATAAAGTTACTCCGTTTGAGTTGATACCAAAATCTTCGCTCTTTCAATGCTCCAAATGCGGGCTACACTTTGCTTCATGTGTCGCAGGAGTCTCCCACGTCTCTGGGAACAAGTGTAACTCGAAGCAAAAACGTCTTGCATCCTGTAAGATTTGCAAGAAAAAGATGCGTAAAATGGACGAGAACTGGCACAAAAAACAACACGAACTGAGCACCAAGTTCAAGATATACAAAATCACTAAAAACACGTACGAAAGGACGCTCTGCAGGTGCCTCAAATGCGGAGTTTACTTTGAGTACATTTTTCTCAAAAAACATATCAAGAAATGCGGGAAAATACCCACCGTGAAATGTCAGAAATGCAATATCATGTTGCCTAAACAAAAAATCTCGGAACATGCCAAAAGGCATGATGTTGAAAAAATGAAAGCGAAAGATTTTATACTAGTTGACTACGCGGTCATCAATGATAAGACCAAACAGAAAAATGTAGCTAAGAATACACACAAAAGCCAGGAATTGTCTTTCCTCTTAGGCAAGAAGATCCAGAACTCAGTTACGGTCAAAACTGAGCCAACCTCACCGCGACCGAAAATAGTAAACAAATTAAAATTTGAGGGTAACAAAGTAAAAATATACCACTGCAAGCATTGCAGATGCTTCTTTTCTAGGCGAAACATAACCCGATCCAACAAACATCATCTCACAAAGAAGTGTATAGGTAAATACAAATATTCAAAGAACTGCACAGTTTGCGGTTTGCGTGTGTACGGAAAATGTCGTTTCAGCCATGCAAGACTCCATACAGTGCGAAATTTGACGCTTGACGACTTCGAGTTCTACGAATTCGCAACGTTTAAACCCATACCTCTGCCCATCCCAGAGTATCCGGCTTGTGACAAGTGTGGAATACACTTTCTGAACCGCAAAATGATTGGGAACCACATCTGTGGTGAGGATTACGAGAATTGCGAAGTCTGCGGCGATAAATTTGAGAATTCAGCGCTGGCATTGCATTTACCATTTCATAAACATGCAAAAGCCAAACAGGCGCCGGCGAGCCCCATGCTGCCCGAGTTAATGATGAAGTATGAATCTCTGAACGCTATATGGAATATTCTGTTCATCTGCAGAAAATGCGAGCTAGTCACAGATTTATACAACAAAACTGTTGAACACAGTCAAGCTCACTTAAAAAAAGACAACGTACAAACCAACGTCATAAAATGCTACCTTTGTAACCTCAAATTCGACGAAAGCTGCTGGTCGAAACACAGCGAGCTGCATTCCAGAATGAAAATCAACAACAAGGACTTTAAAATCCTGAAATATGCTCCGGAAAACTTGCTCGACGAGTCGTGGTTCCAAATGTTCGAAAGCCTGCCCGAAAAGGAAATACGACAGATTATAGACAGAAGCGTGTTCGGGAGCGAGAGAAGTCTCAAGATGAATCTAGTTAAAGACGGACTGCCGGAGTTCACGATATATTGTTGCAGCAACTGCCAAGTATCTTACGACAACAATAACATCCTGAGCCACGTGAAGAACAAATGTAAAGACTCCAAGTACGTCTGTCGGAAATGTGACGTGGCATTTGACGCTGCTAACACGCTGGAATTTCACGAACTTCTGCACAAGAAGGGAATTAAAAAAGAGGAGTTTAGAATCGTTCATTTCGTTAAGAACACGTGCGAAGCGAAAGTCAAAGGTAAGAAGGAAATGAAGAAAGAACCGCCGAAACCAGTATTAAAGGTGAAGAAGAAAGTAAGCGATACACCAGTGAAGAAAAAAGTCAAAGAGCCATGTATGACACTTTACAAATGTGTTGTCTGCTCTGTGTGTGTACTTCACAAGCAAAACCAACCGTATCACAACTGCTCGCCACCCAGTCGTCTCGCGTACTGTAGTATTTGCAAGCAAAACTACTCCCATACACAAATGATGAAGCATAAGATAAAACATAAGAATGAACCAAAATTCAGGGCCAAAAACATTGAAGTTGTTACCTTCGAACCGACCCCAGATGGTGATGATAAACCTAAAAAGACTTTTCCTAAAAAACTTTCAAGGAACACTAAGGGAGCTAAAAGTGAACCGAAGGTAACCGCGTCAAATTCAAAATGTCCGAGTGAGCAAAGTGACGAATTGAGTTCCTCTAAACATAGCGAATCAGTTACCAGCTTTGAAAGTGTAAATGATACCACGTCTAAACGCAAATCTAGCTCAAACGACCAAAACGATGAAGAGACGAAAACAGCAAAACTTTACAAATGCGACTGTGGTCTACACTACACGTCTTTACGAACTATCAACAAACACATGGTGACTTGCGACAACAATGACGATATATCGAAAGAAAACTGCAGCAAATGTGGACTGCTTTTCCCCACAGACATATTGGTCAGCCACCTATGCAAACACCACAGCCAAAACATAAAACTAACCGTAGAGGAGATACACAAATCAACTGAAGCCAGTCCAAAGGTACTTAAAAACGCGCATATCAAACTGTACAAGTGCAGTGAATGTAACGTCTATTATTTGAACCAAAACTCCTGTTATAAACATACATCCAAGCACGAGCCTTTAGACCCGAAGCATTATATAGAGTGTAAGATGTGCTGTCTTCAATTCAAGATACTATCTCTGCACATTCATATGAAGAAACACCACGAGAAAGAATTTAACTTGGAGAATGTTTTAGTTGAAGAGTATTATCCTAGCGTTAGAAAGCAAGCTCCCAAAATTGACATATATTTTGCTAACGAAAGGTTTCAGAATGTACAAGTGAGCTCTAGTAACGATTGATTTTATATACTTATAAATAATACCCGGTTCCAATAAATCTACTCACGGAAGACGGATCATTTCTAACATAGCAACTTTTTGACAAATAACAACATTAATGTTAATGTCTTGCATTAGTAGAATATTGGAATCAGACATATGCCTGGCCGAAATGAGGCCGATTTCCCAAAACGATAGCACATTCTAATAATATTAGTGCCATCTAGTATGCAATAAAATAATTACAATCACTGACTTATTGGATAGGTCTGATCACGCCTTACTATTTATATTTCATAGATAATAAATAAAAATATATACAAAAAAACAAAATTGTATTTACACAAATGGTGTAGGTACCCCCAATCACGTTTAATTTTTTTGTACAGAACATCTTGACAAAATATTATCATTACATACGGGCATAACAAACAAATGTGAAAACAAATAATACACGATATATCGTAGAAAATATACCGTCATATGCCTTGCTATAATATAAAACACAGCTACGTATGTGATGGCCTTTATTTTCTTTTGTAAAATGACCATTATACTTGAATATATCAATAGGAGAATCATTTGTGCGCAACAGAATAAATATTTTTGGACATTTGACACAGCGCCATCTAGCCCCAAACTAAGCAAAGCTTGTACTATGGGCACCAGATGGCTGATACAATACTTATATACTTTTTTTTGTAAATATATCCTTGTAAATATCCTATATAATTACAACACCCAGACCCGGAAGAAATATTTTCAGAACATAAAAACATTTCTCCCGCAGCGGGAATCAAACCCGCGCCTGTCTAGAATCTGTATTAATTGTTATAATGAATAAACATTAACTTATTAGCGCTTCACCGAGCATGTTACCATTGTAAATAATCTTCGCATCTTAAATACTTTTCTGCAAATAAGAGCACTAGTGGTCTAGTTGGTAGTGACGGTCGTGGGTTCAAATCCAGTCGTGTACCAATGGAATTTTCTGTGCAAAAAAATTGTGTTCGCTATCCCTACTGGGATAGCTGCTCAGCATCTCAGTTCAAACGCTGAAGGAAAACATCGTGAGGAAACCCGCGGCTTAGTCAGCTCCGCACGTATTGACCATGCCTTTCCTGTGGACAAGGCCGACTAAGCTGAGAGGATGGAATAGGCGCTGGGCAAGCCTACTCCATCTTAATTCGTCTCCGCTGGATTTCTTTCGTCAAACAGACTATCACGATAGCACATTACGAGTTTTGTTAGTTATTGCATTTATTTGTAATTCTAAGTGTGCAGATTTATAAGCAAATAAATGATCTTGAAAAATCGTATTTTTATTTTAGGATTATAGAGTAGATGGATGGACTGTGCGAAAGACATGGCAGCCTAAACCAATTCCTAGTAGAAGCATTAAATTGAGGACATATTCCTAGGAATGTATATTTATTATAATGCCTAATTAACTGGTTTGCGCCTATAATTGAGGTGGCACTTAATTTTAATTTATTTTGTCATATTGCATGTGTTCACTTTGTTGGTGCAACTGAATAAATTATCCTCTCCAACATGACGGACCACCTATATGTGCGATGGGCTGATCACCTGTCACCATGGTTCACCATATCCATCTTAGAAGTAAATCAGAAGTAGCTGCAAGTTTTCTTATCTTGTGGCTCTGCCCACCCCATTCGGAATGCGGGCGTGATTATTATGTATGTACATGTATGTACATTCCTAGGAATTATTAGAGATATCTAACTTCTCCGCTGGACTGGGAGTAAAGAAAAAACATAAAATGCGTCCAGCTACTTCTCTCCCCGAGCATGTCGTAAAAGTCGACTAAGGGATAGTATCCTCCAACATGATGAGATACAATAAGCAAGTATTCCCAAGGAGGGTTGACGTCAGGCAAAACACCTTAGCCAAAACTCTTACCCCCGAATACTCAAACGCGACTCAGAGTTGAGCACGTCTCAACTCACGGTTTTTGGACAGTTTCTGATGGAAATCTGTCAAAAAAAAAATCGTCATTTGAGACATGCTCAACTTTGAGATGCGTTTGAGTATTCGGGGGTTACCCACATAGAGTGGGATAAGGGCAGAAAGATGATGATATTAGATATATCTATCTGGGCGTGATTAAGCAGTCAGAAAGGGTTTATATTTGTAGTTAGATTAAAAGACAAATTCATATTAAATTGTATATTTATGTGTGTAGGTGCGCTACAACATAACAATATCTCTTTAAAATACTGTGCCATATATAACTTCAATCTTGAAATATCCTATTATAAGTGCTAATAATGTTATAGGTACTAAGTATTCCTTTTGGATTCACCGTGATATTGTAAATACCTTTAGATTATTAGTGTGGGGAACAGAGGTTAACCTGGGTACAAATTCATTCTTATGCAATAGTATGTTACTACTTATTTACTTCAGTTATTTTATAGTATTATGTATGGCTACATCTGTTTTTGTTTAAATAAATTTATTCTTATTATTCTATTATAACCTCGCGAGATCGTAAACTGTCGAACATCTGCTTAGATCGAAATTAGAAGATTATTTGTGAAAAATTACGCGCGAAGCGAGCAGAAATTTAAAACAGCATGTTACGGTTCACAATCTTTCGACAATTTACAATCTTGCAGGATTATAATCTACCGGTATTTACAATTTTACGATGACATATCCAAAAGGAATACTTAGTAGGTACCTATAACATTATTAGCACTTATAACAGGATATTTCAATATTGAAGTTTGAATTTTCCGATATTTCGGCGCGCCATGATGACGAAAGAAGTTAAATAATAATTTTACAATCTCTTAATTTTTCAGTGGTGTAATTAGATTTTTTTCTAGATAATTATACTATATACAATTTGCAGCAGTTTTTGGAGAGCCCGACTGTTTCTTTAGAATTTTGTAAGTTAGTTCGTATGAGCTAGTGGCCAACCTTTAAAATATAGTTTACTAGCTGCCGCCCGCGGCTTCGCTCGCGTGGTACCCGGATAAAAAATAGCCTATATGTTAATCCAGTACATGTACTATGTATATTCCAAATTTCATTCAAATCCGTTCAGCCGTTTCGGCGTGATTGAGGCACAAACATCCAAACTCACAAACTTTCGCACTTATAATAGAAGTAAGATATAAGTAAGATTTATGGAAACACAGAACATCAGAATCTACATAATTGAGCTCATAATACTCGATAGTTTGTAAAAAGATGGCGCCAACTAAATGTCAAAATCGTGAATATGATGCAATTTTTCATAATTTCTATCCAACACCACTGAATCACGTCATTACAACAATATCTACATCTTTATATCTACCTAGGCATACAATATAAATTAATTACTACCAGATCAAAATAATCACTTAATTTCATAAATACAACTACATAATACTCAGAAATAGATTATCTTACGATTGACAAAGCAAATAAAAAAAATTGCCAAGTGAACTAATACAACACCCAACAGTCATTAATATACGAACCCACACTAGTCTATGTTCTGTATCAGAAATTACCAACACACCACACAGTCCTGGAAGATATAGGTTCTTACAGAACATGAAATAATTTTTCCGCAGCTGGAATCGAACCCGCGCCTTTTGCGTCTCACCCGCCACGTCACCGAGGCCGACAAGAAATAAGAAAATTTATTTAGCAAGCTAAATCTAAACTAAGTAATACAGTTTTACTTGTAAAGATGTAAAGAAGTTAGCAGTTGTAAAAGTCGACTAAGGGATAGTATCCTCCGACATGATGGACCATCTATATGTGCGATGTGATCACCCGTCACCATGGTTCAACATATCTTGCGTTTTTCGGATCAGGAGCGGCTGCAAGTTTTCTTATGATTACTTGTGGCTCTGCCCACCCCGTTAGGGATACGGATGCTTAAACTTTTCCTCACGGTATTTCTTACAAGGCGCAAAATATACCATTTACAATTACTACACTTTAAACAGGAGTTTTTTTTATTGACATAGATCATAACTTAACAATAATGAGAGGATAGAATAGCTGCTGGGCAAGCCTACTCCATCTTAATTCGTCCCGGGCACTACAGCGTCCCGTCTGTGAAGGTAAAAGTTGCCTCCTGACGCTGTATAACTCATCTACAATAGATGGTAAAAGGCCTAAGTTCAGTTTAACAATAAATCACTTGCAAGAATTCTTAATATGCCGCCTCAGAACAGTTCTTGTCGCGAATCTATTACTGCACTTCAAACAGGAATACGGCTTGATCCCAGCATGAGCGTTCATATGATTCCTCAGATGCCCCCTCGCAGTGAACCTGGCGTTGCAAATGTCACATGAGAACCTCTTAATTCCCTCGTGGAAGTTCCTTATGTGCGCTGTGAGTTGGCCGCTCTGCTTGTAGCCCTTCCCGCAAAGATGGCAGGCGTACAGTTCGCCCGTGTGCAGCCGCATGTGTTTCCCGAGGCTGCCCGTCTGAGTGAAGGACATGCCGCATATCTCACACGAGGCCACCTTCTCACCGGTGTGGACTCTCATGTGACCTGGGGAATTTAGATGACAATAAGACAAAGGAAATGTTTCTGAGGCCCGGTCTTTGTACACCGGACAGAACAAGCTAAATAAAACAGCTCGAGAGTCGCATTCGTACACGGAGGGTTCCGTACAATTATGTACATCCTTACTAATATTATAAACTCGAAAGTTTGCATGTATGGATGTTTGTTACTCTTTCAAGCTTAAACAGCTGAAAGGATTTGAATGAAACTTGGAATATACACAGTATATGTGCTGAATTAATATATAGGCTATTTTTTTTCCGGGTACCTACTACGCGAGCGAAGCCGCGGGCGGAAGCTAGTAAATAATTATTACAATATTTGTGGACATTTGACACAGCGCCATCTAGCCCCAAACTAAGCAAAGCTTGTACTATGGGCACCAGATGGCTGATAGAATACTTATATACTTTTTTGTAAATGCCTACATACTACCTACTTATCCTACTTATATTATAAATGCGAAATTTTGAGGAATTTTGAGGATGTGAGGATGTATGTTTGTGCCTCAACTACGTCGCAACGGCTGAACGGATTTGAATGAAACTTGGAATATACATATTATGTGTGCTAGAATAACATATAGGGTACTTTTGTCGAGGGGCAAAAGCTAATAATACATAATACTACAACACCCAGCCCTGGAAGAAATATTTGCAGAACATAAAAACATTTCTCCCTTAGTAATAATCAAATAATCGCGCGGGTAATCGAACCCGCGCCTCTTGCGTCTCAGCCGAGCCCGCCAACATAAATGAATGAAAAATGAAAATGAAAAATGTTTATTGCTTTGGCTTATTATAAAAATATTACAAGGTTTTGGAGACTCCTTTTAAGCAATAAGTATGCTTGTGTTAGGAGTAACCACTCTTATATAACAGGGTTTACATTTGTTCCAGAAACGTACCTTTATTATATAAACACTAGCAGCCGCCCGCGGCTTCGCTCACGCGGTACCCAGATAAAAAGTACCCTATGCCCCATTCCAGCACACGTAGGTACCTACTATCCTCATTATTCATTATAATATAGTGTACGCTAAACGATGACTAAAGTATTGCCATCTCTTACCATTTCATATTGACAAACAGTGACAGGGCTAACTTTAAGCAATGGCTAACTTTAGAGAACGAATATGAATAATAGGGTATGTAAGTATATTCCGTAGTTTTTGCGTGAAAGAGTAACAAACATACCTAAATCAAAAATTAAGAAATTTCGGTGAATTTAGTAAAAATTTTGAGAGTTAAGGTAAACTTTTCAAAACGCAACGATAGCGCGTGAAAATTTGATCAGAATTAGCAGCGACATCTAGTTATCAGACGTAGAATTACGTCAGAACTCCATGAATAATCAAGATTGAAAACTTAGCCAGTAATAATTTATGCTTCCTTTCACAGGTACTTTGACATTGACAATTCCTTTTCCATATGTTTTGTATCATCTATTACTAATCTGTGTGTATCATCGCTGTCATATGTCAAAATAAAAGTATTCTATTTTTCATGAAAAACATGCCAAAAATAAAGAATTTACAGGTAATTATGACATCAACTAAATGAGAAAAATCGGCTCTTTAATTTGATATAGGTTATGTGCAGTTTTAGACCAAAAATTGATTCCAGGTTTTCATCCCTTTTCACCCCTTTAGAGGTTGAATTTTGAAAAATCCCTTCTTAGTACACCCCTACGTACCAAGGTTTACCTACACTGAAAATTTCAAGTCTCTACGTCCAGCGGTTTAGGCTGTGCGTTGTCTGTCAGTCAGTCAGTCAGTCAGGACAAAGATTCTTATAATATAAGATTTATGAAGTTTAATGCGCCAGTCTCATAAGAGTAGTAACATAAAACACATACCTTTAAGTATAGTCTTCGTTCGGAACGTCTGGTTGCAAATCTCACAAGGATACGGCCTCTCACCGGTGTGAGATCTCATATGTATAATGAGATGGGAGTTAGAAGTCAACTGCTTCTTGCAAACCTGGCAGGTCGGCCTGACCCTCGGCCTGGAGGGCTGGCTCGGAGCCTCCTTGGCGACCGGCTTCTCCTCGTGAGTCTGCATATGTTTCGTCAGTGTACTGTTAAAGGTGAATTTCATGTCACACTTTGTACATGAATAGGGCTTCTCTCCTGTATGTACCCTCGCGTGCTCCGCCAATATCTCAGGATCGGCGAACTTCTTCTCGCACCTCTCGCACGGGTACAGCTTATCCTGTGCATGTGTGTGCATGTGCCTCTTGAGATTCCCCGCGTGGTTGAACGCCGCGTCGCATTTGTTACAAGCGAACGGCTTAACACCAGAATGAACCCTCATGTGCTTCGTTAAACTGCTTTGTACTGCGAATGTCATGTCACAACTAGTGCAGACGAAAGGTTTAATCCCCGTGTGGATTCTGACATGGCGGGTTAAAGCGCTTTTGTAAGCGAAAGTCTTGTTGCAGCGATTGCAAACGAATGGATTCTCCCTTGTATGTATCTGCATGTGCTTATTTAAGTGATCCGGGTGGGTGAATGCCGCGTTACAACTGTTAAAAGTGCAGAAGAACGGTTTCTCGTTGTGCATTCTGATGTGACTAGTCAGATACGGCTTTTTTCTGAACGTCCTGCTGCAGATATGGCAGGCGAAGGGCCGTTCCCCGGTGTGAATGCTCATATGTCCTTTCAAACTACTCGTGTTGGAGAAGAGTTTATTGCATTTTTTGCAGTACGTATCATAGTTATGTATTCTAAGGTGGGCGAGTAACTGTCTTTTTGATATAAATTTTATTTGACATTCGTCGCAGTTGTAGTACAATTCAGAGTTACTTATAAATACATTTTCTTTCTTAATAGGGGGTGAATCAAAGTCGTCGTTGAGGGAGTTCCGTTCTGTCTTGCAGTCTTCTGCGCTCGTTTCTTGTTTAACAGACACTTCGAGGAGCATGTGTGCGTCGGATGAGTATCCGTCGTAAGATATATTTTCTAATGTCTTTACAGATAGCGTTTGTATCGCACCTATTTTAAAATGGTCTATTGTTTCATGAGTCACCTGCAATAGAAAATGATACTTAACAAGTGACATACGAGAGCACTGGTGGTCTAGTGGTGGCCCTGCCTTAGTGGGTTCAAATACAGTCGTTCACAAATGGATTTTTCTGTTCTCAGGACAGTCTCAAATGGTGAAGGAAATCATCGTGAGGAAACTGGCACGTCGTAGAATCTAAGTAGTTCGAAAGTAAAATAGGAGCTTTTGATACGCCTTTTAAATCCTTTCACCACACTGGTGACGCGACTACCACAAGCCTATAGCAGCAATGAGCGAGTCGGTGAAGTTACCGGCATGTTACTGTGCAGTAGATCGGTGAGGAGTCTCTCGGAGCGCTCCGCCATGTCGCAGAACCGGCGGCAGCGCGTCAGCTGAGACGCGCAGATGTAACACAGGGTACTCGGACGACCATCTCGAGCGATCAACTGAAATGTATACAGAAGGAATTAATAACGGCAAGAATATAAAATTGATGTTAAAATCTGTTAAGACTGCATCTACATACATATTATCATGCCCATATCCCTAATGGGGTGGCCCATCACCCATTCTGATTCTAATTTTATTTCTATTATTATAAAAATTATCCTAGTTTACAATTTTGTTTTTTACAAGTGCCGACCTCACATAAAGTAGGATAAAGGCAGAGATATGATGCATCCAAAATTGTATATGAGTACCTATGAGCGGGTAAAAATATAAGATTTTTTAAAACTACTTACTTTAATTTAATTTCATAATTTAATTTCTTTTGGGGACCTTACCTGCGGTCGGTGATCTGAGCTCTGTTTTCTATCTGTAGGCGAACTCAGATAAAAAACTGAGCTCATTTTTATTTCTTATTATTATACCGATTACCTTAAAGTTTTTAATGTTATTATAGTTTGTCTTGTAACTGTGTTCTAAATAAAGTACCTGAATTTCATAATATCAAAGAAATTGATTTACCTACATCTAGGTTTTTAGCTTGCAAATTAAGTAAATGAAAACAAAGGCGTAATGTACCAAGCTAAAACTAACATACCTTGGCACTGGTGAGTCTCTCGTACAATCCTAGCAGATCATCTTCCACAGCCTCCATCCTCCCGCCGCCGAGGCACACGCGACATACTTCGGAGCCCGACATAGCTGTTCTAGCTGCAAATCGTGACGTGGGTTCGTTACATCTTCAAACCCTCCTCTTTGAGAGAAAAGTTGCTACAGAACTGACGAGTGCTACGCTTAGCACATGTTGCAATCAATTATATCACGATAAAGTTTCCCGATCGTGGAATACGATCAGAATTCACTGTTATTTGGACACATTTATACACCAACCACAACACAAACCACCGCCCGTCGAGAACTGCTATTTGCACTGCAGAAGAAAGATGCATAAAAAAAATTTGGTCAGTGCTATTTGGTCGTACGCATAATAGGACTAATCTTTACTTTATACTGTTGTGTTGTGTTGAGAGTATCTATGTTGTTATGTAAATATAGTACAAACAGTTTGTCCTTTTCGAACGTACAATCGTTCAGAAAAAACAATAAAAAACACAACAAAGTTAATTTTGAGTACCTACGAATGAACTGATAAACCTTTTCATTCCTAGTTTTTTTGCTTTCTTAAGTACCTATCTTCTCTTAACTTGGAAGAATTATTATACCTACCCTACATAAATGTATGCATATGTCGTGAAAGAGAATGTCAGATATTCTATAATCTGTGGTGTTGAGTTCACTCACTTTGATATTAAACGTAAAAATAGCATTACTTACTACTACTCATAATAGGTAGGTACTTAAGTTTGAAAATTGTAAAGGAATAACTTCTTAAATAATAAAACCAAGCATGGTTTCTTGCCTGCAAGTTTCTTTATTGCACTTTACAAAGAAATTGACAACCATTTACTAAACAAAAATAGAAGAAGGCTTTATTCAACAAGCTTATTAGTCTCTCCGTAATGTTGTATTTATGATTATAATAAATAAATGAAATTGATTTTAAAGTGATTTTTTTAACGCATGCAAAAAAATGATTCACAGAATCCAAAAAAATTTATAGTAGAAGTATATTTTTTCAAATTCTTAATTTCTACTGCCAAGAGCAAGTCGTACCTACCTACTAATAAAATTCAGAGGGTTCTGTAGATCAATGACACGAAGGAATACACGATACCTTTTAAAATAAAATAACTATTAAGGACATTTCTAGCCCCAAACTAAGCAAAGCTTGTACTATGGGCACCAGATGGCTGATAGAATACTTATATACTTTTTTTTGTAAATACATTCTAATAATGCTACAACACCCAGACCAAGAAGAAATATTTGCAGAACATACAAACATTTCTCCTACAGCGGGAATCGAACCCGCACCTCTTGCGTCTCAGCCGAGCACTCACCCGCCACGCCACCGAGGTCGTCAAATAAAACTACCTTGAAACTTCATACAACATTTACTTGATAAAATAATATGATTACGCTAAAGTAAGTTCGTATGAGCTAGTGGCCAACTTTTGTGACGGAGTTTTTAGGCCGCCTAAAGGCCTCATGGCTTAACGACTTAAAAGCCGGGACCGACAATTTAATATGCACGGAAGCGCTCAGCTCGTAATGCCACTTGCAGTCACCCATCCCATTGTACGCTAGAGTTTAAAGGATTAAGTTGGGGTACTCTCTCTGAGAGAACATTTAGCAGATCTAACATGTTGTTTCAAATGCTCCCGACGTTTGAATGTCTTGCCGCACCTGTCGCAAGCGTGTGGCCTCTCAGTACAATGAACCGACTGCACATGTTCCTTAAGGTGGCGTGCTTCCAGAAAGGATTTCTCGCATTTAAGACAACAATACGGTCTCTCCGCTGTGTGTACCCTCATATGTCCAGTTAGAGCACATTCCTGGTCGAAGGACAGCGGACATCTGGTACAAGGGTACGGTCTAACTTCTGTGTGGAGACGCTTGTGTTTGATTAGAGTAGTAAGGTGCCCGAATCGCATCTCGCAACGGTTGCAACTAAACGGTTTCTCTCCTGTGTGACTTCTCACGTGGGAAACAAGTTGGGCGCGCTGGCGAAATGCCTTTCCGCACGTTTCGCATCCAAACGGCTTTTGACCTGTGTGGGTTTTCATGTGGGTTTTTAAGTGAGATTTTTGGTTGAAAGTTTTCCCACAAACCTCGCAGGTAAATGGCTTTTCTCCAGTGTGTGTTCTCATGTGCGCTTCGAAGGCGCTTTTGAGCTTGAACTTTTTGCTGCATCTGTCGCAAACATAGGATTTGATGTGACTCCTCATGTGCCTGTTCAAGTGACCTACGTAGTTAAAAGTTTTGTTACAAGAGCTGCAGGCAAATGGATTATCTTTCTCGTGAATTTTCAAATGCGTTTTAAAGTTTAATAGTTTACTGAACTTCTTATTGCATTTGTCACAACTTAAATAGAAGTCACTTTTTGTACTCCTATTGCTTACTTTCATTTTCTCATTGTCCGCATCATGCCTTGGCAACGCCTTGTCGATTTCAACAAATATTTCTTCCTTTACGTTGCCTTCTTCTTTCACAGCTATGTGTTCTTCCTTGACAGTTACAGCAGTATCATACATGTAGACAAATATATATTCACGCCTGTTCCTATCGAAAGTAGGCAGAGAAACCCCACTCTCAGTGCTCAGTAGTTCATCTGTAGAAACATGTTGTGGTGTAGTCATTGATATGTGTTCTGTTGTCAGGTTTAGCTTTGAGATAGAACTACGGGTTACCTGAAACATAACATTATAAAGGAGATTGACAAGCTGAATTTCTCCGCTGGACTGGAAGCAAAGAAAACACATAGAATGCGTCCAGCTGCTTCTCTCCCCGAGCATGCCGTAAGGGTCGAATAAGGGATAGTATCTTTTCCAACATGATGAATCTATATGGGCGATGGGCTGATCACCCGTCATGATGGTTCACCATATCGATCTTGGAACTCTTGGATCAGGAGTGGATGCAAGTTTTCTTATGATTACTTGTGGTTCTGCCCACCCTGTTAGGGATATGGGTGTGATAATAATATGTATGTATGTAAAAAAAGGTGGATTTTTGTTTCTCAATCATGGAGAACGGCTCAATGGATTTTAACGTAACTTGAAATATACATTGTTCATGTTAGCGGCTATGTTTTATCCGGGTACCATAGTACCACGCCAGAGAAAGCTTGTTAGTGATATACCTTAGCGCCATCGCGCAGTACACGTCGGAGGATATCATCAGATCTGAGTGCCATGTCGGAGAATCTGCAACATTTCTGCAGCTGTGAGTAGCAGATGTAGCATAGGGCACCTGGTCTGCCATCTCCTGTGATGAACTGCAAATGAAAAAAGCTTTTTGCAAAATGTCTGATTATCTAGAAGCGCTCGTAGCGTAGCTTGCTTAGGCGTTCTTGATTGATCGTTAAAGTTAAGGAACGATATGCGCGGTCACAAATTGGGATGGGCGACCGCAAGTGGCATTACGAGCTGAGCGCTTCAGAGCTTCGGAGGGCACGTTAAACAATCGGTCCCGGCTTTTAAGTCGTTAAGCCATGACGGAGGCCTTTTGGCGGCCTAAAAACTCTGTCGCTAGAGTTGGCCACCAGCTCATACGAACATACATACATCTAGAAGGCAAGAAGGCTAGGAACAGAATCAGTTTTTTTAACAACGAGCAAATGTGTTCTGGGGTTGGTGTCGGGTAGACCACTCTCCTGCTTTCTTCACGGTTAGCACTCTTCATTTGCATCTTTGAGTTGCATGACAGCTTTTCTCTTGAGTCTTCTTGTATAATTATGAGGGTGTTGTTAGTTACTTTGCCAGTTGATTTGGTGGTGTTGCAACTTATTTCGATAAGCTTGAGCAAAAGTTTTAATCTCTTCAGCTGCTGTGTTGATCTTAAAAAAATAACCAATTTTCGAAAAAAATAGCAGAGTGGTTTCTTGCCTGCATCTTCCACGCTTGGTCGCGTTACGAACAGGTCTAAATGCAACATAGTTTAAGATGTGTCCAAGTGATCCCCGTGACTTTTTGACTTTGACTTTAAGGATCAAAATACAAAATCTAATTGCACAACTGAATTCAGAGTTTCTTATGAACGATGGGACATGAGATATGTTTTTTAGAACGCCATTCTGGAAGCGTTGTATGAAGTTTGTGTTGGAGTTACAAGCTGTACCCCACAATTGAATGCCATAAGTCCAGATTGGCTTCAGGACACATTCACATTTATAAATGAGTAGCTTGAGTAGCTAGTAGCCAATAGAACTAAATTAGTTATAGCTGTCCCTTTTATCTCTATTTAGAGGAAAGGTACAACAAGTAAAATGCTTGATACTGTCAAATTAGGTTGAGTAAAAAAAGTGCATAGGTACCTATAGGTTACCTACCTATAGTAGGTACGTAGACACCTACCTGAACTCCAGTGAGCTTTTCATACGTTACTAGGAGACTTAAATCTTCAACATTTCGTATCCTGACATTGCCACTGGCGAGACAAACTCTGCACACAGACTCCGAGGCGGACATGTAGACTTTTTATAAGTTTGTTTACTCACAAATTACTAACTATTCCGATCTGTCTGCTGGCCTGCCTTTGCTTTTTTATACTACAGCCTTAGTTAAACGCTGCTTTTAATTGTAAATATCGGAAGAATGTAAACAAAATAAACAACAAGCCTTTCAGTTGGTTATTTACACGACGGACGGGTCGTAAATTGTGACTAAAACTCCTAAAACTATTTGTACGTGTAAATAGTTTAGTAACTTCCGCCAGGCTAAACTGGAGCTCACTGAAAACCAACTTTACTGCAACATTATACCGTCATCTATCATTGAGTAGTGAAACTATTTCATCAAAACCGGAAGTTCCAGAAAACAGCTGTTTGAAAACAGTAGGTATTCATTCTGTCAATAATTTTACAGACCTATCAAAATAACCATTTTATTTTCAGCATTTCATAATAAAAGCTAGTTTTGAAGAAAATAACTGTATCGTAGAGTTTATTTATATCTTCTGATGAGAATGAAGTGAAAAACGAAGCATCGAGCGGCATAGATCTCATCTGAAACTTATCACCATTACTCTTTAATTGATTTTTTCTGTCTTACCTTTAATTTATTTTGCTGAATAGAAGTGGTTTTATTGAAAATATTGACTGATATTTAGCTGAAAAGCTGGAGTAATGAGTGCTTCTATGTGCCGGGTATGTCTCGGTGGTGGAGTGAAGATGCGAAGAGTTGAAGACAAACGACTTTCAGAGGTTTATGAAAAACTCACCAGTGCCAAGGTAAATATTTAGTAGCAGGCTGGATTATTATTTATTGCACAAAACATTGCAAGAAAGAAGGGTATAATGCCTGGGCATTTTATACCAGTCAATCCATGAGTGCAAATAAATGTCGTTTATCATTTAAATCCTTTCACTACACTGGTTCGAAACACCTATTGACACAAATAATAAGTTGCAGTATTAAAAAGAATTTTCTTTCCCCATACTGTTCCAGTAGAAAAGAATACTGTGTATTGAACTGTACTTACTCCATATATTTGTCTGAATATTCCAGCTGACCATGCAAGATGGTCGTCCGAGCACCCTGTGCTACATCTGCGCGTCCCAGCTGACGCGCTGCCGCCGGTTCTGCGACATGGCGGAGCGCTCCGAGAGACTCCTCACCGATCTACTGCACAGTAACATGCCGGTAACTTCACAGACTCGCTCATAACAACATCACACTGAGACGATAAATCCAAAGTTATAAATAATAAATATTTGTGGACATTTCACACAGCGCCATCTAGCCTTAAACTAAGCAAAGCTTGTACTATGGACATCAGATGGCTGATAGAATATATACTTTTGCTTATATACGTTTTTTGTAATCTCATATAATACATAATACTACAACACCCAGACTCGGAAGAAATATTAGCAGAACATTCAAACATTTCTCCCGTATCGGGAATCGAACCAGCGACTCTTGCGTTTTAGCCGAGCACTCGCCCGCCACGCTACCGAGGTCGCCTAAGACTAGAAAAATTAGTGAGAAAGGTACATAATGTTTTTGAAAAACTTTTATTTGTTTCAGATAACACAAGAGACAGTGAATTCTCTGAGAATAGGAAATACACAAAACCTAACTTGCACTGTATTAAGACCTGTTTCATTTGATGGCTTAATACCTGAACAATATGAAATTTCTGTCAAACAAGAAGTAGACGCTCCTAAGACAGAGAACAGCTCAGAAGAATTTTACGATATTAAATCAGAGAATTCCGATGATATAAATAATACAGATATTAGTTTTTATTGTTGTCATGTGTGTTTTAAAACATCTTTGACAAAGAAGGAGTTAGGATCACATTTAAATGTCCATATTAATGGACAGGATACGAATACGAAAAGTGAGAGCGACAATTCCTTTTGTAAAGAGTGTGGAAAGAATTTCTCTGAACCGAAGGCGTTGAAACTTCATGCTAGCGTTCACACTGGAGCTAAACCATTTGTGTGTGATCTCTGTACACAAGCATTCAGACTAAAACAAAGCCTGCAAAATCACATAACCATACATCATAACCGAGAAAAGAGGTTTGTCTGCGATGTGTGTAATAAATCCTTCTTTCATAAAAAAGGTTTGATAGCGCATAAGAAATCCCCTAAATGCCACTGCCCAAATTACAAACCGTATTCCTGCAAATATTGCAACTTAAGTTTTGCTGATATTGAGACTTTAAGAGACCACAAAAGGAGTCATAGCGGGGAGAGACTGTTTGGATGTCACCGATGTGAAAAATCTTTCACGGTTAAGAGATATTTAACAAAACATCTCTTGCAAGTCCACTCTGCGGACACGCCCTTTTCTTGTCATCGATGCAGTAAACAATTCAAGCAGCACAGCACCTTAAAGATACACATGAGAATCCACACGAAAGAAAAGTTGTTCGACTGCAGTGTGTGTGGGGAGAGTTTTCTGCACAATTCGTCTTTAAAACGGCATTCCTTAAGACACAATTGCGGGATTCCCCGCTCAGAAGAATGGCCGTACTGTTGCGACAGATGCAGCAAGAAGTTTAAGTCCAGAGCTAGTTTAAAAGCTCATTTAAGAACGCATACAGGGGAAAAACCCTTCTCCTGCGACACATGCGGCAAACGATTCAGCCAAAAGGGGAATCTACAATTGCATATGAAAATTCACTTCGGGGAGAAGTCCTTCGCCTGCGAAATTTGTGGAAAGACCTTCCTGCTCAAATGCCAGCTTAAAATCCACTATCAAGTCCACTCAGAAAACAAGCCGTTCTCTTGTAACCGGTGTGAAATGACTTTTAGTTTTAAAAGCGCTTTGAAGGAGCATATCCGCAGGCTTCACAGTGAAGTTAAGGCGTTCTCTTGCAAGCGTTGTGGCAAATCCTTCGACCAGGAATGCAATCTCGCCAGTCATATGCGGAGACACACAGCGGAACGTATATACGCCTGTCAGAAATGTACTAAATCATACGCCACGGCTGAGAATTTGAAACGGCATGTGGCCATTCATACAGACGAGACTCCTTACACTTGCGAGAGATGTAATAAGGCTTTTAAGATTATGAGATATTTACAGCAGCATAAAATGTCTGCTAGGTGCAAGGCACGGGGGGTCGGGAACGAAGTTCAAGAAGTGACGCTGTAGACCAGCTCCTGTCAGCGGCTTCGCTCGTATTACCTGCCAAGAAGCGCGTGTTATTTCAAATCATCAATTCAAAGGTTCGTTCAGCCGTTAGAGGTCGTCCATTAATGACGTGATGTTTTTTTAGCAACTTTTTAACTTCCCCCTCTGGCTCTCTCTCCCCGTGGCGAGTTTTTTTAAGCAAAATGTGGGTAGGTATGTGATGAATATGTTTATATGTGGATCTGACTACCCTTTCAATAAAGTGCTTCCTTTTACACAAGTTGTGATTGCAATAGTAAAAACGATGTTATGTATTTTAATAAAATGATTTAACCAAGTTCAATGTGTTTTCTTCTAGATCCCCTATTTTCTCTAACCCAATACTTGATTGTAGAGATGCCCCGTATTTTAGGGGTTACCCCGGTTTTTCAGGCTATTAAAATCTAAGAACCAGTAATTAGCAGAACAAAATACGGGGTAAACAAAACACGACCGGGGCTTTGAATTTAGCGCTGTCTGAGCCGCATCCGAAACGTATTAAATGTAATGTTTGGACGTGGTGCCTCTGACTACCCCCTAAAACACTCGGCGATCTCGAGAGCCTGCCTAACAATACGGGGGACATACCCCCGAATACTCAAACGCATCTCAGAATTGAGCACGTATCAAGTGACGAGTTTTTGACAGATTTTGTAGGTACTAAATTCAGTAAGCATTTAGAAAACTAATGTATTAGGTATACTTTTCCCATCTCCTTCCTACACCTGTAGAAAAATCCTATATTCGCATGTCAAAGGCGTAAATTACCAAATGAAACTCAGAATGCCGATATTTATAGTAGGTATAATTTTATTTACATAGGCATTGTCTTATTTACAAATTTCTCTGGGTATATTTACAAATCAATGTTGTTTTATGGTGAAACTTCTCTGCTGGACTGGGAGTAACGAAACAACATAGAATGCGTCCAGCTGCTTCTCTCCCCGAGCATGTCGTAAAAGTCGACTAAGGGATAGTATCCTCCTACATGATGAGATACAATAAGCAAGTATTCCCAAGGAGGGTTGACGTCAGGCAGGCGGCCGGTCATAAAACACCTTAGCCAAAACACTTACAGCATGATCCAAGGATGATCCAAGGATCATGCTGTAAGTTTTCACTGCTTCACGATTCGAACCTACGACCATAGATACCATTAGACCACCGGTCCTGTACCTAAGCAGAGGTATTGGTTCCGGTTGGCCAAACACGTCTGCACCTCGCACGACCAGCCAACCTATGCTGTTGCAAATACTTTGGCAATTTAAACGCTTTGTTGCACCTATCACAAACATAGGGAGCCTCGGTACTATGTGTAGCCATGTGCTGTCTTAATTTATCTATCGTAAAATAGGCTTTTTTACAAAAATGGCAGGCAAATGGTCTTATTGCACTATGAACTTGCATATGCTTGTTTAAAGCACACTCTTGATCGAAGGATTTCCCGCAGACGTTGCAACCGAACGGCTTAACCTCTGTATGGAGTCTCCGGACATGTTCCTTTAAGCTACTGTTCTTCCCAAATGCCATTTCGCACTGATTACATCGGAAGGGTTTTTCCTTTGTGTGCGTTAAGTAGTGAGTTTGTAAATTGCACTTGTACGTGAACGCTTTTCCACATGTTTCACAAGTGAATACCCTGTCTCCTTTGTGGATTTTCTTGTGTAGCGTTAAGCTTCCCGAGTGTTTGAATTTCTTTCCGCAAGTGTCACAGCAGTACAGTTTGTCCTCCTCGTGCGATCTGAGATGTGACTTTAGTTGATTCCGCCTTTTAAACTCCTTGCTGCATACATCACAACAGTATTTGTTAGCCTCGTTACTGTGATGTCTGATGTGGAGTTGTAAACGAGAATTTTGAAGGAATTTCTTATCGCATTGGTTACATTGGAAGATTTTTTCTTTTGTGTGAATATTCATGTGAGATTCTAAGCTTTTTGCTTGCTTGAATTCTTTGTTACATCGGGTACAGGATAGCGTCGTTTGAATCATTTGTTTTTCCTTTTTCATTTTAAGTGTACTCTCTTTCTTCGTTACTGTGACGGGTTCAATGTTCAGAGCATCTTCCGAGTCACTTTCCTCTGTGTCCATTTCTTGTTTGACTTCTCGTTCCATCTTAATGTCTTCTATCTTCACATAATTTCCATCCTTGTGAGATTCATTGGTTGCAGTATCTGTGGGATTTCCGGTAATTTCATTTGTCAAAACATTCATACACTGTACAGGACTTATCGACAGATTTAAGTGGTTTATTTCCTGGAGTACAGTGAAACTCTGATGAGTCACTTTGATGCCATCGAGGAGTAGGTTACTCAGGATACTCTCTGATCTGATCGCCATGTCGGAGAACCGATGGCATTTCTGGAGCTGCAAGTAGCAGATGTTACATAGTGTGTTCGGTCGGCCATCTACAGAATTGAGCTGAAACAAATGGATATTGACTGTTATAGGTATGGTACCTATTGTTCCATAACTGGACTGTCTTTGTGCAGAAGTCCTGTATAAGAAGAAGGTTTATTGGGGAGACGTGGTCGTCTTTAAACTGATTTAGATGAACTAAGAGAAATGTATGTAAAGTAAAAACCTTCATGTTGGTAAGTTTTTCATACAGCAGTAAGAGTTTGTTGTTATGAACTTTTCGCATCCGCACTGCGCCCGTGAGACACGCTCTGCATACTCCGGACATTTTTACGAAAGCTGTTTATAGATTAATTTGAAGCTTATTAGAAGCTAGTAAGCGAAGATTAATATAAGATAAGGCTATTTGCACTACCCACATGAATGAATTCAAAATATACCTACTCTAGAACGAAATCTATTGGCGAGTTTATGAAACCGAGTGAACTAAACTCGTAACCTTAGCATGAATTAGTTCTGGTGATTTTTTGATTAGATTATGTATGTACATACCAAGATTTAATCGTGTTATTAGTATTGTACATACTATCCCCAATGGGGTGGGCAGAACCAGAAGTTTAGTAATCATAAGAAAATTAAGGACGGCAGTTAGGTACATTCTTAGAATATAGAAAGGGTACATTATTGAGAAAACATTTCTAAATAAAATAAAATACTTACCTAAATTAAAATATAATATACCTACCTGCATAAAATATAAGTGGGTTGCTACCAACATACTACAAAGAAACTACGAATCGCCCTTAATCTTTTATTTCAGAAATCAGTTTAATATTACTTAACCAAATGCACAACATTCATTAATGGGCATCAAATAGCGTTACAATTACATGAGTTTATATCTTTATGTTATCTAATTGAGAAAATTCCAGCTTAGACCCCGCAGTAGTTTTGAAGGCCGGAAAACTTGCAGCTTTTCTAATGTTGCAGATTCATAAAATAAAATTATTTGGCCGTAAAATTATCAGAATTTTAGTAAATCGTATGCAATCTCGATCTGCTGCTGAATTGAATTGCGTAGGATTTACTAAATATCTGATAATTTTACGGCCAAATATGAATCCGCTGCTGAAGCGAATTGCGTACAATTCACCTACAATTCGGACCATTTTACTAAAAATGACAGGAATCGATTAGATTTGCTATAAAATAAAAAAATGAATTGCTCAAAGTGGCAGTTTTAGCACCACTTTATTTAGAATAGATAGACCTCTCCAAAATGATGGACCATCTATATGTGCGATGGGCTGATCACCTGTCACCATGGTTCACCATATCCGTCTTAGGACTTTCAATCAGAAGTGGCTGCAGGTTTTATACGGGCGTGATAATACGCATGTATGCATGTAGGCCCCAACGGAAGACCAGCGTGGGTTGTTTCAACCTGCACATGCTGAGCTGGGACCATTTTGCAACTGTTCCATAATTATATTACATAAGTTAGTTTAGTTTTTAGTTTTAGTCTGTTTTTTGTTGCAAATAAACGCCACCGACGGTCTCGGTGGCGTGGCGGGCGATTGCTCGGCAGAGACGCAAGAGACGCGTGTTCAATTCCCGCTGCGGAAGAAATGTTTGCATGTTCTGCAAATATTTGTTCCGGGTGTGGGTGTTATGGTAGCATGGTACTCGTAGTTTCTGATACCCACGACACAGGGAATCCTAGTGTGGGGTCAGGACTATGTACGTGACTGTTGGCTGTTATTATTATTTCTGATTCTGATTGTGCATGTTTACATAGAATGAATAGGATAGGTGTCGGCTTTGACCCTCCCCGTCGCTCTGAGGTGGATGTTCCTGACGTGTCTCTTGAGGTGGCTGTTGTTGCTGAAGGTCTTGCCGCAGGCGGCGCAGGCGGCGGGGCGGGCGGGCGCGCCGGCGTGCGTGCGCTTGTGCACGTAGAGGCTGCTGTTGGAGCTGTAGGCGTTGCCGCACTGCTGGCAGACGTACGGCCTGGCGCCGCTGTGCAGCACGAGGTGCTTGCGGAAGGTGTACTTGTCGCCGTAGGTCTTGCCGCAGATGTCGCACGCGTACGGCCGCTCGCCGCTGTGGATGCGCCGGTGCACGTTCAGGGTGCTGCGCTGGGAGAACGTCTTGGCGCACACGCTGCAGGCGTACGGCTTCTCGCCGGTGTGGACCCTAAGGATAGTTGATTCAATATGTATTAACAACAACAATAATTCAAACAGGCTTTTTTAGTCCTAGTGTGGGGAAAAGAGGTTAAAAAAATAAAGGCCTTTTACCATCTAGTAGATGATTTATACAGCGTCAGGAGGCAACTTTTACCTTCACATTGAACGAATTAAGAAGAAAACAGAGGTTAACCTGAGTACAAACTCAATAATGCAATATTATATCAGTACTTAGTTTTCTATAGTTATATGTACCGCTGCACTTGTTTTTGTTGCAATAAACTTATTCTTAATAGAATGACAAGCACGCATTTTCAATGTTATTTATTGTAAGTGTAATGTAAAGTATTGATGTGATGACTCTGGTTTAAGGAACACACCTGTAGTGCATCTTGAGCTCCTGCTTCCTGGCGAAGGTCTTGTGGCAGCGGTCGCAGGCGTGCGGCCGCTCGCCGGTGTGCGTTATCATGTGCTGCTGCAGGTTGCTGCTGGTGGTGAACGACTTGGCGCACCTGCGGCGAGACAACTCTCCTTACTACTACTTCTCCTTCCTTACTACCAACGCATCCCAGGGACGAGGAGACTGACTGCGCGGCGCAGCAGACCGACCTATACTCCAGTCAAATTCAATGTATTCTAAATAGGCTTGGGACGAATAAACATTCGTTCAAGAATAAAGGTGAAAATCTAACCTAAAACGTTGTCAAAAACCCAATAAAACCGTAATCCAATTATTTATGTTTCAAATAGCTCCTCACTGCCGATTTGTTTGCAAAATTGTAATTTAAATAATCAGGATACGTTTTTATTAGGTTTTTGTTTACCTTTATTATACATCGAATTTGGCTAGAGTATATCGTATCTGAGGGACGAGAACTCTTACTGACTGATCGAGGCGAACAGTTTTTTAGTTTCCAGCACTCACCTATCGCAAGTGAACGGTTTATCCTCAGTATGCATAATCATATGCCGGATCAGTCTGATCCTAATAGGAAAGGCCTTCCCGCACTGATCGCACGCGTACGACTTGACCCCGTGGATCCTGCTGTGCGCCTTCAACAGCTTCTTGTGCGAGAACGCCTTGTCGCACTGATCGCACTGGTACGGCTTCTCGCCGGTGTGAATCTTGACGTGCTCCTCGAGGTAGGAGGGCTGGGTGAACGTCCTGTCGCACTGCTGGCAGGGGTAGGACGCCTTGCCGGCGTGCATCCTCATGTGCTCCCGAAGGTGCCTCTTGTATGTGAAGGTGACGTTGCATTGCGCGCAGCTTGGCTTCTCCACAGAGTGGATTAATCTTCAGAAATTGGATATGGCTTAATGATAAATGGTTTTACTATATCGACGAATATTTAAACAGTTCGGGACGTTAAATTATGTAGCTTTATGTTTTGACATTCTTAAAATTATGATTTAAATAGGACCTAAGATATTTGTATGCCAAAGATTTTAGTAGGACATGGATTAGACTGATGTATTTTTAAGACCATATTATTTTATCAGATGTGTTTGTGCAAATAAATGTCATTTATAATTTGTCATTTTTAGTGAGAATACTTCCTTCTCTGTCCTTCGAACCTCGAAGGACAAAGAAGGAAGTATTCTCACGTATAATTCTCAAGTATTGTCATTCTCAGAGATGGTTGGTGGAATTTGGGGGAGACCTTTGCCCAGCAGTGGGACGATATAGGATAATAAAAAAAAAAGTGAAAATCTATCTATCTATCTACGAGAATCGAACTAGAACTAGAATGGAATGTCCCAGCCGGACACATTTATTTTTCCTTCGAAACAGTGAGAGAGGATTTATACAGGGCGCCTTAAATAGGCTCTTTACTATTATGTGAATCCAACACATGCACTATAATTCTAAGATTCATAATTATATTGTAAAAACTTACCTATGTTGTTTTAAATTACTGTTCCTCGAAAAAGATTTATTGCAAACCTCACAGGTGTAAGGTTTAGCGCCGGCTGCGTGCAATCTCTTATGCCTCTCATAGTTATACTTGAACTTAAACGTCTTATTGCAAATGTCACAACTTAACGCCTTCTCCGCACACTTCCTCTTCCTCAACCCATTCTGCGGCTTACAATTATGATTCTTTCTATAATGACCCACTAATTTCGCTGTTGTGGTAAAATTCTTGTTGCACGAATCGCAGTTATAATTATCCGTGTCTTCGGCGAGGTATACTTCAACTTTGACCGGTTTAGAGTCTTTTAAGATGTCTTCCGAGTCGATTCCTTCATCATCAGCTTCTAATTTGACGGCTATTTCTTCCTTGATTGTGTCGTGGGCTATTGAAATTGTTTGCATAGACTCTGAGCTACTGATAGCTAAGATGGTTGATGGTTGTATGTTTAGTTGGTTTAAAGTTTCCTTGGTCACCTGGAAAATGGAAATTAATAATCACATTAAGTACTTACTGTTGGAATGTTGCTTCAATATAAAAATACACAATTGGTCACTTTACTTAATTTAATAATAATAATAATACTTATTTATTTCAGATAAAAATCCATATGATAATAATACAATACATAAACTAAAGAGAAAAACTTATGAATTATCAAGTTGAGATTATGAAGTTGAGTTTAATCCAGTACTTCTCTTAACTTCTAGATAGTTAGCTTATTATAATTTTCACATTTACTTTTGTATTCTCAAAATACCAATAAGCCATAATTTTTTCCTCGCTCAACTAATTGGGTATCAGAAACTACGAGTACCATGGTACCACAACACCCAGACCCGGAGCAAATATATACAGAACATGCTAACAATTACCACAATCAGAATCGCACCCACACCTCTGGCATCCATCCGCCACGCCAGCGAGGCAATCATAAATATCTATATAAAGAACTTGGAAGTTATCGAAAGGAGGTAGTCATTTACCTGGAATCCTTTGTTGAATATCTCCCTGAGGATATTCGAGGACCTCCGCGCCATGTCGGAGAACTTCCGACATTTGACCAACTGCGAGTAACACATGAAGCACACCGAGTCTGTGCCCCCAGCCTCCGTGCTCGCCTGAAAATAATAGAAATAACATAAGTTACTTATCATTCAGAAAAATCTCGTGGAATACCAACTGTAAAATTATTTTTAGGGATATAATAATAATAATGGCCTTTTACCATCTAAAGTTGATGATTTATACAGCGTTAGGAGGCAACTTTTACCTTCACAAACGGGATGCTGACTACAGCATTCATCCCGGGCACTAGCCCGGATTAAAATGGAGTAGGCTTGTCCAGCACCTATTCCAACATCTCAGCTTACACCACAGGAAAGACATGGTCAATATGTGCAGAACTGACTAAGCCGCGGGTTTCCTCACAATGTTTTCCTGCATCGTTTGAGAGTACTGGCGCACATTAATTTTTTAGTTAGAAATATCTATTAAATAAAAATAAATAAAAAGATTTTATTTCGGACTACATGATCCATAATTTGTTAGTAAATATGTACAAGCACTTATAATTAGGGTTAGTTATTAGACTAATACTAAATACTTAATACTATTGGTACATGATCAGATTCGAACCCACCACCTTAGAATTGTAAGGCGAGGTCACCACCAACAAGAACACCAGTGCTCCCAAATTATTGTCAAATATCAAGTAGGGATTTAGGCCTGTTCGCGAGCAAGCATACATTTTTAAATTTTCTTTTTTAAGAAGACATGTAGGTACTTTACCTACTGAATAGTTTAAAATTTTGTAATTATAATATTTTGGTGTAAATGTTATCTGGGATAATGGGTGTGAGGTGTTTGTACTAAAATTAAATGATAAAATTTGCCTCACATTTAATTTTTTTAACTAGGTAATTGAATAGAATACGAAAAAAAGACACATTTTATGAATATATTTTTTTGTTTTTTTAATGTTTGTCTCGTTTCAAGCATGTTTTTAATCATTCTGATGCAGTGAGTATAGGTACTGTTGCCAAGTGGCTTCATAGCTTGCTACAATTTGTTTTTACTTGACGATACACCATATAATTTGAATACATGGCAAAAATACCTGCATAGGTACCAACATGTCACCTTCGCCAACTGATAACAAGCTAATTAGATGATAAATATTCATGGTATTCAACTAAAAATAAATCGTACCTCGAAGTTAGTAAGTTTTTCGAAGATATTCAAAAGTTCTATGTTTTCGATGCAATTCATTTTTAAATTGCTCGTCAAACACACTCTACACACAGAAGACATTTTAATTGCTTTATACCACTTTCTAGCACTTGAATTTTAGTCACAGTAGAAGAAATAAAGTTTTGTAAAATCAATACATCGAAAATGAATAACTACAAAAACAATACAATTGGCGTGGCGGACGACCGTCTAGCGAGTGAGATATGTTTTTTGCTCTTTCTTTTTTATATCTATGCTAGGGCAAACAGGAATAATTTCAGACTATTCCTACGAACAGCCTCCATCCACTACTTACCGATAGATGGCGTTGTTAGCTGAAGAAAAGTAGAAATTCAGCCAATTCATTTTTTACCTGGGATTTAGTACTTCTACTTCTCAATAGATGGCGATGTTATGAGATTGTTTTATTAAAAGTTTACTTTTTTGTCATCGTCCCTCCCTACTAACTTTTAGAGAAAACATTTGGATTTCTGATACCAATGAATACCAGCGACCCTAGTGGGGTCAACAAGACTTACTACTTAGTATATTTTTATCTAAAATTATGAAATCAAAAATAAAAACATTTGTAAATTCATTATCATTTATTTCTTTAAGTAATTACGAAGCATCTACTTACGATGGACTTCACAACTTAACTAGCGGACTGGCCATCCATCACCAATGCACACGTTTTCATAGTTACCACAATCCTTGTCATTTTCTAGGATGGTGTCCATTTGAGCATCCCAACAAAAAAAACCAGCCAACAGTTACATAGTTCTGACCCGATAAGATTATCCGTCTTGTGGGTATCAGACTATCAGAAACCATTTAGAAATTTGAAAAGTCCGGACAAGCAGCATATCACTTCAATAAAAATCCGAACATAAAAAAAAGACAAAGATTAAAGACTTATTTGATAAGTACCTACCACTTTATGTAAGTTTTATTACTTGTATGCCACTTAAGCAAAAAATCCGGATAAATTAAAAAACCAGACAGGTAAAAAATCCGGACAGGCCCGGACGATAACCTTACCAGAACATCCAGACCCGGAAGAAATAATTGCAGGTGTTAAAACTTGACTCTTACCACTTGTAGACTGTAGATTTGGACTGATAAATTTTAGGCTAGAACTCAAATCGGCATATATAAACAAAAATATTACAAGGATTATTTTCAACGCGCGCTACCAATTTATTTAATCTAGTTTTCTAGATTCTAGACATAAACAGGGGTAGGTACATATAATTCAAGCCACGTCTAATGAATCCGCGGAAAAATTCTCACGTATGTGTCTATTGTTTTAGGTACATACATATTATCACGCCCGTATCGTAACGGGGTAGGTAGGCCACAAGTAATCATAACAAAACTTGCAGCCACTCCTGATTCAAAGCCCCAAGATGGATATGAACCATGGTGACAGGTGATCACATCGCACATATAGATGGTCCATCATGTTGGGGAGAATACTATCACCTACCCCAGAATACTCAAACGCGACTCAGAGTTGAGCACGTCTCAACTCATGGTTTTTTGAAAGTTTCTGATGAAAATCTGTCAAAAAATCGTCATTTGAGACATGCTCAATTTGAGATGCGTTTGAGTATTCTGGGGTTAGTCGACTTTTACGACATGCTCGGGGAGAGAAGTATCTATAACTTTTTCCCGCGGTTTATCTTACGTGACTCTGCTTATAGTTCCATTAGTAAAACCGACAAAAAAACAATACTTATAAAATGTTCTACCTATATTCTATACAAGTAAGTATAGTCAATAAAGTTCATACCCAAGCACGCATGACTTAAGCACATAATTTGATGTCAATTATCCATCAAAAACTGCCAATTTTTAATAAATCAATACTCAAAATCAAATATAGTAATCAAGCAATTTTTCATCAAGACTGACTAAAAATCTATGTACAAGCATCAAATAATTCAAACAGATTCAAGACATTTCCCATCCAAAACCTGGCACGATATTGCAAAAATTATCGAAGCAAGAGTTTATAGTAACAAACAATCAAGTTATTTTATTTTATTCCATATTTTTACCTATAATTTACATAATATAATATAATATTATCTAGCTAAAAATCGGACATTGAAATTCAAACCCTCAATGTTCACATTAGTTTATTCTTTACCACCATGTTATGTCAATGACCTGCACAAAAAGATTCAATGAAGAAATACATAACAAAAACTAAAAAAAATATTTAAATATTTATGTAACAGCTGAACGGATTTGGCTGAAACTTTGAGTACATGTAGATTATGACCTGGAAAACCACAGAGTACTTTTTACCACGCAAGAGAAGCATATTTCTTGAGTATTAGCTCTGTATTTTTGTTATCCCATGTGCTGTGGACACCATTTTGAAATCTAATTTTATTTTGCAGGTTGTACGCTGTTATATGAAGTATGAACAAAAACGCGAGCACTTTTGAGCGCGAATACATACATAACATCACGCCTCTTTCCCATAGGGGTAGGCAGAGATCACAGATCTCCATTTGCTACAATCCTGACATACTTCTTCCGCTTCATTCACTGTCATTACACGCTTGTCACTTTAGGATACTCTTGACCTGGCCCTTTTTGAAAACGTCGCCAATTTGGTCCAGGTACGTGCGCCGAGGTCTTCCCCTTCCAACGGTACCATTCTCACTCGCCTCATACACCTGTCTCGTTATCTTCTTTCATTCATCCTCTCTACATGACCGAACCATCTTAACATACCTTTCTCAATCTTCATCACTACATCTTTTCTTTCAGTCCACATCGCTCTCTTATCTCTGTCACACCACACGCTGTGTTCTGTATGAGCGCTTCTGTACAGAAGCGCTTACGGAAAAAACATCAAAGTAGAATGAATGAGAAGTATGTGTGGTGTGACTTTGAGAGATAAGAGTGAGAAATAGAGATAAGAGAGCGATGTGGATTGAAAGATGTAGTGATGAAGATTGAGAAAGGTATGTTAAGATGGTTCGGTCATGTAGAGAGGATGAATGAAAGAAGATTAACGAGACAGGTGTATGAGGCGAGTGTGAATGGTACGTTGGAAGGGGAAGACCTCTGCGCACGTACCTGGATCAAATTGGCGACGTTTTGGAAAAGGGCCAGGTCAAGAGTACCCTAAACCGACGAGCATGTAATGACAGTGAACAATGTATGTATGTATTTATTGAGCGCTAATGTTAACCTATTTTTAACCAACGCTTCCTAGAAAATATTTTATCATACATCACTTTACGTACCTCAACACTTTCAACTTAATTTTACATAGTATTTATAAATGAATACTGCCTTGATAGAAATATAAACGAATAATATTGTTTGCGAAATGTCCGTCTGTTTATGTTCAACTGTGATTAATGAATTCGAATGAATAACCGTTTAAGAATTTTCCAAAAATATATCCAAATAGTTTGTCAAATAAAAACATTTCTATTATATTCTCATTCTCAACATGTATGACTTTTATAATGCATCGTGACGATGTTTGTATGTGTTTGTGCCCCAATCACGCCTAAACGGCTGAATGGATTTGTATGAAACTTGGAATAGCTATTTTTTATCCGGATACCACGCTATACTTAGTAATTTAAGCCGCCGTTACGATATCATGTGTGACTGTATGTATTATTGTAGTTTGTCATATTCTCAACATGTATACCTGTATGTATATGTATCATTGATATTTAGTCTCATTCTCAACATGTATGACTTTTATAATGGTAATTAATTTGTGCATCCAACATGTGTAGTTGAAGACGCCGTTTTGTCATCATGTATGACAGTATTTGTGTATCATTTAATATATTTCTCAACATGTATAAGATTTGCGTGTGTGTATGATAGTAACTAGTGTGTGTAATGTATGTATGGTTATTTTTAATAGTTGAAATCGTCGTTCTCTCCATTCTCGTCGTCGGGATTGTATTTGTTTTCGTCTTCCGGCTCTTGCTTGATTTGAACGTCCAAAGTTGGGATTGAGAACTCTGGGTAATCTGAAAGATACAAATTAAAAAAGTTATTTCATTTGACGGCCTCGGTGGCGTGGCGGGCGAGTGCTCGGCTGGGACGCAAGAGGCGCGGATTCGAATCCCATTGCGGTCTCCCAATCTATGGACCGATAGTTATCCTCGGTGAAAATGCGATAATATTCAAGCATGACTAAGATAAGGCTACGAGTTCAAATTATCGTCTAGGTTGAATTTTCAAGAGTAATTTAGAATTATGTCGCACGTAGCCTCTGATAGCCGCGACACTTGGGAGCCTAGTGGAGATTCAGGAGTAAGTGTTAGGCACACGTCTCTATGGTTTCTTACTATCTTCTATGGACGCGCGACCTGGGCACGCGACCAAGACGCGCGACCAAGACGCGCGTCCAGGTCGCGATTCCTACAGACACGATGCGACTCCTCTGTGCAGTGTACTCACCGTCCTTGGGCTCCTGCTTGACTTTGATGTGCTCCGGCTTGACCTTGTGCTCCTTGCGCTCCTTGTCGCGGCGGCTGCGCTTGCGAGAGCGTGAGCGCGACCGTGACGCGCGGCGGCGACGCGACCGCGACCCGGATCGCCGGCGGCGACTTCTGACGGACACAGTTGATTATTTACCAAGCTCACAGATCAATAATCCTACTATATCGTCACTGGAAAGGCTAATTTACGTAAGCGCCAAAAGGCCATTTCGAGAAAAAGCCGTTTAAAGTTTTTTTTTTCAATTCATAATATGAATTGCTGGACATGAAAAGAGAAAATGAAAAAAGAATGAAATCTTACGTTGACGTCATCAAAATTCGATAATAAGGTAAAAAGTTATGATTAAAAAACGAAAAAAAAAAACTTTAAATGGCTTTTTCTCGAAATGGCCTTTCGGCGAATTTGCCTTTCCAGTGACGATATTATAAATGTGAAAGTTTGTGAAGGATGTTTGTGCCTCAATCACGCCGTAACGTCTGAACAGATTTGAATGAAACTTGGAATATACATAGTACATGTACTGGATTAACATATAGCCAATACTTTATCCGGGTACCACGCGAGCGAAGCCGCGGGCGGCAGTTATATTATGGGGCACTGGTGACCTGAACACAGGTGTCAAACCTACCACAGGCACCAGTCTCTCACAAAGCAGGTTTTGCATAAACTTCTGTTACCATTAACTTAAATCCTACTACTGCATAAACAAACCTATGTGAGAGAAAATAAATAAAGATTTTATTATTATTATTATATAGTAGTTCTCCGTTGGACTGGGAGTAAAGAAAAAACATAGAATGCGTCCAGCTGCTTCTCCCCCCGAGCATGTCGTAAAAGTCGACTAAGGGATACTATCCTCTCCAACATGATGAGAAACAAAAAAGTATTCCCAAAGAGGGTTGCAGTCAGGCGGCCGGTCATAAAACACCTTAGCCAATACTCTTACAGCATCATCCAAGGAACATGCTTAGCCGACTCCACATAGAGTGGGATAAGGGCAGGAAGATGATGATTATTATATAGTAGTTGAGTTATATACTAACTTGTCCGCGTCGTCGTCGGTGCGTTCTGCGCGTTCGGTCCGCTTCTCCGTGTCCCTCGTGCGCTCCTTCTCGCGCTTGTCGCGCTCGGAGCGTCTCTCGCGGCGCACGCGCGAGCCCGAGCGGCGGCGCGAGCGCGAACGACTGCGGCGGCGAACAGCTGCAACAAACACAGAGACATCACCTACGAACTTGGTATTTCAATCTGTATCATTTGATTTGTCATCTTTTCCTTCAATTGAATGTCATACTTACTAGTGAAAACTTTTCCGGATTGATATTTTCATTCATTTAATTAGCTAATTTTCAATTCCTCAATTTCAAAAATGATCACTTTGAAACAACAAGATATTTCCGGCTTGTTTCGATTGTTTCTCGCGAACAAACCGTGATGCCGGCTCTAACCCTTCACATGCCCTGAACTTCACTATCTGCCCTTATATCTCACCTTTGTTCCCCTTGTCTCTCACCTCTGCCCCCTGTCTCTCACCTCTGCCCTCCTGTCTCTCACCTCTACCCCCTGTCTCTCATCTCTACAACCCTCGTCTCTCACCTCTGCCCCTCTGACTCTCACCTCTTCCCCCTTGTCTCTCAGCTCGCCCCCCCGTCTCTCACCTCTGCCCCCTACCTCTCACCTCTATCCCTGTGTCTCTCAGCTCGCCCTCCTGTCTCTCACCTCTACCCCTGTGTTTCTCAGCTCACCCCCTATCTCTCACCGCTGCCCCTGTCTCTCACCTCTGTCCGTGTGCTTGCGGCTGTCGGTGCGGTCTCTCTGCTCCAGGCGGTACCTCTCCCGCTCCCGCTCGTTGTCCTCGCGGCCCGAGTGCTTGATGTTCACGTCGTTGCCTCCCCGCCGCGTCCCTCCCAACCCTCCCCCTGCGAGCACACGATTAAATATTGTGTAAAAATATACACCAAAATAGTGGGTAATAAAGTCTGCGGCGTATTGAGTCATTTTGGACTATTTTGAAGTCTTAATCTGCTTCGAATATGCTCAATATACTCAAACAAAACATACTAAAAAAAACTAAAGCCTTTTAACATCTATAGTAGATGATTTATACAGCGTCAGGAGGCAACTTTTACCTTCACAAAACGCGACGCTGTAGTGCCCGGGACGAATTAAGATGGAGTAGGCTACAGCACCTATTCCATCCTCTCAGCTTAGTCTGCCTTGTCGGAAAGACATGGTCGATGCGTGCGGAGCTGACTAAGCCGCGGGTTTCCTCACGATATTCCTCCACCGTTTGAGAGTACCTACTGGGATAGCGCACATACATTTTTCACACAGAAGTCTTAGACGTTCTTGATCGATCGTTGAAGTTAAGCATCCTTGTGCGCGGTCACAATTGGGATGGGCGACCGCAAGTGGCATTTCGAACTGAGCGCTTCCGTGCTTCGGAGGGCACGTTAAATTATCGGTTCCAGTTTTCAAGTCGTTAAGCCATGACGGAGGTCTTTAGGCGGCCTAAAAACTCCGTCACAAGAGTTGGCCACTAGCTCATACGAACTCACTCACAGAAAAATCCATTGGTAAACGACGGGATTCGAATCCAACTACCAACTAGACCACCAGTGCTCTCATACACACCACATCCTACTGGTAAAGCTCACCCAGTCTCCTCGGCAGCCATCCCTTAACTGTCCTGGCACGTTCGACATCGACCAATACCCTCTTTCCGTCGATTTTCTTGCCGTCCGCATGTTTGTACGCAGCTGTAAAATAAATACTAATATACCCACTGGCAAGACCACAGTTCGAGTTCTACTCCGCAAGATAACTTAACATATCGCGAAACAAAAGTACCTATCAACATCTTCCTGCCCTTATCCCACTCTATGTTGGGTCGGCACAGCGTGATCCAAGGATCACGCTGTAAGAGTTTTGGCTAATGTGTTTTATGACCGTCCGCCTGCCTGACGTCAACCCTCCTTGGGAATACTTGCTTATTGCATCTCATCGTGTTGGAGGATACTATGCCTTAGTCGACTTTTACGACATGCTCGGAGAGAGAAGCAACTGGACGCGCCAGCTGCTTCTCTCCCCGAGTCTTAAAAGTCGACTTAGGGATGGTATCATCCCCAACTTGATGGACCATCTATATGGGCGATGTGATCACCTGTCACCATGGTTCATATCCATTTTGGGACTTTGAATCAGGAGTGGCTGCAAGTTTTCTTATGATTACTTGTGGCCCATTAGAGATACGGGCGTTATAATGTGTGATACTACTCCCTCAATGTTTCGGAAGTACACACACAAATAGTATCGCAAAAGAAATCGTGTGTACGTAAAAATCCGCTCCCATTTTGTAGCGATATAGTTAAGTTTACTTTCAGAGTAGACCTGCTTATTTTGACAAAGCGTTAATCGATTTTTTTTTATAGTACAAAATATATGACACGACTTGCCGACTAATATCGTGAGGTGTAAAACGCTCAGTGTCCATCTATACGACAAAAAAATATGTATTTTAACTACTGGCGAATAAATAGAGCTAAATTTAGAATATATACTTATCCTTTCCCGCCGAACCGTCTTACCTCACTCCGCCAATTCGTAGCATGTTCGTAGGTCAAGTTATAATACATATTTTTAAGTCGCTAGCGAGCATATTGTAAAACTCAGGTAGTACAAAAGTAGTATTTAAGCAAAATTTTCTGACTGAACTGAAAGAAAAAAACGTCAAATTCAATAATTTTCCTTCGTGTTATTTTTAAATTTTGTTTGATACACTGGAAATTTTTGCATGAGTATCCAAATTGACAAATTTAATTTTCTATTACAAATTTTGCCAATAGTAAGACAATAAAATGAATTCCCGCTGTATCTGTCAATGGGAACATCGGGAAATTCATAATCTACATCCAATTTTTTTTTGTTAAATTTTGTAAACTGATCATTTTTGAAATCTCATCCCAAAGTGATCAAATAATTTGTAGTTTTTATATCTGTAAAGACATTTTTTTCAGGTGTGACTGTGTAAATCCATTCTAAGATACTGTATTAACAGAAGGGTATGTAATCTAGTACTTATCCGGCTTAATACTTCTAAAAAATTCACCATTTTTTTTAGGAAATTTGGTGAAATTTTTAAAAGGATAAAAGCACCAGATTTTTACCCTTTAATTTAGGGTATACTTCGAAACATGCGTCAGTTCTGTCGCGCACTGAAGCCTGTCTCGAAAGTAGACCGTTAATAACCTTACCCTGTGAAGACAACACAAAGTAACAAAATAATAAAAATATACCCACTTTTTTCTTTTTTATACCTACCAAGCAAACCGACGGACGCAGAGGTACATGTATTGAAGAAATATGTATATACGTTAATAATATACCCACCGTATACCTACCGTTAAGACCATTTACTTACATTTTTTTTTATTCCGGATCAAGGCGTAAAAATTTACCTGGGCGCTATTACTTACGTTCCATGAGCGCTTTTGAAACATAACTACTATATATTTTTGTCTGATATTTCTTAGGAACCGACTTCAAAAAACATATAACTGATTCGCGAGAGTACAAGATTATTGAAATGTCCTGTTCGCAGTTTATCACCCTTCTATAGGCTTAAAACCGGCTCAGATTTGATTGAAATAAATCCAGTACTTACGAAAGACATACTTGAAATTCTGCTGAATAAAAACCTATTGAATTGAATTTGGCTGACTATAAAAAAAAATTTAGCTTTCTAAAACCCATATTGAATCCCTAAATCTACTAAATCAAGATAAACTTACCAATTTTTTTGGAAATTCACCCTAAATTTATAAACTCTTATAACAAAATTCACATAGAATCCACCTAAATTTACGACCTACGACCGTAAATTTGCGTCTCAAAATGAGTTTTTGTCGCATTTTTCTCTTGTTTGAAGTCGGTTGAATTAAAATTGTATGTTGGTTTCTTACCACATACAAACCTATAATAACGCGGCCTTGTTGTGGAAGGGTCTATACGGCTGGGTCTGTGGTGCGAAATAGAAAAAACTCTTATTAATTCAATACAGGCAAACCATCGGGCGACGCCGGCGAGTAACGGGACCTTCCTAGATCACAGCCCTACGTTTTTATCATAACTTTAATCAATCAGCTAATGCCCGGTTCCTTCATTAAACTAGCGACGAATGGAAGATAACCAACTTTGAAGAACAGCAATATTGCTTGTCGGATGAACATCGACCTTGCGGCAGGCAATAACGCCTTTCACCATCTATAGTATATGATTTATACAGCGTCAGGAGTACCCAACACTTACCGTAGTTAAGCAACGGTATGCGCGGTCACAAATCGGGATGGGTGACCGCAAGTGGCATTACGAGCTGAGCGCTTCCGTGCTTCGGAGGGCACGTTAAATTGTCGGTCCCGGCTTTTAAGTCGTTAAGCCATGACGGAGGACTTTAGGCGGTCTAAAAACTCCGTCACTAGAGTTGGCCACTAGCTCATACGAACATACATACATAACATAGCGTCAGGAGGCAACTTTTACCTTCACAAACGGGACGCTGTTGTGCCCGGGACGAATTAAGATGGAGTAGGCTTGAATGGACGTCGCTTTAAAGAGAAAAAAATGGGAGATGGAGAAGTACTAAATACCTACTTCATATGATTATAATTTCATATGCCACCCTCATTTCCCTAGAATAGAATATAGAAGAAAAACTTCAAAATATATAGTAGAATGAGAAAAATATAGTAAAATAGTTGAAATGAGACTCTAAGAAGGTCCCAACTCGATAATCTGTGTCATATTCATATGGAAATGATGAAATTGATGATGTTTGTCATCCCTCTAGTACTTTACACCAGTCAGGTGACATTAATACAGTTTAAAGATGTATTTTGAGGACCAAATAGTTACGAATTGCAGATAGATCGATATTATTCAGATTTTACTTAAAATTATCATTAAAAGATGATAATGCAAGATTCTTTGTCACCAGGGCAGGTGAATATACAGGGAGTCCCAAAATACAGTGGAAGTTTCGAGACAGAGCACGGCTAGGGATATTCGAATCACCATGTATTTTCGACTTTAAATCAGAAGACGCTGCATGTTTTCATGTTTACTTGTGGCTCTGCCCATCCCATTAGGGATTAATCATTACACATTACACATTTTTTTGTATATTTTTTCCAGATATTATTTTATTGGTATAGTTTGCGTTATGCAAGATGAAGTAGTCACTTCACTTCTTTTTTAGGGTTCCGTATCCGAAGGCGCAACGGGAGCCTATTACTAAGCCTCCGCTGTCCGTCCGTCTGTCAGCGGGCTGTATCTCATGAACCGTAATAGGTAGAGTTGAAATTTTCGCTATACAAATAATAATAATAAAAGAGGGGTCCGCACACAAAAAACATTTATGTACATGTACGATGGTACGGAACCCTTCGTGTGCGAATTCGACTCGCACTTGTCCAGTTTCATTTTCGCTACTATGATATTTCATTGCAATCTGCCAATTTCCGTCGATCAAATGTCATAAACTTTGATAAAAGCACAAAAAAAAGGAATAATTTGAGAGAGGATCATTTTCCAAAAAAAAATAGCCAAGCGTGGTTTCTTGCCTGTATCTTCCACGCTTGGTCGCGTCACGAACATAATACAACGTAGATTTAAGATGTGTCCAAATGATCCCAGTGATTTTATGGAATATTTTTTTTGACTTTGATTTAGAGGATCTTTCAGATCACAACGAAGATGATATTTACAATAAGGAATTGACAATATAACCATCAGAGTATGTAGCAGTGACCAATTTTTCGAATGATTCATTTGACGCCATCTGCCGGAAAAAGACGGGAAAAACAGCATCCTAAAAGAAATTGCAAACAATTATGCGTGTCCTATGGCGTGGAAGCTTTCCCAGAGGACGAAATGGGTAGTTCCCAATTGTTCTATGGAACATGACGTCATCGAACAAAATGACACATTTTCTTCCCACGTTTTTTCCATAGAACTAGCTTTTCATCCGAGTTTCATGCTATAGAACAAAATGGGAATCAGATTTTCCCAAAATCTTCCATGAGAAGCTAAATGACAATGATATTGTCAATTATTCTATTATTTTTTAACCATGAATATAACATAGGCAATCGGTCGTATAGTAGCGAACAACCATTACTGCCAATCTCAAGTTAGAGGACGTTTCTCATAATGAGACAATCAAGTCAATCAAATTACTCACTTTAGACAAGTGACATAATAAATTATGATTATTTTCTAGAGCCTGTATGATAAGATAATCGTAGAGGTCTTATTTACCTTGCCCTATAGAACAATTTGAGAAATAACTATTACATGTTCCATAGTACAAAATAAGAAAAAGATATCTTATTCTGTCCGATGACGTCATGTTCCATAGAACACATGGGAGCTACCCGACGAAATCTGCTTTAGTTATTAAGTACTAACCCATAAACTTAAGTCTTACTTACAGTTTGTGGAGCCTGGTTGTCTGAATAAAGAATTTTATTATTATAATATAACTATTTGGTCCTCTGCGGAATGGATGAGTGTCCGGGAGTACTCACAGTGCATGTCCCTCTCATGTTCATACTCGATGAACGCGTAGCCTCGCGGCTTCTCGCTCTCCTTGTTGAACACCATGTGGATCTGGGAGACAGATTAATATATAATAATAATAATAACACCCAGCAGTCACATACATAGTCCTGAGCCCACACTAGGACTCCCTGTGTCGTATCAGAAACTACGAGTACCATGCTACCACAACACCCAAACCCGTAAGAAATATTTACAGATCATGCAAACATTTCTTCCGCAGCGGGAATCGAACCCGCGCCTCTTGCGTCTCTGCCGGGCGATCGCCCGCAACGCCACTGAGGCCGTCATATAAATCCTACTAATACTTTAAATGCAAAAGTTTTTTATTAATTTATTTATTCCGGAACAACAAACAGCTACATTATAATGGCTTAAGTAAGGTCCTTATAGATACATTCTGCGAATGCAGATCAACTTGATAATAATGTAGCCCACGGCGTTATCCACAGATTAAATAAATGCGTATACAATAAAAATTAAGTGAGAGTCTAGTCTAAAAGTGAAAGTCTATCTTTAATCAAAAGGTAAAGAAGAAAATTTATATATAAAAGAAAACAGAAAATGAAAAAAGAGAAAATTAACTCAAATAGTTTGTCTGTGTGTCTAACATAATTTTCAAAAATCAACACCTAGGGGGGTTAAACAGCCGCTTTATTCCCTATCACCCAACGAAACTTGACGTCTCGTAACTTGTTCGTGACGCGCCGCGGTCATTCCACAAACATGCCCGCGTTACGTTTTGTTTGGTCATAGTGAAAAAGGGGGCTGGTTGGTAAAGTTTCTATGGAAAATTTAATTCCATTGTTCGATTTGCTCAAAACTCTGTACAAATACATAATAAAATAACCCTAAGGATGTTTCAATGTAGTTCTAAAGTTTGTATGGAACTTCCAAACACGGGAAACTTTTGCAATTTGAAACTTACCCCCGAATACTCAAACGCATCTCAAAGTTGAGCACGTCTCAAATGACGATTTTTTGACAGATTTTCATCAGAAACTCAAAAAAACCGTGAGTTGAGACGTGCTCAACTCTGAGTCGCATAATTGGACACACATGTTCCAGGATTACTCTAACCCTCAAACACGACTTCGACTATAATATTAGTAATGATAGATTTTAGTAATAAATGATGTGATGATAGCTTCATACCTGTTTCAGGATGAACTTAATGTGGCTTTAAATATATCTTTACCTTCTTTATGGGTCCATAACCTTCAAACTCCCTACGTAGTTTTGACTCTGAAGTGTCATAGTTCTGAAAACATATTAATACATAACAAAATATTACAATCTGTAATATTTTACTCAGCTAAGTTCTTAATAAGATATGTAGAAAGAAATTGCATGTGTAAAACTAGGTATGTGACACTAATAAATAACACCCAACAGTCACTTATACATATAGTCCTGAGCCCACACTGGGATTCCCTGTGTCGTGGGTATCAGAAACTACGAGTACCATGCTACCACAACACCCACACCCGGAACAAATATTTACAGATCATGCAAACATTTCTACCGCATCGGGAATCGAACCCGCGCCTCTTGCGTCTCTGCCGAGCAATCGCCCGCCACGCCACCGAGGACGTCATGTAAGCATTATGCTGCCCAACATCTAAAAATGTATTTCTGCAATAAATATACTTTGACTTTGTAGTTTGAAGGCTAAAACTGATAATTATAACAAAATTCTGTTATATTTCATTTGATAAAATCACATCCTCTCCAACTTGATGGATCTATATGGGCGATGGGCTGATCATCATCTGTCACCATGGTTCACCATATCCATCTTGGGAGTCTTGGATCAGAATGGGCTGCAAGTTTTCTTATGATTACTTGTGGCTCTGCCCACCCCATTAGGGATACGGGCGTGATAATTATGTATGCATTTTCTTAATTTATTTCAATAATACTAAATGTTTTATGAACATAACGCCTGTAAAGGTAGGTTTTGGTTGAGCAAATAGTTTTCAAGATCATTTGTGTGTACCTGAAATCTATATAAAAATCAATTGCTGTTCGTTTGTCTCGTTAAAACTCGAGAACGGCTGGGCCGATTTAGCTGATTTTGGTTTTGAAATGTTTGTTGTAGTCCAGGGAAGGTTTAAACGGTGAAAAACAATAGTACATGTACCGGGTAGCACTCGAGCGAAGTCGCGGGCGGCAGCTAGTTATGAATAAATGATTATGTAATAATAATACACTATACTATGCTGTACTATAGTATAATATGGGAGTAAAGAAATAACACAGAATGCGTCCAGCTGCTTCTCTCCCCGAGCATGTCGTAAAAGTCGACTAAGGGATAGTATCCTCCAACATGATGAGATACAATAAGAAGCATTCCCAAGGAGGGTTGACGTCAGGCAGGCGGCCGGTCATAAAACACCTTAGCCAAAACTTTTACACAGTGATCCAAAGATAATGCTGTGCCAACCCGACATAGAATGGGATAAGGGCAGGAAGATGATGATGATACTATGCTACTTACAACTCTCGCCACAAACAAAGTCTTGAAGGGGTCGGCAGTGGCGCAAGGATTGGTTGTGGGGTCCCACAGGGCAATTTCTTGCTCCAGCTTGTATGCAGTCTGCTCGGCGCGCTCCCTGCGGCGCCTCTCCAGCCGCTCCTCCCGGGTCTCCACGCGCGTCGGCGGCGGCGTCTCCGAAGGATGCTAATGAAATGAAATGAAAATTTTATTTTGCCAGAAGCATGGTCATAGAGTATGTACTTAAAATAAATAAATTGTTTCACACACTTCACCGTTAAATACAGCACGCAAAAAAATATAAAAAAATAGGTTTAAATTGGAGAATAAAATTATCTTAGTTTGTCAGCTAAAAATATCAACGCAATATAATTTTCCTAAATCAATTTTATGTCAAATTAATAATAATGGATCAATAAATGTCAGGTAAATTAATAATAATCATATTGCACCTCAGTCATGTGGCTGGCTCGCTATTGCAAAAACTATTCTCACTAACCACAAACTGTTAGTAGATTTTCTATTCTAAATAATATTAAAAATAATGAAATAAAATAAATAAATAATAAATAACACCCAACAGTCACATACATAGTCCTGAGCCCACACTAGGACTCCCCGTGTCGTGGGTATCAGAAACTACGAGTACCATGCTACCACAACACCCAGACCCGGAACAAATATTTGCAGAACATGCAAACATTTCTTCCGCAGCGGGAATCGAACCCGCGCCTCTTGCGTCTCTGCGGAGCAACCACCCGCCACGCTACCGAGGCCGTCGTGGTTGTGGACATTTCACACAGCGCCATCACTAACTAAATAAAGCTTGTAACATGGGCACCAGATGGCTGATAGAACATTTATATAATTTTTTTTTCTAAATATATAGTACATAATACTAGAACACCCAGACCCAGAAGAAATATTTGCAGAACATACAAACACTAGCAGCACGCCCCAAAATTCTAATTTGTTAAATACCCATGCGAACCCAGGGCGGGCTGCTAGTTTATAATATTATGTAAAACCCCTGCAAGCAATTAAATATTGTGTAAAAATATACATCAAAATAGTGGAAAAAAAACTGTATGTCATATTGAGTCAATTTGAACCATTTTGAAGTCTTCTGCTGTATGTGTTATATCTCATTCATACTAAAAAAACTAAAGCCTTTTAAAATCTAGAGTAGATGATCTATACAGCATCAGGAAGCAACTTTTACCTTCATAACCTGACCGGAAGGCAGGGGGTCCCTACCAACTAGACCACCAGTGTTCTCTAAAGCCAAAACCGTAAGACACCTAGATATAATAATCACATATCATAGAACTGAGTGGACCATGAAGCTTAATTTTATTAGAAGAAATGTTCACTAGAGGGAGCTGACTCCTATCGCCAAACCTGCTTGTAGTTGATTGATTGCAGATATTCTCAGAACTAAAAATAGTTATAATCAACTAGAATAACATTATTATACTACTATGAAATACCATGGAAGTTTACTCATCTCATAACAGACCTTATTAGGCAAGCGATTCATAAAAACATACAACAAAATATGTAAGATTGCTTTGAAATGCAAATATTCACAATACACGAAGATCAAAAGTTGGCATAAGCTTAGTTGAATCAAAATCTAACCTCAAAAACATTGAGAAAAGCGCCGACTCCATCGTATCCTTTCTGTTTCTTCTCGTGCGGGAGCTTCGCCGCGGGCGGCAGGTAGGGGATGGGATCCCTCGCCGCGAACAATGCCAGCAAATTCGGTGGCAAAAACTGCGTCATCTTAAGTTAGCCACGCCAATCACTTTCGTAAAAATTAACTCATTTTACCACACAATTCATGGAAGTTTAGTTATACGTAAGTACTACTAACTTATGCACTTGTTTCTCTAAATATCTAAGGTTTAAGGACGAAAATTGAGTTTAAAATTCACGCGAATTAATAACATTGCTTAGCTTACACTCTAGCGACAGGCGGCGGCCATCACAGACTTTATGGCAGTGTTTCCACTGAGGATTTTGGTTTTGCCCTAAATTCTTTGGAAATTATCCCTAAAAACCCCTATTATTTATTTAAATTCCCTAATTTAGGGCGCATGAATATTATAAAAAAACACATATTTTTGCATATTTAATATGAAAATAATAATAACAAATTTTAATACGAACATAACTACCTAATTGCAAGACTCAGAAGCCGAAGCATTACTTCTGCAGGTTTTCGTGGCATTGAGCACGGCACTCATAGGCTCCAAAATTGAGCAAGTTGTTAGCCAGCATTCCTAACCTAACGTGAAGAACTCCGTTGAGGGTTTGATTGGTTGACCTGTTTTTACACTTTTTACGACACTGAATAATCTTTCTACTTCAGTGTTTGATGATGGAACCCCTAGTAATAGTTAGTGAAACGACCACTTCAAGGTTTTCATATAAAAAGTTGGCACGATTGGTAAACTAACATTAATTTGTCGGATTCTAATACGATGTTAATTTGGAAAATCCCCTAATAGGTAAGGCCATAGAGCATAGAATAAAAAGAGTTACCACGTAAAGTAATTTTTTCCCTAAAATTCCCTAAATCTCTGCTGCAATAAAATAGCCCTAAGTCGCACATGAACTTAGTAGTTTCGCCCTAAAAAGAGGCGAAATCCCTAAAAGTGGAAACATTGCTTTATGGATGCGCGCGCGACGCGGCCATTTGTTTTTTTTTTTATTTCAGCATTTTGTTTATGTTTCCAACACCCGCATAGAAATGGATACCAATTTTTACTATTTTCATCTACTTGTCTCTACTTTTCAGACTAGGTACTTGTTTTATATTGAAACAAGTAGTTAAAACTTTTAATGACTTATGTAAGTCATCTTCTTCTTACCCATGTCTTCTTTCACACAATCCATTCACCTCTCAGAACAATAAATAATTCACCTTTTCTTTGGTCTACCTCTACCTTTAAATCCATCCTTATTCATATTCATAACTTTCTTTGCAACATGAATATCATTCCTCCTCATGACATGTTCAATGCCCATACCATGCTAGCCTATTACTCCTCAATCTCTGTCTCTGGCTCTACTTACAAACTTCCCTTACTAGACTCATTTCTTATCTTATTTATTCTAGTCACTCCACACATCCATCTCAACATTCGCATCTCACCTGTGTGTACTCTTCTTTCATCCGTCTCTTTGGTTGCCCAACACTCAGATCCATACATTACGACAGGTCTTATGATCGTTTTGTATACTTTCCCCTTCAGTTTAAGGGGCATTCTCGGATCACACGTAGTTCCTGAGTGACTTGTCACCTGTTCCTGAGACATGCACTAAGTAAGTCATATTGAAAGGAATTCCAAAGTAGCATACATTGCTAAAACTGTGTTAAGAAACCTCAAAAGTATTTATCTATTCAGAAATTGCTTATTTTGACAGGACTTTAAGTACTTATTTTAATAATAATAAACTATATTTCAGACAATTTGGGTCAATACAGTAGGTAGGTAGTTTTTAAAATAAAATTTAAGTCCGATGAAGTTTTTCAAAATAATATTACTTATTTTTTTACAATATGATTTAATTTGTTACACAAATTGGAAGCAACTATACACACAGTGACATTACAATAATTTCACCTTATTTACGTACAAAATTACGTGACTTCATTTTCATCTGGGTGATTTATTATTGCTAGGACGAGTACAACTATTAGAAGTATGAAAATTATCACCCCTCCACCTATCACTATAATATTTAAGTTCTTTCCTAGACAAGTGTTCTCTCCGTAGAGTCCAGAACGGATCCTTATGGGTGGACCACGCTCAGCTTCCATTCCCATTTGTTAACTGTGAAAAACAGAAGTGAATTTAAACTGACACCTATCAAAAAGAGTCTCGGAGATTTTGGAGAACACTAGCTCTTACGATAGTGAAGTGTGATGTCTGATGTATCTACAGGTAATACAGGTAGGTAATAGGTATTAAATACCATTTATTATTCCAAGCCTTAGAGATTGGTAATATGTAACTACTCGCACAAATGAAGTAAGTATTGATGGTTAAAAATTATTATCGTTATTATGAGCTTGTAGTGCCCCACTCTAGGGCAAAGGCCTCCCTTCCTTTTCTCCAATCATACTGATCTTGGGCTACTGTGAACCAATCCTTTTGATAGGCATCAATTTCGTCTCTCAATCGCGCAATGAGGTCTTTTCCCGTTTTTAGAGGCGTCCACTCCGTAGTGCCTAAAAATACGATTCAAAATAGAGAAATAAATTAAACTACCTTCAAGACTTCTTGTTCAGGCCGATAACCTTTTCAGATTTCAAAAAGGAAACGATCACCACGATGACAGCAAGAAAAGTTCCAGCAACGCCGATGATGGCCATCCAACATAGAGTGTTTTTGCCAAAAAAATTACGTGAACTGACGTTCCTCAGCGGCCGTTGATCAAGTATAGAGCGATTTTGCAAATTAGATTGCATCGGAACTGCAAATACACACATACATAGTCTTACGACTGCATTCCCCATGGTCAATATCTAAGATTTGTGAGAGCTGTAATAAAGATTATTAAAAACCATAAATTAACAATATCTGAAAGCCGCGTCGTGACTTATAATCAGATTTCTACTAATTTAGTAGAAAATGGTAGTGATTTATATTTGTGTGGCGACACTAGCAAGCCCGCCATTTTCAAATATTTATTCAATGGGATCTGTTTCTTTGCAAAAATAAACCTACTGACTGTTTATCTAAATCATAAATGATAAGTAAGTATACTTCTAGCATTTACTATGTAGGTACACCTTAATGTCATATTTGTACCACCTACACAATATAAGCCTACAAAATGGCAAAAGAAAACACAGAAAAATAATCTGCTCACAAGTAGGTAGGTAAGTACACTACACAATAAATTGTGATACCCATACTAAGTCTACTCTACATAATAAAATGGTGATAGAAAACAAATAATAACCTACTCACACTAAACGATTTTATTGTAATCATTGCCCATTTCGTCGTAAATTCTCCACGCGTTATCAATTTTATAATGGAATCTTGGCACTTCTCAATTTGGTGTTTTGAAATCTTACCACAAAATTATGTCGATCAAAATGACATGACATAGTAGCAGTTTACCTCAGAACAATTGTTCTGAGCAGTTTAGATTTCATAGACTATTTGAACGTAGATATTTTTTTCTCACAGAAGTATTTGCTTATTGATTAGGTATTTACCTTGTATTTACTTATTCTTTTCGTAAAATTCACATCACCTAAAATCTTTTTTGTGCAATCCGCGTTCCAACTTTTCCCCTATTTTGAAGACTTCTGTGGCGTGGCGGGCGAGTGCTCGGCTGAAAAACAAGAGGTGCGGGTTCGATCCCCGCTACGAGAGAAATGTTTGTACCTATGTTTGTTTCTTACACTAAAAAAACTAAGGCCTTTTACCATCTATACCTAGTAGATGATTTATACAGCGTCAGGAGGCAACTTTTACCTTCATAAACGCTGAAGTGCCCGGGACGAATAAAGATAGAGTAGGCTTACACTAGTGCAAGCGAATACCTACTTCAAGGCGACGAAACTTTTTATTCCGTCACTATACAACGTGCGTAGCCTCTGAGTTCTTCATCATCACCATGATCAGCGTATAGCAGTCCACTGATGGACATAGGGCTCCCCTAATGAGCCCCATCGAGCCCTATCTTCAGCTTCAGGCATCCAGGTCACTACCAGCAGACCATCACTCCACCTAACCGGAATTACTAAGCGAAAAGTAAAGAAATATGTATTTTAAACTAATATTTATTTATAAATCACACAAGCACATCCAAGGCACATTTACAGGTAAGTTGTCTTTTACAATTTAACAATTATTTTATTAATAATAATAAATTCTAACAAAAAAAACATGACTGTATAATCTGTAACAATAAAAAACAAACGAAACTCAATTTATTTACATAAAATATTATGTATCATAAAAAATGTACTTTTGTGTGAACGAGTTGAGATCAAAATATATGAATGGCCACTGCAGTGTGCAATAAAGATTCTTTTTTTTTTAACCGAAATAGGTTTGCGTTTGAGCACACTCTACCTGATGTTAAGTAACAGTGTGGTCTAAGATGAAGCACGCTTACCTAGAAGAAACCTATTGACTCTCGATTTAAAGACACCCATATTATACTTTTCAGGAAATACAGACCCCGGCAGAGAGTTCTTAAAGACAAATAGTTTAAGATCGCTTCCTAGATGGCGTATGATGGTCCATTTACACGCTCGCCAAACCTCGGCTAGCGTCCACAAGCACAAGCGTGTGAACGGGGGCGTTTGGCTTGGCTTGCGTAAACTGACGGCGCGCCGCGAACAACAAAAGTGAAGCCACAAGTTTATGTGTGTGTCGAAGGTTTTGAGGGTTTTGTGTTCCAAGTAACCTAAAATTCATAGTATAATAATTAAGAAACGATGTTATTTGAAGTACTTACAAGTGAGAAGTAATACCGTGAGACTTTTTATGTGATTTGCTGCTGTTTTTACAAGTTTTCACTACACGGGAAGGCATAATTCTACTTTTAAATTTTAAGTTTGCTGGACGACGACTCGAGAGCGATGAGCATGGTATTAGTGTAGGTGTGTGCGTGAGCGTGTGTGTTTACTTGCAGGAGCATGGTTTTTTGTGGCTTCACTTGTTGTTCGCGGCACGCCGTCTTTTCTTATTTGGTCTGAGGCTTGCAGAAGCTTGTCACTTCAATGCAGATTAAAGTGCGCTTGCGACGCATTCATACGTTGGCGTGCGCTTGCCTCTTATCTATTGTGATCTCGCGACGGGCGGACGTTTTGCTCCAGCCAGTGATCCTACCGCCATTCTAGGAAGCTGGGAATGAGGCTTTGAAATGTATGGGAACGTCAGTCCAGTCCAGAACGTCAGTGTCAATGGTCGATGATGCCACTGGACGCTTCGAAAGGTGAGTAGAGGGTGTTGGGGGTAGGCAGGGGCGTAGTTCCTCACGTTATCCGGCAGGTGTCGTTGTTCTCAAGTTTCTGCGCCTTGTCGTCGGTCGGGTCACTGGTCTGAAAATACAGATTTTGTTAAAATTCCACTAATATTATTGTTGAGTTTGTGTTTCACTGAGAGCGCTGGTGGTCTAGTGGTCCTGCATTATGATCCCTAAGGTCGTGGGTTCAAATCCAGTCGTGCATCGGGTTTTTCTGTTCGAAAAATTTACGTGCGCTATACCAGTAACTCAAACGGTGAAGGAAAATATCCTATATAAAAAAGTATAAAAGTATTCTATCAGCCATCTGGTGCCCATAGTACAAGCTTTGCTTAGTTTGGGGCTAGATGGCGCTGTGTCAAATGTCCACAAATATTTGTTATTATGTATGTATGTTCGTATGAGCTAGTGGCCAACTCTAGTGACGGAGTTTTTAGGCCGCCTAAAGGCCTCCGTCATGGCTTAATTATTTATTATTACATTTGCTGGAAGTCATTTGGTATGAGGGTCAAAAATATTGTTTTCGACCGTGATAACCAAAGTTGCCATTTATATTAACAAACTAGCTGCCGCCCGCGGATTCGCTCGCATGGTACCCGGATAAAAAATAGCTTATATGTTAATCCAGCACATGTACTATGTATATTCCAAGTTTCATTCAAATCCGTTCAGCCGTTTAGGCGTGATTGAGGCACAAACATACAAACATCCTCACAAACTTTCGCATTTATAATAAGTAAGATCTTATAGATCTTATCTTATCGTATCTTGTAGGCGAACTTAGGTAAAAAACTGAGCTCATTTTTATTTCTTATTATTATACCGATTACCTTAAAGTTTTTAATGTTATTATAGTTTGTCTTTGTAACTGTATTCTAAATAAAGTCAATGAAGTAAGATCTTTATCTTTAAAGTAAATTGTTGGCCAAAGTATATTCAGCTAAATGTACTCACAATGCTGGAGTCCTTGGCCTCCAGGAAGGGGATGGACGCTTGCCGGCCGAACAGACGCTTCAGGCCGAACCGCGAGCGAGCGGGCGAATGCTCGCTCGCGCGCGAATGCTCCCTGCCGGGGGAATGCTCCTCCCGCGAATGCTCGCTTGGAGACGGCTCGCTTGACGCAGACGGAGCACTCTGAAAGATGATCAAATTAGTCATCATATTTTAATTAACATTAATATATCTTACTTATATTATAAATGCGAAAAACTTGGAATATACATAGTACATGTACTGGAATTAACATATAGGCTATTTTTTATCCGGATACCAAGCGAGCGAAGACGCGGGCGGCAGCTAGTTAAGTATATAAAACATGGATTATGGATATATTAATGGATATGAACCATGGTGACATGTGATCAGCCCATCGCCCATATAGATGGTCCATCATGTTGGAGGATTTAGTCAGACATGCTCGGGGAGAAGCAACTGGACGCAATCTATATATTATTATACTCGATTAGCTTTCAAACAGAAAAAAACGCATTTAAATCGGTCCATTCGTTTGGGAGCTACAATGCATATTTTTTTTGACGGCCTCGGTGGCGTGGCGGGCGATTGCTCGGCAGAGACGCAAGAGGCGCGGGTTCGATTCCCGCTGTGGAAGGAATGTTTGCATGTTCTGTAAATATTTGTTCCGGGTGTGGGTGTTGTGGTAGCATGGTACTCGTAGTTTCTGATGCCCACGACACAGGGAGTCCTAGTGTGGGCTCAGGACTATGTATGTGACTGTTGGCTGTTATTAATTTATTTATATTATAGCACACCATACAAAGGCACAGTATAATGACAATAATTCTGTTATACCATTGATCAAACATCTCCTGGGTAAAATAATCCTACAAGAGAATCCCAATATAATCGTAAAGAGGTCTTTATCTAGCTTGTCCTATAGAACAATATGAGAAATAAAAGTATTACATGTTCAAAATATGAAAGAAAATATCTTATTCTGTCCGATTATGTCATGGTCCATAGAACATTATGGGAACTACCCACGTATTTATAGCTACGTCTGTGATGGCCTTAAATAGGTTCTAACGACTTACCAGGTCAGTAGGCGGCGGATCCTCGGCACCATTGATCTCGTTCTGGTTGGAACTTGCAACGTTTGATGTGGCTTGTCCTAGAAATAGGTATATTATTACTTACTAGCTGTTGCCCGCGACTTCGTACGCGTGTAGTACATTATTTTGTTCCATAATCAATAGTTTTCGCAGCGCATGCCAAAAACTATTTTGGGTTTTCTACCTTGGGTTACAATATTGCAATTTTCTTACGGATCCCTAATTTTTTTGAAAATATATTATAGCCTATACTGGTCCCTGATAATGTAGCTTTCTATTGGTGAAAGAATTTTTAAAATCGGTCCAGTAGTTTCGGAGCCTATTCGTTACAAACAAATAAACAAAAAAATCTCTCTAAAATAATTTCATTTTAAATCCTTCCACCACACTGGTTCAAAAGAACTAGTGACACAACCAAATATCTACACTAATATTATAAAGAGGAAAACTTTGTTTGTATGTTTGTTTGTTTGTACTGAATAGGCTCAAAAACTACTGGACCGATTTTAAAAATTCTTTCACCATTCGAAAGCTACATTATCCACGAGTAACATAGGCTATATTTTATTTTGGAAAAAAATAGGGTTCCGTAAGATATTTGGGTTTTTCGGACACAAGGTGTAAAAAATCAACCAGAAAAGTTACTTATTTTGCGTACGCTGCCTAAACTATAAAAGATAGAACCATAAAATGTTCTAATTAATTGTAGATCTTATAAATATCTACAAAAAAGTCCGCGACACACTATACCCATCTATGTCGAGTGAGGCACAGCAACCATTTTTTTATTTAAAAATCTTGAATTTTTTTTGGACTACATTTAAACGCGTTTATTTTACTCATGCTATTAATCCTTATCAAAATAAATGATTTCATCACTAAGAACAGTTTATGGAGATAATATTTGGTCTTTGAATGATTAAAATTGGACGTTTGGTTTTGAAGTTATGGCGAAATTAAAATATTACGATTTCTGCTGCACGGCCCGTTGCGAAGTGGGCGTCACCAAGGCGGGGGTGCGCGTGCGGGAGGGGAGTTTAGATCTATGAGTAAGGTACCCGCGCGGCTCAGTCGCGAGGTCGGCTCCCTACGCAGCGGTCGTGCGCGAAGTCTATATAGTATAAAAATGAATCGCAAAATGTGTTGGTAAGCGCATAACTCAACAACGCCTGGACCAATTTGGCCAAATCTTTTTTTAAAATGTTCGTTGAAGTTCAAGGATGGTTTTTACGGCGAGAAAAATTAGAATTATTGCTGGAAAAACCCTAAAAATAGCCCTTTTCTTTTTCCCATACAAATGATTTGTAACTAAAACGTAGTCAATTTGAGCTTTATTGCTATGGTATAAAGTTCATATTAAATTACAAGCACTTGAATTATTAATTTTAAGGCGACACGAAGTTCGCGGGGTCAGCTAGTTATGTATAAACTCACCGATTAGACTAGGAGTTGTGTTAAGCTGAGCCGTCCCGGATGAAGTACCCTCCTTCAGGTACTGTTTGATCTCTTCAGCGCGCTCCATGTATCTGAAATTATAACAAAAACACACAAATAAATAAATTATGTATGTATGGTCATAATTATACACACATACATATTATCACGCCCGTATCCTAAATAGATTGCTATTTAGTGACATACCTGGTGAGTTAGTGGCATACCTGGTGAGTTAGTGACATACCTGGTGAGTTAGTGACATACCTGGTGAGTTTGTCGGTACCTGGTGAGTTTGTCGGTACCTGGTGAATTCGTCAGTACCTGGTGAGTTTGTCGGTACCTGGTGAGTTCGTCAGTACCTGGTGAGTTTGTCGGTACCTGGTGAGCTTATCAATACTTGGTAAGCTTGTCGGTACTTGGTGAGTTTGTCAGTACCTGGTGAGTTTGTCGGTACCTGGTGAGTTTGTCAATACTTGGTGAGCTTGTCGGTACTTGGTGAGTTTGTCAATACTTGGTGAGCTTGTCGGTACTTGGTGAGTTTGTCAGTACCTGGTGAGTTCGTCAGTACCTGGTGAGTTTGTCAGTACTTGGTGAGTTCGTCGGTACCTGGTGAGTTTGTCAGTACCTGGTGAGCTTGTCAGTACCTGGTGAGTGACGGTAATTGGTGAGTTTTGAGTTAGTGACATACCTGGTGAGTTTGTGGCATACCTGGTGAGTTTGTCGGTACCTGGTGAGCTTGTCGGTACTTGGTGAGTTCGTCGGTACCTGGTGAGTTTGTCGGTGAGCGCGGCGCGGCGCACGGCGTCCCGCTCGGCGCAGGCGCACGGCACCAGCAGGCGCAGGCTGGCGGTGTAGGCGCCGAGCGCGCCCGACAGCCGCCCGCGACTGTCCAGATCTATCGCCTGCTTTATAAGTGACACCGCCTGGAATAAACGTTTCATTAATGGTAATCATGTGTTGTTACTTCTCTGCTGGACTGGGAGTAAAGAAAAAGCATAGAATGCTTCCACGCGTCTCCCCGAGCATGTAGTAAAAGTCGACTAAGGGATAGTATCCTCCAACATGATGGACCAACTATATGTGCGATGGGCTGATTGCTGTCACCATGGTCTATCATATACGTCTTGGGACTTTGAATCAGGAGTGGTTGCAAGTTTTCTTATGATTACTTTTGGCTCTGCCCACCTTCATTATCCCATAGTACAAGCTTTGCTTAGTTTGGAGCTATATGGCGCTTTGTGAAATGTCCACAAACATTTTATTAATTTACCTCCCAAGTTTCATGGTTCCTACCTTCTCATAATTCTCTCGAGACGGCATATGTTCTAGGTCCAAGTATTCATGTTCAAAGAACTCCTCGTATGATATCCTGCGGCTTGGTTCGTGCTGCAGCAACCGAGTCAGCAGATCTGCGCAGCCGGGGGATATAGACGAGTTTGGAGGGATCTGGAATGCAATATGAACGTCCATTACCAGGTCATCAAATAGACAAACCAGGTCGTCGCTTAAAAAATATATCAAGTGACGAACCAGGTCATCAGTTAAAAATGTGTCAAACCAGGTCGTCGCTTAAAAAAATATATCAATCTATAGACCAGGTCGTCGCTTAAAAATATATCAAGAGACAAACCAGGTTGTCAGTTTAAAATTATAGTTACTAATATTATAAACGCGAAAGTTTGTATGTATGGACGTTTGTGACTCTTTCACGCAAAAAACTACTGAATGTACTTTAATGAAACTTGGAATATACATAGTACACATGCTGGATTAACATATAGGCTATTTTTTATCCGGGCACCACGCGAGCGAAGCCGCGGCCGGCATCTAGTACATAATAATTAACATAAATAAACATCTATGTTTATAACAAATGTTTGTATTGCGCGTGAATCGAAACCTACAATATAAAATACGTTACCTCTATAGGCACCTGCTTCTGTATCTTCTCGACTAGTTCCTTGAACGTGTTGGAGGAGTACGGCGCTCGACCGAACAGACATTCATACATAATCACGCCTGAAACATTAAATAAATAAAAACAGCCAACAGTCACATACATAGTCCTGACCCCACACTAGGACTCCCTGTGTCGTGGGTATCAGAAACTACGAGTACCATGCTACCACAACACCCACACCCGGAACAAACATTTACAGATCATGCAAACATTTCCGCAGCGGGAATCGAAACCGCGCCTCTTGCGTCTCTGCCGAGCAATCGCCCTCCACGCCACCGAGGCCGCCCTATAAATACATACATTACATATTATCACACCCGTATCCCTAACGAGGTGGGCAGAGCCACAAGTAATCTAAGAACGCTTTGAGTCGCACTTCAAATCATTTCACCACGCTGGTTCGAAATAAATAGTGGCATGACTGGTAGTACTTTCATTTTGAGATTATTTTCTGATCAAACGGGGAGTCCCCGTTTCTTTTAACTTGCTATGGAAAGTCCCCCCATTACGCGGGCTGTATCCCCATCATACGGGGAGTCTCCCCATCATACGGGGAGTCTCCCCATCTTACGGGCAGTCATACCCACACTCCATAGGTCTACGCTTGGTCCGTAGTCGCTGGTTATCATCTCTAGCGCCATGTATAGTCACACTTATGGGGCACCCACACATTCTATAGAGTCTCTGGATTATACAGAGATTTTTGAATAGTTATAGGGAGTCCTCCATTCTATAGACTGTTCCCACATGCTATGAGGAATACCCTGATCAAACGGGGAGTCCCCGCTTCTTTTAACTTGTTATGGAAAGTCCCCCCATTACGCGGGCTGTATTCCCATCATACGGGGAGTCCCCCTCCATTACATGGACTGTATCCCCATCATACGGGGAGTCTTCCCCATTACGCGGGCTGTATCCCCATCATACGGGGAGTCCCCCCCATCCTACGGGCAGTCATACCCACACTCCATAGGTCCACGCTGGGTCCGTAGTCGCCGGCGATCATCTCCGGCGCCATGTACAGCGGAGAACCGCGAACAGAACGACTCCATTCCGCAGACATGTATTGTGCGAACCTGCAAACAATAGTCAGGTCCGTTCTGTTATTGAATAAATATTTGTGGTAATTTCACACAGCGCCATCTAGCCCCAAACTAAGCAAAGCTTGTACTATAGGAACCAGATGGCTGATAGAATACTTATATACTTTTTTTAAATACATACTACAATACCCAGACTCGTAAGACATATTTGCAGAACATACAAACATTTCAACCGCAACGGGAATCGAACCCGCGCAGCGTCTCAGCCGAACACTCGTCCGCCACGCCACCAAGTGGGTGCTTTAGTATTATGTATTATAAATATGTATTTACAAAACAAAGTATATAAGTATTGTATCAGCCATCTGGTGTCTAGTACAAGCTTTGCTTAGTTTGGGGCTAGATGGCGCTGTGTCAAATGTCCACAAACATTTATTTATTCAATACTAGCTGCCGCCTGCGGCTTCGCTCACGTTGTACCCGGATAAAAATAGCCTATATGTTATTCCAGCACACGTATTATGTATATTCCAAGTTTCATTCAAATCCGTTCAGCCGTTACGGCGTGATTGAGGCACAAACATCCACACATTCTTACAAACTTTCGCATTTATAATATTAGTAGGATAGTGATAAGGACAAGAAGATGGTCAGACAGAACTTACCCGAAATCTGCCACTTTCAGTATGTATTTTCCTGCTTTATCCTTGTGGAGAAGGAGATTGTGGGGCTTCAAATCCATATGCACCACGCCTGGACAAAGTATTTATTTAATTATTATACATTTAGAATACAGTATAACATAATTAGGGGTTTTTTTTTCCCCTAAGCGACCTGGTGGTCTAGTTGGTAGTGACCCCCGCCTTCCGATCCCAAGGTAAATCCAGTAAAGGTGCCAATGAATTTTTCTGTGAGAAAAATGTATGTGCGCTAATCCAGTACTCTCAAACGGTGAAGGAAAACATCGTGAGGAAAACCCGCGGCTTAGTCAGCTCCGCACGTATTGACCATGTCTTTCCTGGACAAGGCCGACTGAACTGAGAGGATGGAATAGGTGCTGGGCAAGCCTACTCCATCTTAATTCGTCCCGGGCACTACAGCGTCCCGTTTGTAAAGGTAAAAGTTGCCTCCTGACGCTGTATAAATCATCTACTATAGATGGTAAAAGGCCTTTGTATGTATATTCGAACTTCTGTACCTTTTTCCCTCAAGAATTTGAGCGCTGATGCCAGTTGTTGTAGGAAATACCGCACCTAGAATATCAAACGAATATTACACAAGTCTTATGATTTGTGCTAGCTGCCGCCCGCGACTTCGCTCGCGTGGTATCCGGACAAAAAGTAGCCTATATGTTATTTCAGCACATGTACTATGTATTTCCTAGTTTCATTCAAATCCGTTCAGCTGTTACGGCGTAATTGAGGCACAAACATACATCCTCACAAACTCTCTAATATTATAAGGAGGAAAGATTTTTGTGTTTGTTTTTATATTTGTAACGAGTAGGCTCCGAAACTACTGAACCGATTTAAAAAATCTTTCACCAATAGATAGCTACATTATTACGGAATAACATAAGCTATAATTTATTTTCAAAAAAATTAGGGATCCTTACTAAAACTCCAATAATGTAACAGTGACACAGAGGTGTAAAAAAATTTACCTAAAAAATCCTAATTTGTTAAATATCCTTGCGAAGCCGGGACAGGCTAGTATTTTATAAATAAAGAGATTAACCCGCATTTAAAATATATAATTTTGAATTGTATATTTCACCTGTGTTTCAGGTACCCGGCCGTATCGTCTGATGTATCTTGATAGATCACCTCCACAGCAGTACTCCATTATTATGTATATGTTTCTGAAATCATCATCATACATACATATTATCACGCCCGTATGGGGTGGGCAGAGACAAAAGTAATCCTGTATATCTGTAGCCATCTAGCCCCAAACTAAGCAAAGTTTGTACTATGGGAACCAGATGGCTGATACAATATTTATATACCTTTTTTTGTAAATACATATTTATAATACATAATACTACAACACCCAGACCAGGAAGAAATATTTGCAGAACATACAAACATTTCTCCCCTAGCGGGAATCAAACCCGCGCCTCTTGCGTCTCAGCCGAGCACACCCCCTCCACGCCACCGAGGTCATCAAAGAGTAACAAACATCCACACATACAAACTTTTGCGTTTATAATATAAGTAGGAAGTAAGATTTCTTATTTCACTTACCGATCATCCCAAGTAAAGTTATGCATGTGCACAATGTGTGGGTGTGTGAGAGTCTTCAGCAGTCTTATCTCTGTGATGAGGTTGTCCACGGCCGAGCCCGAGTTCTTGATGCGAGATTTGTCCACACATTTCACCGCCACGGTCATCCGAGCTCCCACCTGTAATACAAATTATACTCCTAGCAAGGGCGGAAGAAAAGTAGTGGGGTCATTGGGGTTCTGCCCTGCCCGCGGCATTTCTCGCTTTGTACTTGCATAAAAGGTCGCTTATATGATAATCAAGTTAGTTAGTGTAGTATTTTCTTGATTTGATCAGGATTTTAAACTTGGCCTAGAAAAGGGAATGTTTTTTTGTGATCGAAGTTTATACTTAAGTTTTTTATATTTCGATTTCAATGCTAGAAGTTTGTTATTCGAATTGTATAAAACTTTTAATGATATAGTAAAGAAATAAAACTACTTAATAGGGCAAGAAAAGTGCCGATTTTTCCTAGCAAATAGCAGAAATCTGTATATTTATCTCTTGTTTACATTGGATTTGTATTACCTTTGTGTAGGCCTTGTACACGGTAGAATAACTTCCAGACCCTAACTTTTCAGTCACAACGTATCCATCTATTTTCGGGAAAGCCATTTTTCATCTGAGTTTTCTCACTATCTATCGGAAATACTCAATTTTCTCGGTTTTTCATATCATTCTCGAAATTGATATTGATAAACAGAATTTTGAAATCTCATTTGACAATTTTGAAATATTTTGACATTGACATTGACAGTAAGGAACAAAAAATGTTTTAAAATGTTGATTGTTTACGATTTATTAGTCAAAATGGGCCAAAAGTTTTGGTCTTGTTCTTACATGACCTGAACTGCCTGAACTGACTGAATAAGCCTTAAAGGGCGTAGTGGGAACAAACTTTTATCTTTAGTACCATCTAGTATCCAGTAGCCGTACTAAAACTTTCTGATTCTTTCATTTCGTATCGTAGCTTCGGCCCATCTTCGGCCTTTATGCTTCATTCGCATTGTACTAGGATCTAAACTAGGGTAAAAGAACTTCAATCGCATTGGTCTATATTACCTATGATTTTTCAAGTCACTAACTAATAAGAATGAAAATTCCGAATTTTATTCGAATTCGTGCACTTGAGGCCTGATTGAGATTCAAACATCCAACTTTCAAATGAATATTAGTTTATGTAGTTGGAATATTATGAAAGTATTAGGAAAAAATATTTGCAGAACATAGGTACAAACATTATTGAACCCGCGCCTCTTTCGTCTCAGCCGAGCACTCGCCCGCCACACCACCGAGGTCGTCTATGTATGGCATCGAGCTTAATGTATGATAATGAACGTTCCGTCATCGGTTAGTAGAATATGGGAAGGACATAATATTAGATGTAGGTAGATATTAAGTTTCAGATTACTTAGATACTTGTCTAATCTAATCCAACCGTTTAACTAACTTAATAGGCATTGGTACCTAACCAAGACGCCTGAACGGTCCGTTCCTTGTCTAAAATAATGTAATATCCTGCAAAATTTACATTTCCCTCCCAAAACTACTAAACACCCTTATATTTCACCCCACAAAGTCCAAATTTTACATCAATGGGTGTAATGAAGTAAAACGACTACAAATATACTTTCACACCTCATTTAATTGTCAAAACTCTTATAGCACTGGAAATAAGGGTGATTATCGCGTGGAGGGTAGAAAATGGGGTGTAATTTTAAGTTTGGTGTTTGGATGTAGGGTTGTCACTGCTTCCTAATAAAGTATACGTTATTTTGGATAATTAGTAATTTTCTGACATTTTATTACTTATTTAATCTTCAATGATAGCCTCGGTGACGTGGCACGCGAATGCTCGGCTGAGACGTAAGAGGCGCGGGTTTTATTCCCGCCGGGGAAATGTTTGCATATTCCGCTATAACTCGAGAACGGCTGGGCCGATTTAGCTGATTTTGGTTTTGAAATGTTTGTTGTAGTCCAGGGAAAGTTTAAACGGTGAAAAAACATAGTACTTGTACCGGGTAGCACGTGAGCGAAGCCGCATTTATAATATTAATTGACGGCCTCGGTGGCGTGGCGGGCGATTGCTCGGCAGAAACGCAAGAGGCGCGGGTTCGATTCCCGCTGCGGAAGAAATGTTTGCATGATCCGTAAATATTTCTTCCGGGTCTGGGTGTTGTGGTACCATGGTACTCGTAGTTCTGACACCCACGACACAGGGAATCCTAGTGTGGGGTCAGAACTATGTATGTGACTGTTGGGTGTTATTTATTTAATATTAATATTATTAATAATTTAGTTTAGATCATATCCATCTTGGGCCTTTCAGGAGTGGCTGCAAGTTTCCTTATGATAACTTGCTGCTCTGCCCACCTCGTTAGGGAAATAGACGTGATAATATGTAAGTATGTAATTTAGATAAGATTTGCTAAGAGGGTAGCAACCCTAGTCGGATACTGCAATGTAACACGTACGCAACGCTCCAGTGTGTACACAGCGCGCCTCGAAGCGTCATTGCGGGAAAGCGCGGGAACTCGCACTAACTTTGCGAAAGTGAGAACCTACTTGTTTTTTATAATCTTAGCCAACGTAGTGGTCAAAATAAAAGAAAAAAAGTATATCACAAAAAAGTTTGAGGTTTTTTGATGAAAAAAAAAGACAATATTGGCGCGTAAAAAATAATGTTTTTTTTTAAATAGCCAAAATATCAAGTGAAAACCTAAATATTATCAAATAAAAATAAGTTTTTTTTTTAAATGAAAAATACAATAGTATGTACAGGGATAATAAAGTCTTATACCCACCTACTTGTAGTCGACATACCTCCGAATATTCAAACGCATCTCAAAGTTGAGTACGTCTCAAATGACGATTTTTTGACAGATTTTCATCAGAAACTGTCAAAAAACCGTGAGTTGAGACGTGCTCAACTTTGAGATGCGTTTGAGTACGTACTTATAGTAGTGTTATAAAAACAATCCTACTTGCGAATGTTTGTAAGTATGGATGTATGGATGTTTGTAACTCTTTCACGCCTAAACGGCTGAACGGATTTGGATGTAACTTGAAATAATACATAATTATACATAGTATGTGTGCTGATTATAGGCTACTTTTCGTCCGGAAGAAAGCTAGTAATACATAATATTACAACACCCAGACCCGGAAGAAATATTTTCAGAACATGCAAACATTTCTCCCGCAGCGGGAATCGAACCCGCGCCTCTTGCGTCTCAGCCGAGCACTCGCCCGCTACTCCACCGAGGTCTTAAATTTGTTCATTAGTTTCATCATATTTTATTTAGCTACTAAAATTACTAACTAAGTAATTTCCCTCCAAAAGGTCAAATCACAGCAAGAGCTCGCATAAAATGGACTCAACAAAACATATTTCAGGATATTAAATTGTAATAAGTTTTCGCTAAAGCCACTATTTACTCACTAAGTATGTTTTCCTGGTGAGCACTGGTGGTCTAGTCGGTAGTGACCCCGCCTTCCGATCCTAAGGACGTGGGTTCAAATCCAGTCGTGTACCAATGTATTTTTCTGTGCGAAAAATTTATGTGCGCCATCCCAATACTCTCAAACGGTGAAGGAAAACATCGTGAGGAAACCCGCAGCTTAGTCAGCTCCGCACGTATTGACCATGTCTTTCCTCTGGACAAGGCCGACTAAGCTGAGAGGGCAACTGGGCAACATTAAATATAACATCATAACATCATTTGATAGTTTTAAAATGCTTTATTAACAGAAAGAAACTTACAACTATTACAAATATAATTTACAAAATACAAAAGAAACAGTCGGGCTATCTAAAGGCCGTTGCAAGCGGTCTATAGATAGCTCACCTGATCCAGCTCATCAGACGGTGGAAGCGTGCCCAAGACGCTGGCCGCATTGCCACGCTGAATGCCAATACTGATCCGTTGAGCCAAATAAGAACCAGCTCTTGGATCGCGCATCGCTTCGACAAGACGCCCTGAAAGAATTTTGAAAACGCGGTGAAAAATTAATTTCTATTTTCAAAGTGATAACGTTTTTCCATTGGTCCCTCAAAGTGAAAACACGATATTAGAAAAAACACGATTAAATAAAATCTTGAAAAATCCATGTTTTGAGTACCTTTGTATCGACTCTCGGGAACTCTACCATATTTCCAGATGATTTTATTCGATAAAATAAAATAGATGCCTTCTAAGTTTATGTAGGTAGATAATAATTATTTTTTTTCTATGGAAATGGGCCATTTTGGAGATTTTTAGTCACTGTGATTTTCAAGAATCGATCCCCTGGGTATTGTGATGTGTACGACACAAGTAATCCTATGGTCAAAGCTATCTATTATTTATTTCCTACTAGTTATTTATGGAGTCGTTGAATAAACACAACACAGTCGTGGCTAGCCATAACTTATTCGCGCGTCAAAAGAACGTGATGAACTGCCGTTGCGACATTCGCGTAACATGCAAATTATAACAATACCACAGATGCAATATAGCTGTACGTACGAAAGCATTTTAATATTTTAAAAAGTTTTAAAATGAGGAAAAGTATAAGTATTTATTTATTTAATTTGAACGGCACAACCAATTACTGTAACTAAATCACAAAACAAGAAAATAAAACAAAATATTACCTGCGGTCGGTGATCTGAGCTCTGTTTTCTATCTGTAGGCGAACTTAGATAGAAAACTGAGCTAATTTTTATTTCTTATTATTATACCGATTACCTTAAAGTTTTTAATGTTATTATAGTTTGTCTTTGTAACTGTGTTCTAAATAAATCTCTGTAGAAAATAAAATCACAATAATAAAATTCATAATAAATGTCAGAATAAATCAGGTTTCAAATCACTACATAGTATAAAACAAAGTCGCTTCCCGCTGTCTGTCCCTATGTATGCTTAGATCTTTAAAACTACGCAACGGATTTTGATATGGTTTTTTTTAGTAGATGGAGTGATTCAAGAGGAAGTTTTATATGTATAGCAAATGCATAATATAGTAGAGGAACACTGATAATTTTAGAAGTTTCTAATGTGATGTCGTAAAAACACATTTTTCTGCGCTTACATTGCAAACGCTGGCTGAACCCTACGAGATAGATCAAAATAATGTACTACAGTATTGTACACCTTAAAAAGGTCTACAAAAAAGTCCACGATGGTATATGTCTATCCCCGTGCGAAGCCGGGGCGGGTCGCTAGTATTCAATATTAAGTCAAATAATGAGAATAGGTACCTACCTAAAGTAGGTATATAAAAATATCCTACTAGTTACCGCTCGCGTTTCCTCAAGAAAACATTGCGAGGAAACCTGCGGCTTAGTCAGCTCCGCACATATTGACCATGTCTTTCCTGTGGACAAGGCCGACTAAGCTGAGAGGATGGAATAGGTGCTGGGCAAGCCCGGGCACTACAGCGTCCCGTTTGTGAAGGTAAAAAGTTGCCTCCTGACGCCGTATAAAATGGTAAAATGCCTAGTAGGTACTGTTACAATATTCGTTGTAAAATTAACACTAGGTAGAGAGATCTGTAAGCGTTTATGATAAGCGCGTAATATAAATATTGGCTGAAAACCTTCAGCGTAGTTGTGTTTTCGTTTATTCAATGCAAATATTATTATTATGAGTGTACTGAAGTGGAATGTGGAATAACTTTGTAGAATCCACCATTTTATCTTTGCTGTTAACTTGAACAGCGTTCGACCGCCTCGTCTTGGTACTTTTCATCTCTTTATAGCTAGAAGATGAGGGTTAAAATTTTATTACACTGCGTGCGTGACTGACTGACTGACTCGCTTACTGACTGATTGACTGACCGTCTAATGACTGGTTGACGATAACACATGAGTCTATTTCACGACCTCAGATTCTTTTATTTGATCTGAGTTCACGATAGAAGTTTTGCGGAAATTGGAGGCACAAACAAATTCTATGGCAATTTCTCGTGAGAAGAAGACTGCAGTGCAGCGTCTCGTCTGCGGAACTACTTTCGTAAAACTAACTCTACAACATAAGTCTTAGAAGCATGGAACTTTATTCTAATTTTATTTGATACTAGCTTTCACCCGCGGCTTTGCTCGCGTGGTATCTGGACAAAAAGTAGCACACGTATATTCCAAGTTTCATTCAAATCCGTTCAGCAGTTACGACGTGATTGAGGCACAAACATCGTCACATCCACACATCCTCACAAACTATCGCATTTATAATATTAGTAGGATTTCGACCCTGTCGGTCCAGAAAATTGATTTTAAATGAATCGTAGGTACCTATACCCAAATCGTTTCTCATAAACTTACTCCAAGCAGATTCCTCTAGAAAATGATAAATATTTTCTTTAATTTGAGTTTTATTTAAGTCAAAGTCATTTTTCATTCCTTAAAATCACTGGGATCACTTGGACACGTCTTAAATCTATGTTGCATTCGTAACGCGACCAAGCGTGGAAGATACAGGCAAAAAACCACGCTTGGCTATATTTTTGTAAAATGATCCCTTTACAATCATGTTTATAAAAGGTGTTTGAGCATTACTCAGTCCCAACTAACAGCTATACATGCAACTTGGAATATAATTATTAGTTTGAATTTATTTATGTATTTTTACCACAACGCAGACAAAGTCAGTGTTCCACTAAACACGGGTACTAAAAATATAAATCCAAATATAGGTAGGTCTGTTCCATCCGGTTCACCATTGATAAAAAATAATATTCAGTATTAAAAGTACAGTATAAATAGTGCGAAATGTACGGGGTGATGGCGAGCCAGAAGCCGGGCAACAGCCAGAGGACGTCCAGCCAGGGCAGGACGAGGACGTCTTCGCCAAAGGAACAGGTAACAAGACACAGTTGACTTCCTCGGTGGCGTGGCGGGCGATTGCTCGGCAGAGACGCTACGCGGGTTCGATTCCCGCTGCAGAAGAAGTGCTTGCATGCTCTGTAAATATTCCTTCCGGGTCTGGGTGTTGTGGTACCATGGTACTCGTAGTTTCTGAGACCCACGACACAGGGAATCCTAGCGCTCAGGACTATGTATGTGACTGTTGGCTGTTATTATTATTATATTAAAGTACATACATACATAATACATTGTATCACGCCCGTATCCCTAACGGGGTGGGCAGAGCCACAAGTAATCATAACAAAACTCGCAGCCACTCCTGATTCAAAGTCCCAAGATGGATATGGACTCACATTGCACATATAGATGGTCCATCATGTTGGAGGATACTATCCCTTAGTCGACTTTTACATGCTCGGGGAGAGAAGCAGCTGGACGCATTCTGTTTCTTTACTCCCAGTCCAGCGGAGAAGTAATATTGTTTACTATTCTACTAATATTATAAACGCGAAAGTTTGTAAGTATAGATGTATGGATGTTTGTTACTCTTTTTTTCACGCCTAAACTGGTGAACGGTTTTGAATCAACCGTAGTACAAGCTTTGCTTAGTTTGGGGCTAGAAGGCGCTGTGTGAAATGTCCACAAATATTTATATATTTAATTAACTACAATAATAAACATATGAAAAACTGCATTAGTAATTCTTAAGGCGGCACGAAGTTCGCGGGTCAGCTGGTAATTACATAAGCTCCCAGTCCTTAGAGAATATTGCGAGGTCCACGTTATGTTGCTAAGTTAATAAAAACAGAGTTAGTAGGTAAACTTAGTAAAACTTGCAAATGTAGGTACAGTAGTAGCACAAATATTGTGCACTTCGGCAATTTTCGTCAGCTCCTGAAATAATGATACGTAACTAGCTGCCTACTTCTTCTACTGCTTCTACTTCTCCGCTGGACTGGGAGTAAAGAAAAAGCATAGAATGCGTCCAGCTGCTTCTCTCCCCGAGCATGTCGTAAAAGTCGACTAAGGGATAGTATCCTCCGACATAATGAATCTATATGGGCGATGGGCTGATCACCTGCCACCATGACTCATCTTGGAACTCTTGGATCAGAAGTGGCTGCAAGCTTTCTTATGATTACTTGTGGCTCTGCCCACCCCGTTAGGGATACGGGCGTGATAATATGTATGTATGTATGTATGTAACTAGCTGCCGCCCGCGGCTTCGCTCGCGTGGTCCCCGGTAAAGCAAATTGAGCACCTGTAGGTTTATGTAGTTTATGTTATGTAGTACCTATATAAATATAGGTAGGTATATTTATGTAGTTAGTTTTTTATATGTATGTGTAATATTTTATTACTCTATTTTTAGTCTCTAAAGCACTAAGTTAGTTCTCCAAATTTCACAAAGGTTAGCTGGAAGAAAATGCTAATTAGCATTAAGTTCGCCTATATACATATTATTTCTTGTGCAATAAAGAATTTTCTATCTATCTATCTACCCGGATATAAAATAGCCTTTATGTTAATTCAGCACAATGTAGGTACTATGTATATTTCAAGATTCATTCAAATTCAGTTCAGCCGTTTAGGAGTGATATAGATATGTTACAATAATTATGTAATAAACATACCCCCGAATACTCAAACGCATCTCAAAGTTGAGCACGTATCAAATGACGATTTTTTGACAGATTTTCATCAGAAACTGTCAAAAAACCGTGAGTTGAGGCGTGCTCAACTCTGAGTCGCGTTTGAGTATTCCGGGGTTAGGTACAAAATTATTTTTGAAAGGGTTGGTTCAGTTATTATTTTAATTAATTATTCGGACAAATTCGGTGTTCACACAAAGCACGAAGTTTGCCGAAGCGCACAATATTTGTGGTACTACTATACATAATGTTTTTTCTTAGTACAAATTATAATTTTATTATTACGCCCCTATCCCTAATGGGGTGGGCAGAGCCAGAAGTACCTAATAATAAGAAAACTTGCAACCACTCCTGATAACTCTAACGACTTGAAAGCCGGCACCAACTCAACTCGTAATGCCACTTGCGGTCACCCATCCCAATTGTGAGCGCGCACAACGTTGCATAAGCAACGTTGTAAAGTTAACTTTAACGATTAACCAAGAACGCCTAAGCAAGTTACGCCACAAGCGGTTCACTAAAGTCGTAATACAGTAAAACAATTGATTTGCCCCCGAATACTCAAACGCGACTCAGAGTTGAGCACGTCTCAACTCACGGTTTTTTGACAGCTTCTGATGAAAATCTGCCAAAAATATCGTCATTTGAGACGTGCTCAACTTTGAGATGCGTTTGAGTATTCGGGGGTTGGTCTTTTAGAATCCTGGTCACGTGAAACCTTGTTCCATTCGACTCCCTAAAGAGAACTAAAGTTCAAACTCGAACAAAACGAATAGTTGATGAGCACTCATCATCATCAGCACAGGCGCCGCAGCCTGTAATTTTTTTTTGGGGAGGGGGTCACAAATAATAGAATATGTAGAGTAAATCAGATTTTATTGCACAATACACAATTTTATTGCACACATTATAAAACAAATGGAAGCATTCTATTTTGTAAATTTTTAGAAGATTTTTCAATTTGACGTGTACGATTTTGGTGGGGGGGTCATGTCCCCTGTGACTCCCCCCCATCAGCAGTCCACGGCAGGACACAGGCCTCCCCTTCGCGGCATCACGTCCTATCCTCGGCTTGAGGCATCCAGTTTCTGCCATCAGCCAGCAGAAGATGGTCTCCAGCTAGCCGGAGGACGTTCGCAGAGTCGCGGTCACCACTCAACAATTTCTTTGATGAGCAGAACTCTTAAAAATAGTTCTAAATTGTCACCCAGATGGCATATCTGGAAGTAGAAAATTCTAGAAATAATTGCGTAAATACAGTGGGAATTTGGAGGCGCCATCTAGGACGTCACACGGAACTAATCTCATTCAAAAATGTTAGGTTACAATACCAAAAAAATGTGTCAATATTTTATTGACAATTTAGTTAACGAAATAATTTGAAGAATAGAACGTGTTGGCATCTATTTACTTATCTACGATGATAAATAATTAAATATTTGTGGACATTTCACACAGCGCCATCTATGCCAATGCTGTGCAAGCCTATAATTGGAGCACATTCTATAGTACTATTTTTTATTGTAAACATTTATAACAGTTTTTATTAAATATGTGTTCTGTTGGCGTTGCCTAATAAATAAATAAATCTAGCCACAAACTAAGGAAATCTTGTACTATGGGAAAATGTAGTAGAATACTTATTTAAAAACTTTTTTGTGAATAAATAATATTAAAGTTATAGACAAGTTTTTTTTTCTAATTTTTTTTTCATTTGACCTTTGGTGGGTCCAGGCTTCGAGTAAATTCTGTATTTTACGTCATACACGTAAATAAATTACTTTGTCCTAAAAAACTCCACCGACAACGAGCAAATGAAATATCTTGTTTTAATTAATGAAACCAGTAAAAAATAACGCTTTGACGATGGGGAAGATTTAAAATGTTGAATTTTATTACGCAAAAGTATTGTGTCACGTCAAGTCCTTGTTCTCTCTGGGGCATTGTGTTGGATTGTTTGTTTCCATTACGAATTCGAAAGGAGGCCGGACGCCAACGAAAATCTAAACCTCCTTTTCGATTAAAAATAAATCACTTTTTATGACGAAGAACGGCCAGTATTGAACATTTGGAAATAAGACCTCTTTTCTGTATTTTTTTCTATTTAAACCTTCTTTTGGATTAAAATATCAGTTCAGTCCTCCTTTTCGATTAAAAGTAAATCACTTTTTATGACGAAGATCGGCCAGTATTGAACGTTTGGAAATAAGACCTCTTTTCTGTATTTTTTTCTATTTAAACCTTCTTTTGGATTAAATAAAATATCAGTTCAAAGTCTGAAAATTAAATCTCTTTTTAGTAACTATCAACGGCAATTTTCGATCGCCTCAGTGGCGTGGCGGGGTATTGCTCGGCTGAGACGCAAGAGGGGCGGGTTCGTTTCCCGCTTCGGAAGAAATATTTGCTTGCATGTTCTGCAAATATTTATTCCGGGTCTGGGTGTTGTGGTGCCATGGTATTCTTAGTTTCTGATAACCACGACATAAAATCCTAGTGTGTGTGTTGTAATATTTAATTCAGAAACAAGTTTTGGGGTGACTCTTATTAGCTTTAGAGTTGTCTAGCAGAGACTCAAGAGGGACAAATGTTTGCATGACCTGTCAACATTTGTTCTGCGTCTAGGGGATATAGATGGCGTCATGTATTTGAAGAGAACCCGCGGGAAAATGGGAATATTGAACACAAGAGATTTTCCTCAACATTTTCAGAGCCAACAAGTCAAAGTCAAGACATTATGAAAAGCTGACATTTTGGAAAGCTGACATTATGCAAAAGACGTGCCGACATTATGGAAAAGCAGACATTTTGGAAAAAAAATACATTTTAGGAAAACAGATATTTCAGGCCTGAGCCCAATTTCCATTGTTTTTTTTTTTCAATTTCGTACTCTTAAGTCATTTATTGATTTCAAAATATATTTATTAATAGGATATGTTTTAGGAATTTGAAGTCACCAAAGGACTTTTAGGACTACGTAATTGAAAAAAAAAAATCAATGGAAATTAACCATTTTGGTGATTTTATAATATCACTCGGGGACTTTCAAGAATTGTGTATCAGAAATTCAGTATTGTTATTATTTCCTACTACTACTGAGTACCTACGACCTACTTAGTCGTGTCAATAGTTCCTCCGAACCAGTGTGGTGAAAGGATTTCAAGAGAGCTTCAAAGAACTTTCGTGCACTTGACTCAAAATGTTTTCCTTCACCGATAAAACTGGTTGCTCCACAATTGCTCACACAAATTCGAACAGAGAAATCCATTGACGCGCGACCGGATTCGAACCCACGTTCCGAAAAGCAGCACCGCTAGACCACCAGTGATCTCAAGAAATATCGCTAAGCCATCAAACTCGTATTATAACTAGAATTAGTTACGATTTCTGACATAATTTTATCCATCGTTGTTATTAATATTAACTCCCGCCATAACGCCGACTCAAGCGCCAGATGTTGCCATAATACGTCCTTCGCGTTCGCTGGCAACAATCCAATGCTTAAAATTTTATTATTCCTACTTAATACGTATTTGCCGGTTTTTGTATGGAAATACGAATAATTCTGTATTGTAGCAGCTGCGTGAGTTACCCGACTGCGACTATGTAAAAGAGGGGTTATGTGTTTATGTGTTATTTAAGCTTGTTCCACTTTTGTTTTTTCTTTTTTTCTCTGTTGTTTTTTTAGTATTTTTTTTTTAAATAGGTACGATACCTTATATGTATACATAATTTTTATATGTTAAACTTATTTATAATTATATTTATGTCACTTAAATAACTTATTAATCATTATTTACTATTGTTACAATAATAGTGAAGCATAATTAGTGTCTACCATTGGTGTGAGCCAAAACTCTTACAGCGTGATCCAAGGAACATGCTGTGCCGACCCCACATAAAGTGGGATAAGGGCAGGAAGATGATACTAGTGACCTTTTAACCTTGAAACATTAGCAATATAGTTCGACGTTATTATAATCACCACAAAACTTAGTACTGTCCGTTATTATAATTTATTTCACACACTTTTCACCCTGGGCTCATAACCTAATAAAACACCGGTTGGGTTCACAGCGGAAAGAGGTTTTATTTTAGAAGTGACAATTACATAATACTACATACCTGCTCAATAGATGGCGCTGATCTATAATTTTGTTAATATAACTAACAGAATGCACGCGGCTTTGTCCGTGAGCCTTTTCTATCGAACTCCGGGTATGTGACAGATACTTAAGTAATATCCCAGAAGGAATGGTAACTTGCGAGCCGACCTCTCGACTCCCGGCCGGTCGTAAAACGCACGCGGCCTTCCGGTACACTCATACTCAATAATATTTTATATGTTAGTTGTTAGAACACACAATTCCTCATTTAGATCATCATGAAATTGATGATCTAAGGTTGTCTGGAAGAGATCGCTTATTAGCGAAAATACCGCCCGTTGTACAATATCTTCATTTTGTTAATTCATTTGTTTAATTTGTAAGATGTGCAATAAAGTGTGTGGTAGCATGGTACTCGTAGTTTCTGATACCCACGACACGGAATCCTAGTGTGGGCCCAGGACTGTGTATGTGACTGTATGTTGTTATTATAATTAAATAAAAGAAGACTTCGAGCAAGCTCAAAACTTTCGTGATCACAATGACGGCGACTGTACCTACTGTTACGCACTAATACTTACTTATAGGTAACTAATGAGCCAGACTTACCCCGCGAGGTGGACGTAACTGAAATTGATGGCTGCCTGGACCATTTACTTGCTATTCCTTTCTTATGCTTCCTTTAGATTGTTACTAGCTGCCGCCCGCGGCTTCGCTCGCGTGGTATCCGGATGAAAAATAGCCTATATGTTAATCCAGCTCGAGTATTATGTATATTCCAAATTTCATTCAAATCCGTTCAGTAGTTTAGGCGTGATTGAGGCACAAACATACAAATTTTTACATTTAGGTATAATATAGTCGGATATGGTATAGTGAATTTGTTTTTCATACAAGAATCCTCCCTTTAACAGCTGCTTCTCTCCCCAAGTATGTCGTAAAAGTCGACTAAGGGATAGTATCCTCCAACATGATGAATCATCTTCTTAGCATCTTGTATATGGGCGATGTGATCGCCTGTCACCATGGTTCACCATATCCATCTTGGGATTTTGAATCAGGAGTGGCTGCAAGTTTTCTTATGACTACTTGTGACTCTGCCCACCCCATTAGGGATACGGGCGTGATATCATAGGTACTAATATTATAAAGAGGAAAGATTTTTTTTATTTGTTTGTAGGCTCTGAAACTACTGGACTGATTTCAAAAATTCTTTCACCAATAGAAAGCTACATAATCAGGGACCAGTATAGGCTATAATATATTTCCAAAAAAATTAGGGATCCGCAAGAAAATTGCAATATTATAACCCAAGGTAGAAAACCCAAAATAGTTTTTGGCGTGCGCTGCGAAAACTATTGATTATAGAACAAAATAATGTACTACACGCGTACGAAGTCGCGGGCAACAGCTAGTCTTGTATATAATTGGTTATTTTATTTTACTAAATCTAGTAAATATAAGTATAGTCAATAGCAATAGCCATGCATCAACATTGCTGGTACACGCGACAAACTGCGTAAAACATCGCAAAGCCTCCGGGACCATAAATCGATTCTTTCGATTTATGTCCACGGCCACAAAGCGCACACAAGCGATACCAATTGCCTGGAATATACCTACTCTACCCGTTTTATAGTGCAGTTATTTCTATGTCTATCTAAATATATAAACTCTTACTGACTGACAGACAATCTATACAGAGTCCAGCCGCATCCTGACCACATAAACAAACCATCACTAAAAACAAAGTCGCTTCCCGCTGTCTGTCCCTATGTATGCTTAGATCTTTAAAACTACGCAACGGATTTTGATGCGATTTTTTTAATAGATAGAGTAATTCAAGAGGAAGGTTTATATGTATAATACATGCATAATATAGTAGAGAAACACTGATAATTTTAGAGGTTTCTAATGTGATGTCGTAAACACATTTTTTTACGCTTACATTGCAAACGCTGGCTGAACCCTACGAGATAGATCAAAATAATGTACTACAGTATTGTACACCTTAAAAAGGTCTACAAAAAAGTCCGCGATGATATATGTCTATCTCTTAGGGATAACCCACAATAACCATTTTTTGCCAACCATTTATAACCAGCATTGCACCCGTGCGAAGCCGGGGTGTGTCGCAGCCCGCAGCATGAAACTTGGAGGGTATTTTCTTTTCATGGTAGGCATATGGGTGCAATACGAAAGGAATTATCGAAATTCAACTTCTATAGGATGCAGCGGGAAGATGAAACTTTACTGGAAAGTAACTTAACGCAGGCAAAGTCGCGTGGCGTTCCACTAGCTTGAAAATAAACGAAGAGATAGCATTTTATTCTGCAAAATACAATAGAAATAATTTTTAAACCCGCAGTGCTGATGTTTGAGTTTAGCGCCATCTGTTATGAAGTTTAAGCACTTATCAATCAGTCATCCTTACTTCCTACTATTAATATTATAAACGCGAAAGTTTGTAAAGTATGGATGTTTGTTACTCTTTCACGCAAAAACGGATGAACGGATTTGAATGAAACTTGGAATATACATAGTACATGTACTGGATTAACATAAAGGCTATTTTTTATCCGGGTACCACGCGAGCGAAGCCGCGGGCGGCAGCTAGTGTTCAATAAATAAATAATGAATAACGTCCTTGGCCACAAGCGTTGCCTGAAATATACACTGAATTAATTTACCATATAGTTATCATCATTATCATCATCATCTTCCTGCCCTTATCCTACTCTATGTGGGAGTTTTGGCTAAGGTGTTTTATGACCGGCCGCCTGCCTGACGTCAACCCTCCTTGGGAATATTTGTTTATTGTATCTCATCATGTTGGAGAGGATACTATCCCTTAGTCGACTTTTACGACATGCTCGGGGAGAGAAGCAGCTGGACGCATTCTATGTTGTTTCGTTACTCCCAGTCCAGCAGAGAAGAATTACTAATTAAGAATTAATTTACCATGCAGTTATATCTGTCTATTTACAAGATTTTATTCACCGTTCGCAGTCCTGATGTTTGGTTTCAACGCCATCTGTTATGAAGTTTTGTGCATGACACGCAGTGGTTCAAGTTTTGTGCATAATTGCATTTTTTGGCATAACATCGATCGTGATCAAACTAACAACGAATCAAAATCATTGCGGAGTTTACAAATAGGTAGGAAAGTATACCTAGTATTCCCATTTTTACTCGACTACGCGGTGCTAAAAGGAGGGTTATGAGTTTAGTCTAATTATAAGTATTTTTTGTAAAATCGTAGCTTCAAAAATCAGTTCTTTTGAATTTCCTGGGCATTTTTGTTGTTGTGCCATTGTGCCTTCTTTATGCCACCTGCCTACGGGGACCTCATAGACGCCACAGAGGATGGTGATAAAAGGTTTTATTCAAATCATAGTGAAGTCAAGAAGGTTGGGTATTTCGTTCGACAAATGAAGTGTGAACAATTTATGATCGATCGCGTTGGATATCAATATTATAGGGTTTAAGTAGTCGGGTTTTAGTTTATAAAGCTTGTTACAAATTATTTACTGTCTTAGTGTAATTTAACAACACGCATAAACAATTTAAAATATCTATCATACCAACGCCAGAAATTAATGAGCAAAGCATATTATATATGTATATACATATATATTCCTTTGGGAAAACTTCAAACTAGCAAGGAAGCGATTCCCAACTTGAAGTAATCCGAGCTGAGTGCGTGAGCTAGTTATAATAGATGCTCGAATTAAACTTCGCAAATTACCTCGCGGAGAGATTGTCAGCTCAAATATTAAAGGCGCATCACGAGAAGAAAATAGTTTAATGAGGTCTTTCCGACTAGCTTTCAGATTTACAAACAGATGGCGCTACTTGTAACAAGATGTCTACGGCCAGAGATCGAATGAAAATTCTTAAAGTAACATATAAAAATGAAATCTAAACAAGCGTACATCGCTTAATCGATCTCTTCCAGACAACCCTGCTGTGTTGCCAGTCAAAAGGAAGTAAAAAAAATGGCGAATTTCAAATTTGTCTAATGCATACAACATAAAATGAAGTAAGTAGGTATCAAAAACAAATAAATCATGTAAAAAAATAAAAAATATAGGTTGTTTTGATATTATAAAGTGGCTATTCAAGTTCAGAATCTAGTTTGTATAGGTACTTTGTTCTAAGTTCTAAAGGGCAACAATTAAAAAATGTCATACAACTTTAAATATGCCAATAGCATCCTAGATGGCACATGGGTTCACCTATCCAGACCTATCCCATGAGTATACCATAGGCAGACTATGAATAAGAAAATTGCTAATTGCTATCTGAGCCAATAAAATCGGATAAAGATGAACGTTGGCTTTAAAAACTAAACGCCATCTAAAAAAAGACTAGGAACCATTTTTTTATGAATATTCCTCATTTATCGCTCTAAATTAGATCTAAGTATTACGCCCATAATAAACTATTTTTTATTTTATTACAGAGTGCTGAGAAAAAAAAGCATGCGAAAAAACAGCGAGGCTTCACTCAAAGAATAATTGACTACATTCAGAAGAGATTCAACTCACAGACAGGTATGTACAGCGTCATCTATGTTTTACACTCTGAACTAAGACGCAGACTAGTGAGTGAAGGCTAATTCAGCGTGACGCGAGACATCGCGTTGAATTTAGTGCCGTAAGCTGAACATAGATGGCGTCTAAATAAATCGAATCATGGTTCTGCTTTTTGCATAGAATTTGTTAGGACAATGAGATGTAGAGGTACCTACTTATAAAAATCTAAAGAGGCCAAAGTGATTTATTTCTCGATGTAAATCTTTCTTACCATGGGCTTAGATCACTACTAGTCTAGTGGTAGTAGCTTTCCGATCCTGAGGTGGCGGATTCGAATCCGGTTGTAGACCTTAAGTAGGTAGGTATTTTCTGTTTGAATAAACATGTATTATTCTCGGTAGAAAACATCGTGAAGAAAACTGTACGTCGTAGAACCTAAAAAGTTATTATTTATGCACATCTTACTTTCACCACACTGGTTCGTACCCAGTGACGGATTAAGACTACTTGATGCCCTAAGCAATCCATGCTTTTTTTGGTGTGGATTTTGGGTACGTGAGAGTGAGACGTGATGCCCTAAGGACGGATTTATTTGTGCTTCTTCTGGTGCCCCCTCAGACGTGATGCCCTAGGCGATTGCTTTGTAGCTGACACAGCTACTTACCCATTTACCTCACAACCTTACCATACCATACCAGTACCATGAAATACCTTTAGAATACCAGGATTACCAGGATTACAGGGAAGAAAGAAAACACAATCAAGAAACTTTAATTCACCAACGTTTGACCTTTTGTTAAGTGAAACAAGAACTGCACATCACTGCACTGCGAGCTCCATCACCACCAACTCTTCGTGACGACGTTTACCGGGCTCACATTTTCACTACAGCTCCCACTTTCACCATCGCGACGAGCACCGAGCGAGATCACGCAGAACTTTACACAGACGTCCGTTCTCCACCGCAGTCGCCGCCGAATGAGGGCGGAGCCGGGGCCGAACAAATCGTCACTGGAAAGGCAAATTTACGTAAGCGCCAATCGAGAAAAAGCCGTTTGAAGTTCATTTTTTTCGTTTTTTTAATCATAACTTTTGTCCTAATTATCGAATTTTGATGACGTCAACGTAAGATTTCATTCTTTTTTCATTTTCTATGTCCAGCAATTCATATTATGTATTTGGACTGCTATTTTAGGATAATAACTCAATATGCCTATTTGGCGCCATTTTGGCGCTTACGTAATTTTGCCTTTCCAGCGACGAAATATTTATTGCCTCGGGCGGGACTCGCCCCGCGCCTCTCACACCCCGCTCGCGCGCGGCACCGTCTTAGCAAGCGCGCGAATTAGAATCCTGTTTTCTTATTGGTTGATTTGTCTTTGGTTTTCATATAAATATTTGTCCTTTTTGTAAATAAAATCATTCCTATTTCTACACTCCAACTGAGTCTTACTATCTCCAAACCTCCGCAGTAGATTCCCGCAAATAGTAGGTACTACTACAGCTTAATATGATTAAGGGTTAATCAGTCACTGTTCGTATCTAAGTACCTACTAGTAATAAGAATAAGGTAGGTATCTATGTAAACTATACGTACGTACTGGCCCGCCAGGCACTCAAGAATAGGTACATTGTCTCAATCCATTAGTCGTAGAGTTAATTACAAGTCAAGGGAACGCCGCCTGCGAGCGATTTCAACATTTTAATATAATTAATTATTTACTGGATAATGTTATGTCGCTGCCTGACTTTTTATTTTAGAAAATATTCACGTATTCGGACTAAAAGCTAGGGTCTTTTTAGAGTCCCGTACCCGAAAGGTGCAAACGGGACCCTATTACTATGCCTCCTCCAGGACGATTAGTCGAATCAGTGTTTTAGATCTATCGTATTTATAATCTGAAGACAGGCGTTCTCCTATAAAATGTAATCCTACATAACCTACATTGTTGTTTGCAATAAAGTATTTTTTTACTCATAAAAACTAAGGCCTTTTACCATCTATAGTAGATTTATACAGCGTCAGGAGGCAACTTTTACCTTCACAGACGGGACGCTGTAGTGCCCGGGACGAATTAAGATGGAGTAGGCTTACAGCACCTGTTCCATCCTCTCAGCTTAGTCGGCCTTGTCCACAGGAAAGACATGGTCGATACTTTCGCCCGCGGCTTCGCTCGCGTGGTATCCGGACAAAAAGTAGCCTATATTATAAGTTATTCCAGTACACATACTATGTATAATCAAGTTTCATTCAAATCCGTTCAGCCGTTACGGCGTGTTTGAGGCACAAATATAACATCGTCACAAACTTTCGCATTATTAATTAATATTAATAGGAATTTCTTGCTCTGCAGAACGGTCATCCAAATTGTGCATCTATAGGTATTTTTATAATTATAATGTAGTGTGTAATATTTATTTCTTTAACTTTTTCTACAGAGCGCTATCTCTATTTTTTCTCTAAATTACGCAAACGTTACCTGAAAGAAAATGCTAATTAGCATTAGGTTCGTATAGATGTTTTTTCTTATGTCCAATAAATAATTTTTTATCTATCTTACCTACTATTTTTCACTTAATTTTCAGTCTGCGAGCAAACTCACGTAGGTATATATATTTAGAGCAGGGGAAGGAAGCAACGTGTGAGACGCTCCCTCACAAATTAATAATGTCTCACGTCGGTACAACTTCGATAATAACTCACTCACGGCGCCGGCGTAGTACACGCCGAACGGTATTACTGTTTACTGTTTAATATAATTTATTCGCTATTTATTTACTATTTATTTACTGGACCCTGATATGAATGTAGCTTTCTATTTGTGAAATAATTTTTGAAATCGGTCCACTAGTTACATACATAATTATTTTTTAATTTTATTTTAATGTGATATTATTGTTAAATTTATTGTTTTTTTTGTGTTACTTTTAAATTTTGGTGTGTAGATGTTGTAGTGTTATTCATATAAGTTTTTTTAATGTTTGTTTAAAATATTATTGTTATGCTTTTGATTTTCTATTATTTATTTCAGTAATAATAATATAATATTATTCAGGAGTTACTTCCGCATTTATAATAAATATATATTTACAAAAAAAAGTATTGTACTTTTCAGTGGTTTCCCTAGTACAAGGTTTGCTTATTTTGGAGCTAGATGGCGCTGTGTGAAATAATAATAATAATAATATTATATTATTATATTTATTTTTTCTCTCACAACAAAATGTCAACAAATATTTATTTACTTTTATTTGTCGCCAGCCTTTCGGCGAGCTTACCTGCGGTCGGTGATCTGAGCTCCGTTTTCTATCTGTAGGCGAACTTAGAAAACAAAGTTCATTTTCATTTCTTATTATTATGACGATTACCTACCTTAAAGTATGTTATTATAATTTGTGTTTGTTTGTTAATAAATAAGTTATGTTTATAATTAAATCGTTTCTTTTGTGAGGAAAACTACCTATATTAAAGTTTTTTTCCGGCGGGTTCCGGGTTCATCTCACCGGTGCAGTGAGATCAAGTTATCGTAAGTTGCGGTGCTGTCCGCTACTATGTCGTAGGTACATTAGTACACCATTTATCACGGAACAAACTTCTTTGGTTGATGTTATTCAACGTTTATGTGCGTTAATTTATTATGTATATATGTCACCGTAAAGTTGTATATACCGTTAGATTATAATCTCGCGAGTTTGTAAACTGTCGAACATCTGCTTAGATCGAAATTAGGGTTAGTGAAAACTACGATAAGCAATATGTCACGGTTCACAATCTCGGTCTCCCACAATGACGGCCTCGGTGGCGTGGCGGGCGATTGCTCGGCAGAGACGCAAGAGGCGGCTTCGATTCCCGCTGCGGAAGAAATGTTTGCATGTTTTGCAAATATTTGTCCCGGGTCTGGGTGTTGTGGTAGCATGGTACTCGTAGTTTCTGATACCCACGACACAGGGGAGCCGTATGGGCTCAGGACTATGTATGTGACTGCTGGGTGTTATTTGTTTATTTATAAATGTTTCGACAGTTTACAATCTCGCGAGATTATAATCTAACGGTATTTACAATTTTACCTACTTTTACTTCTCTGCTGGACTGGGAGTAAAGAAAAAACAGAATGCGTCCAGCTGCTTCTCTCCCCGAGCATGTCGTAAAAGTCGACTAAGGGACAGTATCCTCCAACATGATGAGATACATAAGCAAGTATTCCCAAGGAGGGTTGACGTCAGGCAGGCGGCCGGTCATAAAACACCTTAGCCAAAACTCTTACAGCATCATCCAAGGATCATGCCGACCCCACATAGAGTGGGATAAAGGCAAGAAGAAGATGAAGGTTTTTACATTTTTACGGTGACATATACAAATACTATGTAGGTATCTTTATATTGCATGACTAGCTGCCGCCCGCGGCTTCGCTCGCGTGGTACCCGGATAAAAAATAGCCTATATGTTAATCCGGTACATGTACTATGTATATTCCAAGTTTCGTTCAGATCCGTTCAGCTGTTTAGGCGTGATTGAGGCACAAACATCCAAACATCGTCACAAACTTTCGTACTAGATGGCAGCACAGGTAAAATTAGAATGCGCTATCGTTGCGTTTTGAGCTTTACGCCGGTAATTTCAAGCAAACTAAGACTTTTCAACTTTATAATATAAGTAAGAAGTAAGAAGTAAGATCATATACGGCAAAGATTGTAAGAAAACTAAAATCTGCACCACCTGGAAATTATTTCTGCCGGCGCCCATGACCTTAACTCTCAAAATTTTTACTAAATTCACCGAAATTTCTTAATTTTTAGATTTAGGTATGTTTGTTACTCTTTCACGCAAAAACTACGGAATATACTTACATACCCTATTATTCATATTCGTTCGCTAAAGTTAGCCATTGCTTAAAGTTAGCCCTGTCACTGTTTGTCATTATGAAATGGTAAGAGATGGCAATACTTTAGTCATCGTTTAGCGTACACTATATTATAATGAATAATGAGGATAGTAGGTACCTACGTGTGCTGGAATGGGACATAGGGTACTTTTTATCTGGGTACCGCGTGAGCGAAGCCGCGGGCGGCTGCTAGTTGTTAATAAAAAGATGAAATTTTAGTCTGAATGTTCGAGACATTTACAAATTTCTGACTATTCATTATGAATTTATTATATAGGTACCCAGTCGTCACGGCTCACACCTATTTGTTCACGACGATCGAAATTTAAAAATTCTAAATTGGTGGGCCAGGAGTACCGGGATCGATATTAATCGATTTCCATTACTTCTCTGAACGCACCCTTTAAAGTACCGCTACTCTACACCAGATGGCACCAGCATAAATGGGATGAACTTAACAGAGAAAGCGCAATACAGTTTCAATAATTCCTGTTGATCCCGAGATTCCCAAGGGGTGCAAGTGCACCCTCTGGCACCCCCTTGCCGGCGCCCATGGTTAAGGTAAACTTTTCAAAACGCAACGATAGCGCGTCAAAATTTGATCAGAATTAGCAGCGACATCTAGTTTTCAGACGTAGAATTACGTCAGAACTCCATGAATAATCAAGATTGGAAACTTATTAGACCAGTAATAATTTATGCTTCCTTTCACAGGTAATTTGACATTGACAGTTCCTTTTCCATATGTTTTGTATCATCTATTACTAATCTTTGGTATCATCGCTGTCATATGTCAAAATAAAAGTATTCTATTTTTCATGAAAAACATGCCAAAAATAAAGAATTTGCAGGTAATTATGACATCAACTAAATGAGAAAAATCGGCTCTTTAATTTGATATAGGTTATGTGCAGTTTTAGACCAAAAATTTATTCCAGGTTTTCATCCCTTTTCACCCCTTTAGAGGTTGAATTTTGAAAAATGCCTTCTTAGTACACCCCTACGTACCAAGGTTTACCTACACTGAAAATTTCAAGTCTCTACGTCCAGCGGTTTAGGCTGTGCGTTGTCTGTCAGTCAGTCAGTCAGTCAGTCAGTCAGTCAGGACAAAGATTCTTATAATATAAGATATACATAGGTAATTAATGTTTGGGCAGTAGATGTCATTTTTACTAATGTTACTTCTCTACTGAACTGGGAGTAAAGAAAAAACATAGAATGCGTCCAGCTGCTTCTCTCCCCGAGAATGTCGTAAAAGTCGACATAATACGCAACATAAAATCGAACAGAAAAATCTATTGAACTCAAACAGAGTTCACTGACCTCAATAACATTGACAAAGACAGAAACCATCAATGCATAGGGATTTGAACTCGCGACCTCCCTAGACAGCTAAGCTCATTTAACTAAAATCCAATTACGAATACGTTCATTTTAAAATTAGTTTTAAACAAAAAACATTACTGAACTCATTTTGTGAATTTACCCGACTGTGAGATTAAACGAATGCTTGACTTGCTCCCAAGTTATGACATACCTAATAAGTATGTATGTTTGTATGAGCTAGTGGCCAACTCTTGTGACGGAGTTTTTAGGCCGCCTAAAGGCCTCCGTCATGGCTTAACGACTTAAAAGCCGGGACCGACAATTTAACGAAGCACGGAAGCGCTCAGCTCGTAATACAACTTGCCACCCATCCCAATTGTGACAGCGCACAACGTTGCTTTACTTCAACGTCTGAGCGAGCTACGCCACGAGCGCCATTTTGTATTTCGGTTTTGTTTTTAGTTTTTAAAAGGTATTATTGAACATGTGGGTTTTGAATGCCTTTCAAAGGAGACTTTACTCGTCTGCATGTTTCTCATTAGTGGCTGAGAGCGGGTCTAACTCGGCGGGTATTGAAAAACCTCCATTAAATACACAGCATCACTGAAATGCACCCCGCAGCTAGGGATGGGGTGAAAATATTAAAAATATGTGTCAAATTCATGATTTTAGTTTTATTAAATTACTAGCAGCCGCCCGCGGCTTCGCTCACGCGGTACCCAGATAAAAAGTACCCTATGTCCCATTCCAGCGCACGTAGGTACCTACTAAGCACAAAAAAGTCGAGCAGTTCAACTACTGCCCTGCTCTAAGACCACATAGTAACCAAAAATATTATCGCAACAATTTTAGGCGCTAATGAATGTAGTGTAATTTGATATTGGCAGTTCCTTTTCCATATGTTTTGTATCATCTATTACTAATCTGTGTGTATCATCGTTGTCATATGTCAAAATAAAAGTATTCTATTTTTCATGAAAAACATGCCAAAAATAAAGAATTTACGGGTAATTATGACATCAACTAAATGAGACAAATCGGCTCTTTAATTTGATATAGGTTATGTGCAGTTTTAGACCAAAAAATGATTCCAGGTTTTCACCCCTTTGGAGGTTGAATTTTGAAAAATCCCTTCTTAGTACACCCCTACGTACCAAGGTTTACCTACACTGAAAATTTCAAGTCTCTACGTCCAGCGGTTTAGGCTGTGCGTTGTCTGTCAGTCAGTCAGTCAGTCAGTCAGTCAGTCAGTCAGTCAGTCAGTCAGTCAGTCAGTCAGGACAAAGATTCTTATAATATAAGATTATTATTATTATCATTTGCCGGGGACTTCAGTTAGGGCCGGCGCGGCTGCAGATTCGGCCGAGGATCTCAAAAGGCGCAAATATGCAAGCCTCGACGAGGCTTATATATTTGAGGCTTTTGGGATCGAGACCCTAGGTCCGTGGGGCACGGGTGCCCGCCGCGTTTTCAAATTTCTTTCAGGGCGTCTGGTCGAAGCGATGCGCGATCCAAGAGCTGGTTCTTATTTGGCTCAACGGATCAGTATTGGCATTCAGCGTGGCAATGCGGCCAGCGTCTTGGGCACGCTTCCACCGTCTGATGAGCTGGATCAGGTGAGCTATCTATAGACCGCTTGCAACGGCCTTTAGATAGCCCGACTGTTTCTTTTGTATTTTGTAAATTATATTTGTAATAGTTGTAAGTTGCTTTCTGTTAATAAAGTTGTATAATTAAGTTTAAATGTTGATTTTATAGGGCCCCATGTTATTTTTATTATTTGTTGTTATAGCAGCAATAGAAATACACACTGAAAATTTCAAATCTCTACCGATACAGCCCGCTGATAGACGGACTTGAGACGGAATAGGGTCTTGTTGGTACCTTTCGGGTACGGAACCCTAAAAAAGGATAGTTTTGAAACGTTTGAATGGAACTTGAAAATCTGAAATCGTCTTTAAAATTGTTAATTTGTTACAAAAATGAAAACCGTGATGTCCCTCCCTACGAGCCTTCAAGTGGCTGAATGAACCGGTCGTTCTGAATAACCGCCGTTCGTTAGGCTAACGAACCGAGAACCTCTCATCACACTGGTCCTTTTAATATTTCATGACTACTACCGTATCACAAGTTCTTTCAAAACTTATAAAGAGATTAAAATGCGACTCGAAAATGCTCCTTTAGTACTTGGTTAGACGTTCTTGATTGATCGTTGAAGTAAACCAACGTTGTGCGCGGTCACAATTAGGATGGGTGACCGCAAGTGGCATTACGAGCTGAGCGCTTCCGTGCTTCGGAGGGCACGTTAAATTGTCGGTCCCGGCTTTTAAGTCGTTAAGCCATGACGGGGGCCTAAACCCATACCAATTTTACTTTTCTTTAGTGCACTAGGTAATAATGAAGTGGACAAACAAAACAAGACAATCCAAAGTAAACAAGAGATTAAAGTTAGCATTAGCCTCTAGCTAAGTTTGTCAAAGGGTTACTTAGCCAAGTTGAATGTTGCAAGAAGTTAGATATGGACATAACTTGTGAGTTACCTGGCTACTTAGATATTGTTTCAAAGTACCAACTTGTTTGCTACTGACTAGTGACCCGCCCCGGTTTCACATGACTAACAGCTTCCTGCCCTTATCCCACTCCATGTGGGGTCGGCACAGCATGATCCTTGGATGATGCTGTAAGAGTTTTGGCTAAGGTGTTTTATGACCGGCCGCCTGCCTGACGTCAACCCTCCTTGGGAATACTTGCTTATTGTATCTCATCATGTTGGAGGATACTATCCCTTAGTCGACTTATACGACATGCTCGGGGAGAGAAGCAGCTGGACGCATTCTATGTTTTTTCTTTACTCCCAGTCACTATGTCCGTTTTCAATATTCTACCAACGGACGACTGATCGCCGATTACTAAGTCAACGTTGTTTATGTTTTATGACAAAAATAAAATAAAATAACATTATTTCAGGTAAAATTTGAAAAGTTACAGATGTTATGATCTTAATCTACGACCCATCCTATCATATCCTACTAATATTATAAACGCGAAAGTTTGTATGTATGGATGTTTGTTACTCTTTCAATCAAAAACTACTGAATGGATTTGAATGAAACTTTGAGTACAGTACGTGTGCTGAAATAACATATAGGCTACTTTTTATCCTGGTACCACGCGAGCGAAGGCATAGGAGGAAGCAAATGTGAAAGTTTGTGAGGATGTTTGTATGTTTGTGCCTCAATCACGCCTGAACGACTGAACGGATTTGAATGAAACTTGGAACATACATAGTACATGTGCTATATTAACATATAGGCTACTTTTTATCCGGGTACTACACGAGCGAACCCGAGGGTGGCAGCTAGTATATTATAATTGTAATTTGACTCCGTAAACCTACACTGATCGCGGCCATCACGCGCTTGGCCACACTAAACTACGCACAGTTAAATTTATCCTCCGTATTAGAAGGCGTAAGTGGTAGTAAAACGTGCGGATAGCCGTTAGGTGGCTGTTTTACAATTCGTCGGACCGCGGGGAGCAGTAACTTGTATCTGCGGATCGTAAACTTACCCACTGTATTTGTACATGCGTACGAACTGTGTAAACGGTAGAACAGGCCTTTTACCATCTATAGTAGATTTATACAGCGTCAGGAGGCAACTTTTACCTTCACAGACGGGACGCTGTAGTGCCCGGGACGAATTAAGATTAAGTAGGTTTGCCCAGCACCTATTCCATCCTCTCAGCTTAGTCGGCCTTGTCCACAGGAAGGACATGGTCAATACGTGCGGAGCTGACTAAGCCGCGGGTTCCCTCACGATGTTCTCCTTCACCGTTTGAGAGTACTGGGATAGCGGATATAAATTGTTCCGTTGGTACACGACTGGATTTGAATCCACGACTTTTGGATCGGAAGCTGAGGTCACTAACTAGACCACCAGTGCTCTTATGATAAACAGTAAGTTTTTTATTTAAATCATCTTACTGGGAGTAAAGAAACAGAATGCGTCCAGCTGCTTCTCTCCCCGAGCATGTCGTAAAAGTCGACTAAGGGATAGTATCCTCCAACATGATGGACCATCTATATGTGCGATGTGATCACCTGTCACCATGGTTCATATCCATCTCGGAATCCTTGGTAGTGGCTACAAGTTTTCTTACAAATACTTGGCTCTGCCCACCCCGTTAGGGACATAGGTGTGATTAGATGCCTGTTTACATTCAACAGCAGAAGATAACTTATAGATAACATAATAAAAGCAGATAGCAAGTTAAAGGTTTTCAAGAATATAGATAGAGAAGAATATAGACAACGGCCTTTAGCTAACCCGACTGTTTCTTTTGTATTTTGTAAATTATATTTGTACTAGCTGTCGCCCGCGGCTTCGCTCGCGTGGTAGCCGAATACAAAATTTCCAATATGTTAATCCAGTACATGTACTATGTATATTCCAAGTTTCATTCAAATCCGTTCAGCCGTTCAGGCGTGATTGAGGCACAAACATCCAAACATCCTCACAAACTTTCGCATTTATAATTATAAGTAAGATTAGTTGTAAGTTTTACATTGATGTAATTTGTCGAAAAGCACATTTTTTTTCGGAAAAAATGGCGTGTTCTTTTTGTCCACCACGTGCAAAGGCACCAAGTCTTCGATGGAGGGCCGGGGGCTCCGGGGAGCTTTTAATGTTCCCGCCGACTGAGTCGCAGACCAGTCCTACTTCCCAACACAACCCCACGACCTCCCTGCGGCTGGGGATGTTCAATTGGACAGAAAAAAACATATCCTATTAGTATTATAAACGCGAAAGTTTGTAAGTATGGATGTTTGTTACTCTATCACGCCTAAACGGCTGAACGGATTTGAATGCAACTTGGAATATACATAGTACGTGTGCTGGATTAACATATAGGGTATTTTTTATCTGGATACAAAGCCAGCGAAGCCGCGAACTGCAGCTATTTGTGGACATCTGACACAGCGCCATCTAGCCCCAAACTAAGCAAAGCTTGTACTATGGACACCAGATGGCTGATACAATACTTAATATAATCAAATCTTAATATACATTTTTTTTGTAAATACATACTTACAATACTACAATACCAGACCCGGAAGAAATATTTGCAGAACATATAAACATTTCTACCGTAGCGGGACTAAAACCCGCGCCTCTTGTGTCTCAGCAGAGCATTCGCTCGCCACGCCGCCGAGGTCTTCTCAGCTTAGTCTGCCTTGTCGGAAAGACATGGTCGATACGTGCGGAGCTGACTAAGTCACGGGTTTCCTCACGATGTTTCCTTCACCCTTTGAGAGTGATATAGCGCACTATTTTTTTCGCACGGAAAAATCCATTGGTACGCGACCGGATTTGAAGCCACGACCTTAGGATCGGAAGGCGGGTTCACTACCAACTAGACCAGCAGTGCTCTATATCTCCAGAATGATCTGTGGAGGAGGCAGCTAGCTTATCCTGCAACAGAAAACAGACGCCATCTTGTTTGGTGTTTGGTTCGTGAGACGTTGGACGCGCCGTAAATTAATGTCAGCCCCTTGAGAAGGGTACCTATTGATTTATGCTGTGGATTCCAACTTATTGTCTTGTTTAGATAAATTATACGCAAAATATATACTTTTATTTATTTCTTTATTTATAGGAAAACCAATAGCAGAAGATAACTTATAGATAACATAATAAAAGCAGATAGCAAATTAAAGGTTTTCACGATTAAAAAACATACATATTACACATACTTAATATCACGCCCGTATCCCTAATGGGGTGGGCAGAGCCACAAGTAAACATAAGAAAACTTGCAGCCGCTTCTGATTTAGTCCTAAGATGGATATGGTGAACCATGGTGACAGGTGATCAGCCCATCGCACATATAAGTAGTCCACCATGTTGGAGGATACTATTCCTTAGTCGACTTTTACAACATGCTCGGGGAGAGAAGTCGACTAAGGGAAAGAAAGAAGTCATGTCATTTAGTTTAGTTTAAATTAATTTTAGTCCTGATTGCCTGGAAGATATCGCAAAGTGATATGGCCGCCTTTTGCCAGTAACTGTTAGGTTAGTTCGCAATAAAGCATTTTCATAAGAACTGGTGTTATTTTGAAATGTGACGAAGATGAGAACTCAGGGTTTAAACGAAATTAATTCTATTATTTCAGTAAAGGTAACTAATAATTACATTCGGCAATTAGCCGCTAATCCGGACGGGTTGCAGGTTTGTAATCCGGTTATATCCGGTACAATGTCCGGCTTGAGCGGGGTTCATATGAAACTGGAAAGGCAAATTTACGTAAGCACCAAAAGGCCATATCGAGAAAAAGCAGTTTAAAGTTTTTTTTTCGTTTTTAATCATAACTTTTTACCTAATTATCGAATTTTGATGACGTCAACGTAAGATTTCATTCTTTTTTCATTTTCTATTTCCAGCAATTCATATTATGAATTGAAAAAAAAACTTTAAACGGCTTTTTCTCGAAATGGCCTTTTGGCGTTTAACGCTGACTGATTTCGAAGAGATTTTGGGTTACATCAATATGATGAAGGTGCTAGTTTACTCGCGCGGCTTTGCTCGCGTGGCTTAAACTTTGATACCCCACTTTACCCCTTTTTAAAGGTGATATTGAAAAACTCTGAAATGCGTGTCCATTTAATTTTGTATTTAAAGTCGAGTTTCAAGCCAATTTCGCCGCCCATTAAAACGTTCCTATACAAACGCTGATACACCCTTTTTAAGGGTTGTTTTGAAAAATCTAGAAACGCGTCCGTTTACTTTTTACTTTAATTATTCAAACAGAAATATTTTTGAGAAAAGGGGTATCAAAGTTTGTATGGACACTTTTTGACGAATACTTAAAATAAAAGATAAATGGAAACCTTTTTCTAGATTTTTCAAAACAATCCTTGCATTTTGTTAAAAATCAAGGTTGGCATGGTAATCTTGTACCCGACAGTTGTTAGTAGAGTATAGGAATCAGGCTAAATACTGTGTTTACGATCGTTGTATGACGTTTAATGATTTTCAGACTCTACTTTGCCGATATTAATGTATTTAAATGACATTTTAATACTTTATAGTGAAGCTAATGGAGAATTTGCATAAATACTTATTATATTATCTGGTTTACACAGATATTGTAAACTATGAATGTTACTAAAAATATTTTCTCCTAACCAGGTCCAAAAGCGGTGGTTAAATACAAATAATAAGAGCAATGTGATCACTGATCACACCAGCTGGATTAACGGTTCAACTAAACTAACCCCCGAATACTCAAACGCATCTCAAAGAGGAACACTTCTCAACTCACGGTTTTTTGACAGTTTCTGATGAAAATCTGTCAAAAAAAAAATCGTCATTTGAGACGTTCTCAACTCTGAGATGCGTTTGAGTACCTATTCGGTGGTAAGACACCAAATACTGACACTTAAGTGTAAAAAATCCAATATGGCGGCTTTAAGAAGCTATTCTTATCTAATTAAGATAGTACCATAACTAAAAAGTATTTATTCGTACTTAAGTAGTAGTAAAGAATTTCAGAATAATCATAAATAAAGACTCAGCCTTATTACAGTTTCTTAAAAAAAGAACATTTTATTTTGAAAATAGAACTAAAAGCGGCGATCTTTTTGGTAGAATGCGCGCATTGCGTTGCGGCTACAGATGAAATTAAAAAAAAAGGGCATTGGCGCGAAATCTTTAGAATTATTCTTTAACTACAAATTGAATTGGAGACCGTATTTAATATTGTATTGGATTATTTTATTTTCTCACAATCGTAGTTAAAAGTAGAGTAACACAAGTCGCTGAAAACACAATTATAACTCTTGTTTCTATTTACTCATTCCTGTAAGGGGTCATTTTAGGCCCGTGTATAACAATCTACTATTTTTTACGGAGCCTATGTTGTGTTCTGACTAGGCTGTGTTGTTGTCAGTCAGTCGGTATCGTAGATTTTATACGTTTACATTTGTTATTCCGTGTGCAACGTGACAGTGACAGCTGTCACTGTCAGTGACACGTAGGCTTCGGGTTATTTTATTTAAGGCCATCTTGCGATTGGGTTATACAATATGCATGAAGTAAACCTGCTGTTTCACGCCACTGGTGGTTTTTAGGTCATTCTAAAGGTCAATGACATTCTGTAAAATAATAATTTATTTTGTTTTTTACGCGAAGGATAAGGAGGGTTATGTTCTTAGAAGTCTTATTTCTTTTCTTTGTGAATCTAGGTAGGTATATTTATGTATCTATTTCTTTGTAACTTTTAATCAGATATTGACAAATGAAGTGCCAAATGACAGTATGGGGGACTGTATCATCCGGAAAAACTCATTTATTTCGTCATTAATTCGTTTTTATTTCAACTTCTTTGAATAATTTAACATTCTTTATTCATAAACAAAACTTTTATAACATAAAAACTTTTGCTTAGTAAATTATATACCTAAAGTAAGTACATACATGAATTTTTTATCTAAAAAACCTAGAGAACGTATATAAATAATCACGCCCGTATCCCTAACGAGGTGGGCAGAGCTACAAGTAATCATAAGAAAACTTGCAGCCGCTCCTGATTCAACAGTCCCAAGATATGAACCATGGTGACAGGTGATCACATCGCACATATAGCTGGTCCATCATGTTGGAGGATACTATCCCTTAGTCGACTTTTACGACATGCTCGGGGAGAGAAGCAGCTGGACGCATTCTATGTTTTTCTCTCTCCCAGTCCAGAGAAGATAACCGAGCTTTAGATAGGTTTTCATCAAAAACTGTCAAAATACCGCGACTTGAGACGTGCTCAATTCTAAGTCGCGTTTGAGTGTTCTTAGGTAAGAGAATCATATAAATAAAATGAATAACATAATTAAGTAACCGAATAAACAGACAAACGTTTGAATAAAATATTAACGAGAAATGGAATAAAAGTTATCCAGGACTGACGTGAGGTGATTGATGAAGACTGATGGAGACGTCCGATCAGTCAATGTTCTGTTATATAAACTGACGTCTACAATATTACTTAAGTATGCCTATATTAAGTTCTCGTTTCCAACATTCTCCGCCATGTTACGGACTTGTCTCTAGATGTTTCAAACCAGTGTGGTGATAGGATGGCAAATTAAGTATGTTCGTATGAGCTAGTGGCCAACTCTTGTGACGGAAATTCTAGGCCGTTTGAAGGCCCCCGTCATGGCTTAACGACTTAAAAGCCGGGACCGACAATTTAACGTGCACGAAGCACGGAAGCGCTCAGCTCGTAATGCGGTCACCCATCCCAATTGTGACCGCGCACAACGTTGCTTAACTTCAACGATCAATCAAGAACGTCTAAGCAAGCTACGCCACGAGCGCCACATGGTGCCATAGGATGGTGCGTCTCAAAGGTCCCTCTCGTGCGCTTGACACTATGTTATCGAACTTTATGTTCAAGATTCTAAATAAATATAACCACAACAAATTTGCCCCTTTTATGTTTTTGTACCATCCAATCCATCCTAGGTTGCCTGGCAGAGATCGCTTTTAGCGATAAGGCCGCCCATTGTTTTTTACTATTATTATTGTCTATTTTGTAAGTTTAATGTTGTGTGGTAAACAATCCTACTTATATTATAAATGTGAAAGTTTGTGAGGGTGTTTGGATGTTTGTGCCTCAATCACGCCTAAACGGCTGAACGGATTTGAATTAAACTTGGAATATAGATAGGACATGAACTGGATTAACATATAGGCTATTTTTTATCCGGGTACCACGCGAGCGAAGCCGCGGGCGGCAGCTAGTGAAGTGTTATCTATCTATCATGCTGTGTCAAACCACGGAAAGGATAAAGGGAAGGTAATGGCGTGTTCATTTGTAAATAGCGCTCACCGATTTGTAGCAAATACTTTGCCCTAACTCGTGGAACGGCCCTGGGGCGCGGCTGGATCGATTTTGATTGAACTATTTGCCCTTGGAAGTTGAAACAAAGGTTCCATTGTATTGTTTTAAATGAAGATATTGTAAACATGGGCGCGAGGTCTGCCTGAGGTCATTTTGTGAATTTAAATTATAAATTATACATATTATAGAGCACTGGTGGTCTAGTTGGTAGTGAACCCGCCTTCAGATCCTAAGGACGTGGGTTCAAATCCAGTCGTGTACAAATGGTTTTTTTTTTACAAATGGATACTATCTTAGTCGACTTTTACGACATGCTCGGGGAGAGAAGCAGCTGGACGCATCCTGTTTTTTCTTTACTCCCAGTCCAGCGGAGAAGTAAATAAATAATCTAGTAGGTATGTATAATATCTATCTAATCTAATAATAATCTACAATATGGAAGATTTTTTTAGTGAATCAATCATTTAAGTTTTGAGGTGCCAATTACTCAACTAAGTACCTACTTTTGTTCTGTTTCTTATGTTCTTTCTCAATGATTATACGAGTACGTCCGAAAAGGGCAAACTGTTTGTAAGTACTATATTTACTAGCTGTGCTCCGCGGTTTCACCCGCGTTTTTCTCGTTTCCGTGGAAATACCGAGATAAAATATTGCCTATATTATAGCCTCCCTCAATAAATGGACTATGGCCCATAACTCATTAATAGGTACCAACTCTTAACATCTTACACACGTGATAACTTTTAAACGAAATATCCGATCGAGATGAAACAAAAAGTATTTTACTTCTACATAAATACTCTTGATAACATAATGCTTAATTTCGGTAAAGATTAATATTACAATACATATTTAACGTAGTTTTTTTTTCTTCAGACGATTTAATGATTATTTTGAACACAAAATCGGTTATTGTGATTAAACCATAATAGCTAGATATATGTTCTCGCGGACTTTTTTGTAGGTCTTCATGGGATCTACAAACCCGTAGTACATCATTTTGTTCTATTGTCAATAGTTTTTGCAGCGCACGCAAAAATAGGTTTTCGATTTTACACCTTGTGTTACAAAATAGCAATTTTATTACGGATTCCTAATTTTGAAAATAATAAAACATAGCCTATAGCCTTCCTCGATAAATGGACTACCCAACACTGAAAGAATCATTCAAATCGGACCAGTAGTTCCAGAGATTAGAGCGTTCAAACAAACAAACAAACTCTGCAGCTTTATAATATTAGTATAGATTATAGCTAACAACTTATACTTTCAACGTTATAATAAAGATTATTCTTAGAGATGGTAAAACCCTTTGTTATACTAAAAAGACATAAAATTGCAAGAGTTGTAGAAAGGCAGCGTAAGGAAAATCAGGTTGATTTAGTTCAGTGCAACGACGGCCGCCATTACTGCACGCGCCATTAGACATCAGCAGACCCCCACAGCATCCAGCTCGGAGAACTGACGGCCGTTGGGGCAGAAACGTACGGTAAGATAAAGATCAATCCGTTGGTACCCAAGTGAAGTAGCTCAAAGCTGAGTTAGGACCTTTTGGCAACTTTTCTTGAATGACAGAGCAAGGACATGCGATAGGTAGGTTAGGCCTGTGTAATATGTATTTTCTTCTCTCTTTTTGTCCTTCTCTCTGTCATTTAATTTTTCACTCCTTTTTATGTTCTCCTTGTTCATTTTTATGTTGCCAATAAATTATTTTCTTTCTTTCTTTCTTTCTTTCTTTCTTTCTTTCTTTCTTTCTTTCTTTCTTTCTTTCTTTCTTTCTTTCTTTAAGATGTCAGTGTCAAATATTGCATTTTGTCAATAAAATACAAGTTTTAGAAGAAAACTTAAGTAGTAAAACCAATTTCGGAACTAACCTCCGAATACTCAAGCGCGGCTCAGAGTTGAGCACGTCTCAACTCACGGTTTTTTGACAGTTTCTGATAAAAATCTGTCAAAAAAAAGTCGTCATTTGAGACGTGCTCAACTTTGAGATGCGTTTGAGTATTCGGGGGTAAATCTCAGATCAATGACCTGTAATAATCGATTCATTCAGAAAATGAGACATCTGTTTATTGGTAAAATAATTGACTGACAGATATGAAGTTTTGACTTGTATGAAGCAATATTATCCGTCAAGCACGACGTCCACAATCCGCAAGTTTTGTATTCGCGACCTGAAGGTCTCAGCCGAGCACTCATTCACTACGCCACCGAGGTCGTCATAACTATAATAATGTCTAAACTTTTTCAAGCGGATTTATCTTCTAAGTATAATCCATTTTATTCATTTCAGTTATTATCATGGCCGCCATTTTGAAAAGCTTATTTTAAAATGTCATCCGATTTATATTCAATGTGCGATAACTTAGAATCTCGTGGATCGTATTTTTCGTGAAAAATTCAACTTACATTTAAGACCTTTCAATATGATTCTAGGAATCTCCATGGATGAAGAATCATTTTGATTTGATTTAAGCTGATACATAGCGGAACCCGCGGCTTAGTCAGCTCCGCACGCATTGACCATGTCCTTCCCGTGGATAAGGCCGACTAAGCCGAGAGGATGGTACAGGTGTTCATCTACTCCATCTTAAATCGTCCCGGGAACAGCGTCCCGTAGGCAAATTAGTTTTCTTGATTTGTTTTTAATTTTTTTAATTTTATTAAGTTTTGACATTGCTTTTTTTCTCTTTATATTTATATATATTTTTTAATTTAATTTTAGTTCCCTGTATAATAGGTATTTGTATGTCATATTATTATGACTGAATATGCTGGACTCCATTGACATTATAAATAACAAAAATGTAAAATTATGACCATATTCAAGACAAATAAATCATCTTTATCTTTATCTTTAAAAATTGCCTCCTGAGTGTATAAATCTTGGTTTGGGACTGGGAGTAAAGAAAAAACAATGCGTCCAGTTGCTTCTCTCCCCGAGCATGTCGTAAAGTCGACTAAGGGATAGTATCCTCCAACATGATGGACCATCTATATGTGCGATGTCATCACCTGTCACCATGGTTCATATCCAATTGGGGCTTTGAATTCAGAGTTTGCAAGTTTTGTTATAATTACGGATTTGCCCGCTGCTTCAGAGAAGCGGGCAATGTATGACAATGTATGTATGAATGTACTTTTGTCAGACAGGTTGTATTGTTGTGGATATTAGTAAAATTCCTGAGCTAGTGGCATCAGCAAGCAATTAAAGTTATCACAATGGCTTTGTTCGAGAGGGTCCCTTTACAACGAGCCGGGGTGAACCAACAACCTAATTGTTTAATGTAGTGCTGGACTTGTTTCTGACTACCCCATGGAAGTAAAATCAATCCTCATCTATACTAATATTATGAAGAGGAAAGATTTTTTTGTCTTTTTGTTTGTAACGAATAGGCTCCGAAACTACTGGACCGATTTTAAAAATTCTTTCACCAATAGAAAGCTACATTATCAGGGACTAGTATAAGCTATAATAAATTTTCAAAAAAATTAGGGATCCGTAAGAAAATTGCAATATTGTAACCCAAGGTGGAAAACCCAAAATAGTTTTTGGCGTGCGCTGCGAAAACTATTGATTATAGAACAAAATAATGTACTACACGCGTACGAAGTCACGGACAACAGCTAGTAAGTAATAATGTTATGTACTAGCTAGCCTGCTCTTCCTGGATTTGACGACCTCGTTGGCGTGGAGGGCGAGAGCTCGGCTGCGACGCAAGACGCTGGTTCGATTCCCGCTGCAGTAGAAATGTTTGCAAATATTTTTTTCCGGGTCTGGGTGTTGTAGTACCATGGTACTTCGTGGCGTAGCTGGCTTAGGCGTTCTTGATTGATCGTTGAAAAGCAACGTAGTGCGCGGTCGCAATGTAGATGGGTGACCGCAAGTGGCATTACGAGCTGAGCGCTTCCTTCAGCTCATACGAACTCACTTGGACTTTATGCGGTTTTATTTAGATGTTAAATAAGTTTTAAGGGTTTTAATTTAAAACCCTTCGGTCGCATACGAAACCGCAGATTCGTAACCAGTTACGGTAGAAGCAAAATTCATCTTTATACGAAACTAGTTACTAAGGAAAGCTTTCGTTACACGATACTGGTTTCGACGTAGGAAACTAGTAATGAATTACGACAATTCAGAAAAGACAAGTCATTAAAGATTACCCCAAGGGTAAAACCACAGCACGTTCCGTGCGCTGTAAATAGTGCGCTAGGCGATTATTTGTAACAAAGCTCCTATTCAGGGGGCATAGTTGATAATGTGACAATGGCTGGACATTACCATGATTTAGCGAATTTGCAATATTTTCTAGTGATGGGACGAAGCTAGTCTCACATTCCGCTAAATTAAAGATTAAGTACGCCGTCAGATTATTGCGGACAAGCAGTTTCTTTTAATCCTCGTGTCTTATTTCCATACATATCGTATCTGCAATTTCTACCTCCTCAATCATGAAAATATAAATACATTAATAAATAAATATACAAATGTGCCTGAAATAAACGAATTTTATTTTTATTTATTTTTTATTATAAGTGTGTCATCATCATCATCATCTTCTGCCCTTATTCCACTCTATGTGGGGTCGGCACAGCATGATCCTTGGATCATTCTCTAAGAGTTTCGGCTAAGGTGTTTTATGACCGGCCGCCTGCCTGACGTCAATTTATTATAAGTATGTGTTTACAAAAAAAAGTAAATTCGAGTAAATATTATATCAGATCAGCCATCTGGTGTCCATAGTACAAGCTTTGCTTAGTTTGGGGCTAGATGGCGCTGTGTCAAATGTCCACAAACAATTATTTATTAAATAAATCATTTTTATTAACAGAAAGAAACTAACAACTATTACAAATAATAATTTACAAAATACAAAAGAAGCAGTCGGGCTATCTAAAGGCCGTTGAAAACGGTCTATAGATAGCTAAAGACTATATATATATAGTCTTTATATATTTATCTATTTCCCGAGATTTGGGTTCCAGAACCTTCTCACAAACTTACGCATTAATATACTATTAGAAGTACAATGGGGCAACGTTGTTGGATAACACGAAACAGGCACAAATAGTAATTAGTATGAGTAATGGACGCGACTTGGCATCTGGAACTATTTGTACTCATCTCAAATGCTCATTGGAACTAATAGTTTTGTCTAGACTCTACTATACTGCTGTCATAAGGAAAAAAGACGTATCTGACATTTTTTTTCATAATTGAGTTGTATACATCCTCGGAATCAGTAAAAAAAGACGCATCTACCAGTATTTTTTTCTCCATTTCGGAATTTTATGTAGAAACGTTCTTTTTTCTTATGACGGCAGTATAAAGAAGTTTATTGTATCTTCTCTGCTGGACTGGGAGACTATTACTGGAGAAATCTTATTATTCCACTCATGTCTTCTTTATTTAGAATACAGTTACAAAGACAAACTACAATAACATTAAAAGCTTTAAGGTAATCGGTATAATAATAAGAAATAAAAATGGGCTCAGTTTTTTACCTAAGTTCGCGTACAGATAGAAAACAGAGCTCAGATCACCGACCGCAGGTAAGCTCCCCAAAAGGCTGGCGACGTTACCTCGTTGGATAGCTATACTTATCCTTTGTCCGAGGTAAGCGCCAGCCCTTTGGTCATTGGTCACATCTATTAGCTTCTTGGATATCTCCTTGAAATATTATAACTCATGACTATTTAAATGATAAAACATTGACTTGTCATTGAATTGAATTAAAAAAGAAATGAAATTGTTATTAGACTTCGTGAAATTTTAATAGATTAATATAATACTAGCTGCCGCCCGCGGCTCCGCTCGCGTGGTACCCGGATAAAAAATAGCCTATATGTTAATCCAGTACATGTTTTATGTATATTCCGAGTTTCGTTTAGATCCGTTCAGCTGTTTAGGCGTGATTGAGGCACAAACATCCAAACATCCAAACATCGTTACAAACTTTCGTACTAGATGGCAGCACCGGTAAAATTAGTACGCGCTATCGTTGCGTTTTGAGCTTTACGCCGGTAATTTCAAGCAATCTAAGACTTTTCAAATTTATAATATAAGTAAGAAGAAGTAAGATAATGAGTATTGCATGCACTACGCTGAATATGGCTGCTCTGAAACTATCGCAATACATCTGTACAAACATATACAACATATTACGCAATAAATGATTTATCATTTACTTCTCAGCTGGACTGGGAGTAAAGAAAACACATAGAATGCGTCCAGCTGCTTCTCTCCCCGAGCATGTCGTAAAAGTCGACTAACCCCCGAATACTCAAACGCATCTCAAAGTTGAGCACGTCTCAAATGACGATTTTTTGACAGATTTTCATCAGAATCTGTCAAAAAACCGTGAGTTGAGACGTGCTCAACTTTGAGTCGCGTTTGAGTATTCGGGGGTAAGGCATAATATCCTCCAACATGATGGACCATCTACTCGTATATGTGCGATGTGATCACCTGTCACCATGGTTCATATCCATCTCAGGACTTTAATCAGAAGTGGCTGCAAGTTTTCTTATGTTTACTTGTGGCTCTGCCCACCCCATTAGGGATACGGGCGTGATGTTATATGTGTAAGTTTTTTGCATTACAAAGTTTTGTTACCAAAATTTGCATCCAAATGACTTTCTAAATAGTTTCCAAGCAATTTAAAATGTTAGCAATTGGAACGTCCCCTTCGTAGCGGTGCTACGGAGCTACGGCGTAGCTACGTGCTACGAATGTCTACGAGGACTCTGTACATACATTCGGTTTGTGGATTTTGTGTTTTTTTTTATCTTTGCAATTCCCACAAAGTATCTAATATAAAAACTGGGCAAGTGCGAGTAGTCTTCACTCTAAGAGGGGTTCCTTTTTCAAATTAAAACTAAATTTTCAAGTGTCTTGTATTGTTAGACTTAAAATATAGATAGACTAGGTGCCGCCCGCGGCTTCGCTCGCGTTTACCCGGATACAATAAAGCCTATAATGTTAATCCAGCACATTCAAACTTAATGCTAATTTGCATTAACTTCCAGCTAACCTTTGTGTAATATGGCGAAAAAATAGAGGCAGTGCTTTGCAGAAAAAGTTGAAGAAATAAATTTTACATATAATTATGTTAATTACACCTTTTCACACAGTTCTGTGTACGTCTGTTGAATGTCACTGTCAACTAGACAACTAGAGATGGACCCGACCACTAGGGATGTGGCAAATGCCGAAAATGGCGACGCCAGAAGAAAAAAAACGTAAATATTTGTACATACAACTTTTTGTAGAAACAAGGAAATAAACATTATTTTATATACTTTTCTGTGTCCAAATTGTGTCATTAAAAAGAACATTGCATCCTTTTATCCTAAGAAGTAATTTTTTCCCATAGTCCCAGTTAAATTAGAAACAAAATTGGCTCATTAAATCTAAGCTTAGTCCAAAGAACTCTAAAATTATGTATTTCCAAAGCAAATAAGCAAATGTTTTATTTTCTTCCCGCGGCGTCAATTTGTCTCGAACAGTACTGAAAAATACAGAGAAAATTCACCTATATATTCAAAGGAATAAGGTTCAAATCAGTTTGGAGAGAAGACTCATACTATTAAGTTCTTAGTTCTAATTTCAATTACACCACCCATATTCATTTTCTATCATGGTTTTATTTTAAACTCTATTTCAGTAAAATTAAGGCATAAATTCGTATGAAATCTTAAGAGACTTCGACCGTTTTGAATACCATCATTTTATTATAAACTTTATTTTAATATGATTAAGGTTTAAATTCGCGTGAAATTTCATGTTACTTCTGCCATTTTGAAACGGGAAGGAACATTTGTCTCAATAAATTAGTTTAAAGCAATTCCGACCGTATTGTAACATAAACTCTACAGCCATAGAGATAAGGTTTAAATTTGTGTGAAATCTCAAGGTACTTTGGTCATTTGGAAATGGGAGGGAAGCATTTGTCTCAATAAATTAGTTTAAGGAAATTGCGACCGTATTGTAATGGGGTAAGGTAAGAATTCCTAATGCGACAAGACAGAGAGCATTCTGAATTCGAAATGGCAGATAGTGTTGGGCAAAATAAACTCAGACTTAGAATATAATATATCGTTTAAAATTATTTTAAATAAAATATACTTAGATGATATTCTAATCCAAAAATGTGAAAAATCAATGTGGAAGGGGCTTTTAGGGTTCCGTACATGAGGGTCCAAAGGAACCAAAGGCATGGTCAATACGTGCGGAACTGACGTAAGCCGCGGGTTTCCTGATATAAACCTACGGTAAGAATATTTGTAATTTAAGATTTATTGCAGTTTATCTTTTAATTTGACTAGGATATTATATATTGTAACTGACTTACGTATTATGATATTAATTAATTAATTTTATAATAATTAAATTTAATTAATTAATTAATTAATTAATTTTATTCTTGTATACGCCTAATTGACTGTGGTTTGCACCTATAATAAAGGTGGCACTTAATTTTAATTTAATTTAGTCATATTGCATGTAATGGTGTTCACTTTGTTGGTGCAACTAAATGAATAAATAAATAAATAAATATTTGTTTTTTTTAATTATGGCTGCCTACACTATTGAATAGGATATTACCTGTAATAATAGTTGTAAGTGAAATAAATAATAATAAATATAACTAGCTACCATCCGCGGCTTCGCTCGCGTGGTATCCGGATGAAAAATAGCCTATATGTATATTCCAAGTTTCATTGAAATCCGTTCAGTCGTTTAGGCGTGATTGAGGCACAAACATATTAACATCCTCACAAACTTTCACATTTTTATTATAGTAGGATAATGTTAGAAAGATATCCTGAAACTATCCCGTCACTAGCACGCAAGCGCGTACCACCTCTTTCTGCCAGTGTTGCCAGGTTAGGCTATTTTTCGCCATTTAGGCTATCTCAGAGCGCTGTACTCTCAAACGGTGAAGGAAAATATCGTGAGGAGACCCACGGCTTAGTTAGCTCCGCATGTATTGACCATATCTTTCCTGTAGATAAGGCCGACTAAGCTGTATGAAATAAGCAATTTTTTAGCAATGGAAGCTGGTCCCGGGCTGTACAGCGTCCCGTTAGCGTAGACAAAAGTTGCCTCCTGACGCTGTATAAATTATCTAGTATAGATAGTAAAGAAATAAATAATTGTGGACATTTTACACAGCGCCATCTAGCTCCAAACTAAGCAAAGCTTGTACTAAAAAAAAGTAACTTACCAACTTTTTTTACTTATAATACTAGGACACCAAGAACCTAGCCTCTAGCGTCTCAGCCGAGCAATCGCCCGCCTCGCCACCGAGGTCTTCAAGTAAAAACCTTAGTTAACTATAATACTGTAATTTTTTGGAAGATTTTAGGCTACGTTTCATGAAAACTTCGGCGATTTGTTTTAGATATTAACTGGCAACATTCTGCCAGTCTTCATCCGACCCGCGCGCGTCTCACGCTTGTCCAATATACATTATAAAACCACCTGTTCCATTCACAACAAACAAGGAGGTTGCAAGGTTAGTTCCTTTACAGAAGACGAAAAAAAAAGTGAGATAAGGACGCGTTCCAATTTTGAATTATAGATAGATGATGATAGATGGGGGGAAACTGTCAATGTCAGTTAGGATTTCAAAAATCGATAGACAATGTTGTACAGATTAAAAAAAACTGTCAGAAAAAAGAATATAACTAATTCGAGAAGTGGCACTTGTTCTTTAGAAAAATGGGTAGGTATTGATTGATGGAGGAAAAAGGCAGTTTCAGATGAGCCAACATTGTAGGTCTAGGTACCTACAAAACGTAGTACCCGTTTAAAAATAGCCTATAATGTTAATCCAACTCATGTGCTACGTATATTCCAAGTTTCATTCAAATCCATTCAGCCGTTTAGGCGCGATTGAGGCACAAACATACAAACACCCTCACAAACTTTCACATTTATAATATCAGGTATATAAACAAAGATAATGGGATAGGATGTCAGTCCTTCGATGAATAAATGTCAAAATCTTGTCAGGCTACTCGACTAGTGAACGAAGAAGTATGTCAGGATCGTAGCAAATGGGGATCCGAGATCTCTGCCTACCCCTAAGGGAGACAGGCGTTATTTTATGTATCTATGTATGTATGAGAAAATTGTGCGCTATATCAGTACTCTCAAAAAGGAAAACATCGTGAGGAAACCGGTTTATTGAAACTAAACAGTTGGAAAACATATGCTTGCACGAAAGTAGCCTTTGAGGCGCACTTTATTCCCTTTGAAAGAACTAGTGAGACGATATAGTACATTCTAGAATCTAGAATCTATGTTTAGTGCCCTAGTTAGTGTCCTATTAATATTTTGACCTTTCTTCATAAAGCCTAGAGAATATTCTACGAATATTATGAAGCCTGTTTTTGTCAGTGTTGTGATAGGTTTTAAAATGCGCCTCAAAGGCTGTTTACGTGCACTTGGCACATGTTTTTACAGGTTCTACGACATGTCGGTCTCCTCACGATGTTTTCCTTCACCGTTTGAGAGTACTGGGATCGGGCACATAAATTTTTCACACAGAAAAATTTGGTACACGACCGGATTTGAACTCACGACCAGTGCTCGACTGAAAATGTATCCATGTAACAGTTCTATTTTTATTTTCTATCAATATCGGAAGCCCTCGTCTATAAATATATATAAAAGTAGAACAGTATGTCCGTCCGTGCGATACGATCGATTTCCCTCCAATACTTCACTAATTAGTTTTAAATTTTAATGGCGTCGTCCTGAATTGTCGATAAGTTTCATTGGTTCATCTATATATATACAGCTCTGTTTGTTTGTTGTTTGTTTGTTGAGCCGTGTTCACTTAAGTAGACACAACTATTTTAATTTATTCATTTACTAGCTGGATAAAAAATAGCTTATATGTTAATACACGTACTATGTATATTCCAAGTTTCATTCAAATCCATTCAGTAGTTTTTGCGTGAAAGAGTAACAAACATCCATACATACAAACTTTCGCGTTTATAATATTAGTATTCAATAATTGGCACGATTAAAAAAAACAATTACACTAATTGACATTAATTACAAAAAAAATTGAATTATATACAAATTATCAAAAATTGTCATCATAAACAAAATTAAAATAATAATAATTGGACATCACCGAGTTTTTAGTTTTGTTACTTAAGTTAGGTTTATGTAAATAGGTAGTTAAGTTTTTCTTGGTTTTTTATACATTTTTGTCTTAATATGGGTGATGTGGTCGCAATGCGACAAACCATAAATAAATAAAAAAAATAAAATAAAAAAAGTTAATGTGATCGAGATGATTCTTATATAAGATACAGACAATCCTAGCGTGGGGTAAGAACGTTATTTTCTAAAATAATAAATCATAAATCATTTATTTGTCTGTGAACTTAGAAATTAGTCCTTTATATTCTGGCGGCAGGCCGTTGTATGACGCGTTTTGACAGATCATAATGTTGCTTTGGTTATTGTCCGTTAGTAGAATATATGAACAGGGCATAAGATCAGAGAATTGGCATCCGACGTAGCAGAAGAGGCAGTGGGGCGCGTAACATAACATCGATCAAACCTATAATGGAGCTCACGGACATTTGTAATAGCTCCAAAGACCCCTCGGCGTAGTGGCACCTACTCTGACTTTAGATCTACTGGTAAGTGAGTTCGTATGAGCCAACTCTTGTGACGGAGTTCCTTGCGGTCACCCATCCTATTGTGGCCGCGCACAACGTTGCTTAACTTCAACGATCAAGAACGTCTAAGCGAGCCACGCCACGAGCGGTTCGGTATAATTATAAATTCGATCAGTATTTTGTCCATGGAGACAGTAACGATGTGAAATAAGAGTCCCTTTCGATGCTAAAAAAGCTTTGTAAAATAAATCTCCCCGAGAGGAGCCGTTAGTCACATTCGCGCCATAAAATTACAATATTTCACACAATTTATATTTCAGCCAATTTGCATTTCGCAAAATGCAAATGGCGTCGCTTTTAAAGTGTTTCATAAAACTGTGATTTTACACGCAATCCCACGATACTGATCCTACTTTATCATATCCTACTAATATTATAAACGCGAAAGTGATAAATGATAAATAATAAATGACATTTATTTGCACGAACACATGTGTTTAAATAATAATGGTCTTAAAAATACATCAGTCCAATCTATGTCCTACCAAAGTCTTTGGCATGCAAATATATTAATGTAGACGTTAATAAATTAAATTCTATTGTTAAGTCCTAATTAATTGTAATGCTAAAATCATTTTAAGAATGTCAAAATATTAAAATGTCGAAATTATACATAATTTAGTGTCAAGAACTATTTAATAAAATATTCGTCGATGGAGTAAAAACAAAAGTTTGTATGATCACTAAAATTATCAGTTTCTCTCTACTATATTATGCATGTGTTATACATACAAACCTTCCTCTTGAATCACTCTATCTATTAAATAAAACCGCATCAAAATCCGTTGTGTAGTTTTAAAGATCTAAGCATACATAGGGACAGACAGCGGGAAGTTTTATACTATGTAGTGATAGTGTTAATGATTATAAAACTTGTCTTCAAAGTATTAGCCAAATTCATTCAGTCGTAGAGGACGGAAGCCTTTGTTCTTGGAAGTAACATAACATTACAAAATACATCAAAAATACATTTTAAAAAGTCTCTTTGAACTTTGCAATATGGGATCTATAGATTTCATAAACAGGAGTGGCTCGAAGTGCGTCGGTTTGGCTTTTAAACGAAATTTTTTGAACGAAAAGCTCTGATTTTATGCATGAGTCGACGCCGTAATGACTCCCGGCAAATTGCGTATTGCTTGATGCTTGAGCTTGAGAGCTTGAAAGCACCCTTTGCTGAATGACTGACGATGAGCGCACGGCCTAAACAGACTGGAGTGCTCGGCTGAAGCAAGAGGCGCGGGTTCGATACCCGCCGTTCGATACTACGGGAAAAATATTTGTATGTTTTGCAAAGATTTCTCCCGGGTCTGGGTGTTGTATTATTTAATTGTTTACATAGTTTTTACAGAAAAACAAGTTTATAAGTATTATATCAGCCATCTAGCCAGCCATTACTTTAAAGGAGGTATGTTACAAGTGGCCGGCATTCTAGATTTTAATGACTACGTTTGAATTAAATTTAAGTACATAAAATTTTAATTGAGCAAGTTTTCACGCTCATATTTCAAGAGTTTGTATATCAAGACTAGAATCAGCGCGCGACTTCGCTCGCGTGATACAAGGATAAAAAAGTTTATCCTTACTAATATTATAAACGCGAAAGTTTGTATGAATGGATGTTTGTTACGCTTTCACGCAAAAACTACTGAACGGATTTGAATGAAACTTGGAATATACATAGTACATGTGTTGGATTAACATTATAGGCTATTTTTCATCCGGGTACTACGCGAGCAAAGCCGCGGGCGGCAGCTAGTAATAAATCATACGAATATTATAAAGAGGAAAGATTTTTTGTTTGTTTGTAACGAATAGGCTCCGAAACTACTGGACCGATTTCAAAAATTCTTTCACCAATAGAAAGCCACATTATCAGGGTCCAGTATAGGCTATAATATATTTTCAAAAATATTAGGGATTCGTAAGAAAATTGCAATATTGTAACCCAAGGTAGAAAAAATAAAATAGTTGTTGGCGCGCGCTGCGTAAACAATTGATTATAGAACAAAATAATGTACTACACGCGTACGAAGTCGCGGGCAACAGCTAGTATTTTATAATTATGCATTTATAAAACAGTAGAATATTAGTATTATATTCACTATATTAAATTGCTAAAGTTTTGTGAAAACTGGAAAAATATAGCTCTCTTAAAACACGTCTTTTTACCACTTCTTCGTAAATTAATTCAAGAATGGCGGAAAATAAAGTTTGAAGAAGGGGAATTTGTCCAAAACTCAGGAAATACCAGCGCACTTGTAAACTTCGGCAGTTTGAGAGTTGTCCCGAACTCCCGGCGGACTGCCTACTGCCTACCCCCTACCCGCAAGTAATGTACCTACTCATATTAGTCACTTACACTTCCTGTTTGTTTGTCTGTACTGTGGGAAATCCAGGTGAATATTTAAAATATTATTCTCTCCCCGAGCATGTAAAAGTCGACTAAGGGATAGTATCCTCCAACATGATGGACCATCTATATGTGCGATGTGATCACCGGTCACCATGGTTCATATCCACCTTGGGACTTTTAATCAGGAGTGGCTGCAAGTTTTATTATTACTTGTGGGTCTGCCCACCCCGTTAGGGATATGGGCGTGAAATTAACGATAGAGAGATAGTACCTAATAGGAAGAAAGTTAAAGAATTTTCCCGAACTTTGGCCTGTGGGGTCATAAATAAGGTATTAATATTCAGAAATTGTCTGTTTGTCAGTACTTTGGTTAAAGTTTAGATGAAAAGGGGTTAGGAAGTTTAGAGGTACTTAGGTACTAGATTATTTACTATAATTATTTATCATTTTGCATTATTAAAACATCGTTAGATTGGAGGAACACATGGATTTAAAATTTTTAAGTTTTGATTAACTTGTCTTGTGATGTCTTCGTTAAATGTTCTATTATAAATGAAATACTCGAGAGCACTGGTGGTCTACTGGTAGCGGACTTAGCCGACAGTACAATACAAAATAACCCCTCGCAAATATGCTAACGAGGGAGTGGCCTGACTTAAACTGGTTTTTTTTTACATAAACTTACCATTCACTTTGTATGTTAAACTAAAATATAGCTCAAGTAAAGACGGAGGCAATGGCCAGTACACACAAACGGCAGATATAAAAATACAATCTTGAAGTTGCGCTGCCTCACGGGAAGCGGACGACATAATAATAATTTAGTGGAATTAAATAAATAAATAAATATTTGTGGACATTTGACACAGCGCCATCTAGCCCCAAACTAAGCAAAGCTGGTACTATGGACACCAGGTGGCTGATACAATACTTATATACTTTTTTTTTGTAAATACATACTTATAAAACATAATACTACAACACCCAGACCCGGAAGAAATACTTGCAGAACATACAAACATTTCTCCCGTAGCGGGACTCGAACCCGCGCCTCTTGCGTCTCAGCCGAGCACCCGCCACGCCACCGAGGCCGTCAATTACAATACAACACAATTATTACATTCTAAGAGAGAGTAATGTGCCTTCTGGGAGATATATATTACTAGCTGCCGCCCGCGGCTTCGCTCGCGTTTTACCAGGATCAAAAGTGGCCTATATGTTATTCCAGCACTCATACTATGTATATTCCAAGTTTCATTCAAATCCGTTCAGTCGTTACGGCGTGATTGAGGCACAAAAATCCAAACATTCTTACATCCTCACAAACTTTCGCATTTATAATATTAAGTAGGAAGGATTTTGACAATAATGTTCTTTTTGTATTTTGTTAATTATGTTTGTATTCGTTATGAAATAATTAGTTTTAAAAACTAAAAACAAAACCGACTTCAATGCTAAATAGCGCTCGTGGCGTAGCTCGCTTAGACGTTCTTGACTGATCGTTGAAGTTATGCAACGTTGTGCGCGGTCACAGTTGGGATGGGTGACCGCAAGTGACATTACGAGCTGAGCGCTTCCGTGCTTCTGAGGGCACGTTAAATTGTCAATCCCGGCTTTTAAGTCGTTAAGCCATGACGGAGGCCTTTAGGCGGCCTAAAAACTCCGTCACAAGAGTTGGCCACTAGCTCATACGAACTTACTGACCTACCTACTATTAGTTGTATTTTTATTTCTGTATTTGAGTCTAGAAACACGCTCATCTATTAACAAGGGAGTAGCCTGACTTATTTTTTTGTATACATCATCCACTACGTTCAACTATGTATATTAAGCTGAGTGCAGATAAAGACCTAGTGACTATTAACACAAAGGGACTATAATATAATGTGTCTCAAACCGTAATTTTTAACTGATTTCGTAATCAATTTCAAAACATTTTGAACACCTCCAAGCTGAGCTCCCAAAACCTTTTTGCCGCCATAATTTTTTATAAACCACAGATTATCATAGATTTTAAAGAATATTTTTGATGAACGTCAGTAATTGTCAGTGACAGTTACTTGCTCTGTTCATAGTTTACTGTTTTGTGAAGGCGATGATGGCAAACCAATGTTTTCTCATTCTACCAACAGGATATAACCTCTTTACACAAACTTAGACATTACATATAAATATCGTCTTGAAGTTGTGTTGGTTTCACTCCCCCAACGACCTATTAATAATTGAGTACCAATTACTTACAATTATTATATTCTAAGAAGGAAAAATGTGCCTTTTGGGAGCTAACTGACTTCATGTCCTTTTTTCTTCTGAAACTTGTTTCTTTCTAGAAAGTAATTGAGTCGATTCCCTTCCAAAATCTTCAATTATCCATGATAAATATTTAATCGGTACGGAAAGGAAAATCGGCTGTCTTACAGCAATATATTTGTCTCTCTTTAACTAATTGCCTTCTAGAATAGGAGTAAGAAGCAACGTACTATATACATTAGCGGCTATTTTAGCCTGGCTTCCATGTATTTATTGTTCCGTCCGAGAACAAAACTAACATCGTAGTGACTTTTTCCTCTGTCATACTCATAAATCAAACGTGTGGACGTCACTTCACTTCGTTTTTTTGGCTACTGTGACATTACGATAGATCTGCCAGTGTCCGTGTTGCTCAAGGGTCAAACATTGGTGAATAATAATAAAAAAGAATATGGCCGGTAATTATAAGAGGATCTGCCAAGATATAAACAAAATGATTATTCTAATAAGAAAGAGACATCACAACATAAAGAATTTTAATATATTGTAGTGTAGGATATCATGCCTAAGTACTTTATTAAAATATAAACACAACTATATTCACATGTGATGTGGGTTTATTCAACAAAATACATCAAAATCAATATTTTAATTAACATTCATTACTCTTCAAAATCTATTACAACATCTACCGCCATTTTTAAATATTTTTTTCTTTACTTCCAAATCGGTACTAGACCAAGGAGTATTTCATCATTCTACCAAACAAATGAGGTTTGTGATAATGTTTAGCGGCGTATATTTGGATAACTAATAATCTTGTAATAAGATTTTAGAAATAAGTTTGTTTTTATATTGTTCAAATAAATATTTTTTATTTATTATTTAATTAATAATTGGCAGAATAATTGCGTAACAAGCATACAAAACAAAATAACCTCCTTTTGAAGTCAATCAAGTTGCCTTCTGACGCTGTATATCCTCCAGTACAGATGGTAAAAGCCTTGGTTTAGCAAACACACAGCCGCTATTCAACGTAGATGATGTTTTCCTTCACCGTTTGACGAAACTCGTACATTCTTTTGTGATGTAAATGTCACTCCGTCCACAGTAGTGTTGTTTATCGATAGTCGACTATCGATAGTTTATCGACAGTATCGCCGCGTGTTACTATTTTCGATACTATCGATAGCGCTGTATGACCAATTAATTAAATAAATAAATTAAATAACACCCAACGGTCACATACATAGTCCTGAGCCCACACTAGGATTCCCTGTGTCGTGGGTATCAGAAACTACGAGTACCGTGCTACCACAACACCCAGACCCGGAACAAATATTTGCAGAACATGCAAACATTTCTTCCGCAGCGGGAATCGAAGCCGCGCCTCTTGCGTCTCCGCCGAGCAATCGCCCATCACGCCACTGAGGCCGTCGACTATCGATGGTTTTACATCCAATGGTATCGATAGTATTGCCATTATCAATAGTACTGGTCGTAAAGCACTATCGATACTATTATCACGTGACTATACTATCGATATCACCATCGAATAATTTTTTTTGACTTTGACTTTGACTATCGATATCCTGAATATTTATCGAGGTCAACTATCGATAATGAAATTATCGATAGTACCGCAACACTAGTCCACAAATGAATTATACACAATGACATTTTGTATTTATGCTTCTACCCGCCTGGAAAAACAATACGGGTTTATACTTTTCTAGCTTTTATTCGAAGTTTTTTTTTCTTCTAACTTCATCTTCCCATATGATGCATGTACAGCTATGACGTAGGTACTTGCAATGCTATTCTGGCTTCCCCGCTGTCTGAGGAAGCTAGAATGCTGATTAGGCTTTATTTGCGAGTGGTTTGAGTCCCGCTCAAACTACTCGTAAATAAGGTTTTAGGTATAATATATAATAGGTAGAAATGTTTTTATTTTTAAGTTTTGTTATTTTGTTTAGTGTAGATAAGTTTGTATCTAGTCTGTACGGGAGTGACGTAGTCACTGCGTGACTAAACTCCTTTCAAATAAATAAAGATTAAAAAAAAAAAAAAAAAAAATCTTCCCATATATGTTACAAATAGTTACAATGTAGGTCTTAAAATTAAGATATAACTATTCAGATGTATTCTACCTCTATTTAAGGCATGCAAATGTTAAATAGATTTTAAAATTACAAATAATATTAATTTAATTTATTTATTACTAGCTGCCTCCCGCGGCTTCGCTCGCGTGGTGCCCGGATAAAAAATAGCCTATGTGTTAATCCAGTACATGTACTATGTATATTCCAAGTTTCATTCAAATCCGTTCAGCCGTTTAGGCGTGATTGAGGCACAAACATTCATACATCCTCACAAACTTTCGCATTTATAATTTACTAGCAGCCCACCCCGGCTTCGCACGGGTATTTAACAAATTAGGATTTTTAGGTCAAGTTTTTACACCTCGGGTTACATTATTGGAGTTTTAGTAAAGATCCCTAATTTTTTTGCAAATAAATAATAGCCTATGTTATTCCGTAATATTGTAGCTATCTACTGGTGAAAGAATTTTTTAAATCGGTTCAATAGTTTCGGAGCCTATTCGTTACAAACAAAAAAACCTTTCCTCTTTATATTAGCGTAGAAGCAGTAAGATACATTTCAAGATTGTTATAATACAATTTTAGTGAAAATATTCGAAGTCTTCATTCAGTCAGTGAATTATTCAGTAACGTAAGATTATTTATTTATTTATTTATTGGAAAACCAACAGCTACAGTAACAAATTAAATTTATTAACAGAAAGAAACTTACAACTACTTATTACAAATATAATTTACAAAATACAAAAGAAACAGTCGGGCTATCTAAAGGCCGTTGCAAATTAAATTAAATATACTTATAAGAAACAGAAAGCCAATAATAGGTTTTCATTATTATACTTATAAGATGGGTTTGAGTTGTCTTACGGAAATGAGAGCGTGTGATGCTGTATTATATATATTTATTTACATCCGTCGCAGTCCGGATGAAGACAAATCTCGCGGGTTTCGTCCGGATTTATGACCCGGGTCAGATGTACTCAGTTATTCACATTTACGAGTGATCCGGCCGGAGGACGACTTCTACTTGAAACCACAGTCTCTTTCCTTTCAATCTCTGTTTAACTTTATTTTTCTTGTCAAGTTTTGTGATGGTCTGAAAACCTTTGCAAGATGGCCCTTTGAAGATCCGTGGAGTAAGGCGCTGGTGACCTGTAATACCAGTTTTATCTAAAACTTATCTCAGGCACCAGCTCTTCACAAAACAGGTTTACTTGGTACTTCCTATCCTACAACCTTATTCTATGTCAGCTTGAATGCTAAGAAACTTTTGTGAAGAAAAATAAATATATTTATTATTATTTCTTTGTTCGAAGATCATCATCATCATGATGATCAACTTGAAACTTCAATTATATTGAAGTTTAAAGTTATACGTTCGCAATGTCCTCCAACGCAACACGTTTTTCGTAATCTTTATATAATCCACGCTCACACAAACGCATGAAAAATAAATAATGTCTGCACGCGGTGTGATAAAAACGGAATTATCCTAATATCCGGGTGAATAACGCTTTATCCGGGCAAACCCGGATGAAATGAATGTACGCGGGTTTTATTACGACACTTGGAGGTTTTGGTACATTTTTTAAAGACGTGTTGGTTTGTTTTCATCTCGTTCTGAAGCGCTCGTGGCGTAGCTCGCTTAGACGTTCTTGATCGTTGAAGTTAAGAAACGTTGTGCGCGGCCACAATGTGGATGGGTGACTGCAAGTGACATTACGAGTTGAGCGCTTCCGTGCTTCGGAGGGCACGTTAAATTGTCGGTCCCGACTTTTTAGTCGGCCTTTAGACGGCCTGAAAACTCCGTCACAAGAGTTGGCCACTAGCTCATACGAACTCACTTTACCCAGACCCGGAAGAAATATTTGCAGAGCATAAACATTTCTCCCGCAGCGGGAATCGAACCCTTGTGTCTTAGCTGAGCACTCAACCGCCACGCCACCGAGGTCGGCAATGCCTGCACTTTTGTAACGTCCGGCCGGATATCGCCCGCAGCGACTGGCACCGCCATTACAGCGGGCTCACGGCACTTTCACAAGACATTATATAACACCCCGACCTGTAACCAGAACGCCACAAATCTATTTGAAGACCTCGGTGGCGTGGCGGACGAATTTTCGGCTGAGACCCAAGAGGGGGGCTCTTTGAAGTACCAGGACATCATAAGACAAGTATTCTGCCGTCATAAGAAAAAAGGACGTTTCTACATAAAATTCCGAAATGGAGAAAAAAATACTGGTAGATGCGTCTTTTTTTACTGATTCCGATGATGTATATAACTCAACTAGCAGCCGCCCGCGGCTTCGCTCACGCGGTACCCAGATAAAAAGTACCCTATGTCCCATTCCAGCACACGTAGGTACCTACTATCCTCATTATTCATTATAATATAGTGTACGCTAAACGATGACTAAAGTATTGCCATCTCTTACCATTTCATAATGACAAACAGTGACAGGGCTAACTTTAAGCAATGGCTAACTTTAGCGAACGAATATGAATAATAGGGTATGTAAGTATATTCCGTAGTTTTTGCGTGAAAGAGTAACAAACATACCTAAATCTAAAAATTAAGAAATTTCGGTGAATTTAGTAAAAATTTTGAGAGTTAAGGTAAACTTTTCAAAACGCAACGACAGCGCGTCAAAATTTGATCAGAATTAGCAGCGACATCTAGTTATCAGACGTAGAATTACGTCAGAACTCCATGAATAATCAAGATTGGAAACTTATTAGACAAGTAATAATTTATGCTTCCTTTCACAGGTAATTTGACATTGACAGTTCCTTTTACATATGTTTTGTATCATCTATTACTTAATTTGATATAGGTTATGTGCAGTTTTAGACCAAAAATTGATTCCAGGTTTTCATCCCTTTTCACCCCTTTAGAGGTTGAATTTTGAAAAATCCCTTCTTAGTACACCCCTACGTACCAAGGTTTACCTACACTGAAAATTTCAAGTCTCTACGTCCAGCGGTTTAGGCTGTGCGTTGTCTGTCAGTCAGTCAGTCAGTCAGTCAGTCAGGACAAAGATTCTTATAATATAAGATTATGAAAAAAAAATGTCAGAAACGTCTTTTTTCCTTATGACGGCAGTATTGCAAAGGTATTTTCATATAACCAAGTAGATAACTGTACTTGCTTTGCCTATTTCGACAATAGTTCGTCCATGAGGATATGTTAGTCCTCGTAGCCAAAGGCGAAATAGTTAGGCCATGAGGAAAAAGCCCTCAATTAAAATCATTAAATCATTAATTAATCAATATTAATCATTAATCAAAAAGAGTAATGATTGTTTTCTACAAATATTTCTTCCGGGTCTGGGCGTTGTAGTTATGTATTATATGTATGTGTTTACAACAAAAAAGTTTTCTGTCACTACACAGGAAAGCATAATTCTATTTTTAAATTTAAACGACGATTCGAGAGCGATGAGCATGGTTTTAGTGTAGGTGTGTGCGTGAGCGTGTGTGTTCACTTGCAGGAGCACGGTTTTGTGTGGCTTCACTTTTGTTGTTCGCGGCGCGGCGTCTTCTCTTTTTATTTGTATTCCAGTTTGGCTGAGTTATTGGTAGTTAGTTTAATATGTTTTGTGAAGGCTGGTGTCTGGAAATCTGTGATAAAATCAATTAATAATCTTTCCCTGCTCCTCTGATTTACAAAATCTTACTTCCTACTAATATTATAAATGAGAAAGTTTGTGAGGATGTGAGGATGTTTGTGCCTCAATCACGCCGTAACGACTGAACGGAATTGAATGAAACTTGGAATATACATAGTACATGTGCTGGATTAACATATAGGCTATTTTTTATCCGGGTACCACGCGAGCGAAGCCGCGGGCGGCAGCTAGTTATCTATAAAAATAAATTACCTACTTTAAATGAATATGAATTATATAGAACACCTTGCAACCTCCTTCTAGAAGTAAAAGTGAAGTGTTCCAATACTATATAATCCCGGAGACAACAAACAGACACCATAAGCAGCCTGGCAGAAATGGGTAAGATTAGTTTATTATAATATCATTTTATTTACACGAAATGTTTTTTTTTTATTTTAATTTATTTATTGAGTAAGTAAGTATTGTAGGAATACTGCTTCAATATAAAAACACAATTGGTCACCTAGTTAGCTGACCCCGAACACTCAAACGCGACTCAGAGTTGAGCGCGTCTCAAGTCACGGTTTTTTGACAGTTATTGATGAAAATCTGTCAAAAACTCGTCACTTGAGACGTGCTCAACTCTGAGATGCGTTTGAGTATTCGGGGGTTAGTATAATTTTCACATTTATTTTTTATTCTCAAAATACTTTTTCCCTGGCTCCAGTAATAATTTTCTTTTTTATTTGTCAAAAATACGCATACTTTGACATTGACATTTTAAATGACTGTTTCAAATTAGTTCTTAGTCTGAACTATTCAAATAGTTTTGCATGTAAAGATATGGTCAATACGTGCGGAGCTGACTAAGCCGCGAGTTTCCTCACGATGTTTTCCTTCGCCGTTCGAGAGTACATACATAGCGCACACTAATTTTTCGCACAGAAATATCCATTGGTACACGACCGGGTTTGAACCCTCGACCTTAGGATCGGAAGGCGGGGTCACTACCGACTAGACCAGCAGTGCTAACGGGTAGGGGCTAGTCGGCGGCGGCTGGGACAAGATGTCCGCGCGAGCGGCGCGCGACCCCAAAGTAAGTGTTTCATTAATATTCCCTCTAACTAACGACACGATCCCCCCCCCCCACCCGGTACCCTCCCCCCCCCCCCCCCCCCCGCCAGCCAGCCGGTACACTCGGCCGCATACAGACAGACAGACAGTTACTCAAAGTCAAAATGTTTTCATCATACTAATATAGAGGAAAGATTTTTTTGTTTTTTGTTTGTTTGTAACGAATAGGCTCCGAAACTACTGGACCGATTTCAAAAATTCTTTCACCAATAGAAAGCTACATTATCAGCGTCCAGTATAGGCTATAGTATATTTTCAAAAAAATTTGGAATCCGTAAGAAAATTGCAATATTGTAACCCAAGGTGGAAAACCAAAAATAGTTTTTGGCGTGCGTTGCGTAAACTATTGATTATAGAACAAAATAATGTACTACACGCGTACGAAGTCGCCGGCAACAGCTAGTCTACTATAGATGGTTAAAGGCCTTAGTGCTTTCTGAAGGTATAGATATAATAGGAGTAGAAGGACAGTTGTCCCGCACCGCCGGGGGCGAGGGTACTCGTAATGTAAGTTACCCCGAGGTCGGATTATCCGCTAAGAGCCGAATTAAGTGAGATTTGAACCTACATCTAACCTATGAATAACTGACAGACACTTTTTAGCTTCGAAGCGCTCGCGGCGCAGCTCGCTTAGGCGTTCTTGATCGTTAAAGTTAAGCAATGATATGCGCGGTCGCAAATTGGGATGGGTGACCGCAAGTGGCATTACGAGCTGAGCGCTTCCGTGCTTCGGAGGGCACGTTAAATTGTCGGTCCCGGCTTTTAAGTCGTTCAGCCATGACGGAGGCCTTTAGGCGGCCTAAAAACTCCGTCACTAGAGTTGGCACTAGCTCATACGAACATACATTCGATAGTCAGGTGCATTTGATCGACAAAGCACATCCCTACTCCATTAATACATTGCATTCCCTTTGCGCTACAATTTAATTGATCCCGAGTACCTGAGCAGTTGTACTTTAATCAACCCTCTGACGAGTCTCTCACGCAAACGGACCTCACTGCTTCTGCCGCTAGTTATTCCGAACCAGCATTTTTCCCGCAGCGGGAATCGAACCCGCGCCTCTTGCGTCGCAGCCGAGCACTCGCCCGCCTCGATATTACCTAATGAAATTCCCCGAATAGATGTTATAGAAGCGACCAGCCAATATCTAGATTACTTCCGCCTTTCCCTTCACCCCTTTGCCTAAAGCTTTCTGCCCACTACACCGTAACATACACGACTGTTGAGCAAAACCACCAACTATGGCGGGATTTTTTGAAATTCAACCCTTTAAGAGGTGAAAAGGGGTAAAAACGTTTGCTTTTTGCTTGAAACTATGTTCGGATAAGTACTGTAAATTCGAAATAAATAGACGCGTGTTTCAGAATTTTTCAAAACAACCCTTAATCATCATCATCTTCCTGCCCTTATCCCACTCTATGTGGGGTCGGCACTGCATGATCCTTGGATGATGCTGTAAGAGTTTTGGCTAAGGTGTTTTATGACCGGCCGCCTGCCTGACGTCAACCCTCCTTGGGAATACTTGCTTATTGTATCTCATCATGTTGGAGGATACTATCCCTTAGTCGACTTTTACGACATGCTCGGGGAGAGAAGCAGCTGGACGCATTCCATGTTTTTTCTTTACTCCTAGTCCAGTGGAGAAGTTTAAACAACTCTTAATAAAGGGTAAAATAGGTGTCAAAGTTTGTATGGGAAGTTTTTAACGGGCGGTGCGAATGTCTTGAAACTTGGTTCGAAATCTAACGCGTACGAAGTCGCGGGCAACAGCTAGTTACTCAATAAATCAATTATTCAATTTCCCACGCATTTTATTTCGCACGTACTTTTCAATACAAAGAATATTTCGCTTGACAAGCTCCTAGAACGGTCCATGGTCGATACAGAGCAGTGGGCAGCTCCTTAAAGGGTAAGTCTTTAAGATAAGATAAAATAAAACTAATTCCTTCAGAAAGATATATGTACCTACCTACTAAAAGTATGTTTGTATGAGCTAGTGGCCAACTCTTGTGACGGAGTTTTTAGGCCGCCTGAAGAACTCTAAAGAACTCCGAAGCACGACGGATAATGCCACTTGCGGCCACCCATCCCAATTGTGAGCGCGCATAACGTTGCTTAACTTCAACGATCAATCAAGAACGTCTAAGCGAGCTACGCCACGAGCGGTTCTACAAACCTAATAGGTTTGTACTCAATCAGAGGCCATTGGACATTGGATAATATAATACCTACGTTTTATGAAACACTATTAGCCCGCCCAGGCTTTGCACGGGTATTTAACAAATTAGGAATTTTTAGGTTTTTTTCACCTCGGGTTACATTATTGGAGTTTTAGTAAGGATCCCTAATTTTTTTGAAAATAAATTTTAGCCTATGTTATTCCGTAATAATGTAGCTATCTACTGGTGAAATATTTTTTTTAATCGGTTCAGTAGTTTCGGAGCCTATTCGTTACAAATAAAAAAATCTTTCCTTATTATAATATTAGTGTAGATAGTGTAGATTTAGAAAACTTGAATTTTTATTTATCTAAGTACACACAGTTACAAAGACAAACTACAATAACATTAAAAATTTTAAGGTAATCGGTATAATAATAAATAAAAGTGAGCTCAGTTTTCTATCTAAGTTCGCGTACAGATAGAAAACAGAGCTCAGATCACCGACCGCAGGTAAGCTCCCTAAAAGGCTGGCGACGTTACCTCGTTGGATAGCTATACTTATCCTTTGTCCGAGGTAAGCGCCAGCCCAATTAATAAATAGAAATACATCTCATTTTCAACAGTAATCGAACCCGCTACTCTGTTTCCCGCAGATCACCAGTACAATGTAATATTTCTTAAAACCTTTACAAAGGCAGCCATTTTTTCCTCTTCCCTTTGCCAAAGAAATGATGAAAAGGGTCCCTTTGACCCTCTTTCACTCCGAATGCCTTTCAACATGCACGTGGAGAGCTAATGAAGTCTAAGATGATGACCTCGGTGGCGTGGCGGACGAGTGCTCGACTGAGACGCATGAGGCGCGGGTTCGATTTCCGCTAAGGAAGAAATGTTTGTATATTCTGGAAAAAAAGTATATTAGTATTGTATCAGCCATCTGGTGTCCATAGTACAAGCTTTGCTTAGTTTGGGGTTAGATGGCGCTCTGTCATATATTTAACACTAGCTTTCGCCCGCGGCTTCGCTCGCGTTGTATCCGGATAAAAAGCAGCCGATATGTTATTCCAGCACACGTATTATGTATATTTCAAGTTGCATTCAAATTCAGCGGTTTAGGTGTAATTGTGGCACAAACATACATCCACACATCCTCACAAACTTTCACATTTATAATTATTATTACAATCAGAATCAGAATTATTTATTTGCAACAACAAAGACTAAAACTAAACTAACTTAATATAATAAAATATATATCAAGAGTACATAATAGACTATAGATTATCATTATTGTAGATTATAAGGATTGCCCGTATAAGGCGCGTACATGTGCAAAGTCCGAAAGGGCGGGTAACAGTAACAGAGGTTACGATCCGTTTGTTGCAATGTTCAGAGCCGCGCCGTTTGTACGACTTGTATATAATTCATATCTTCACCATTGTTTCTGCTTTTTACGATTCCAAACTGCCAAAGTGACACCATTTTTTCGTTGATTACGTTTTTGTGAAGTCAAAGTAAAGGTCAAAAAGGACACGGTTCTTTCTTTATTCCTTAAAATCAATGGGATCACTTGGACACGTCTTAAATCTACGTTGCATTTACAGGTAAGAAACCACGCTTGGCTATTTTTTGTAAAATGATCTCTTTACAACAATGTTTATAAAAGGAGTTTGAGCATTATTCAGTCCCAAGCATTTTTGTCTTCTATATAATCGGATGTGATCTATATATGAAACGCCACATGTGTACAAAAGTTTGAATGTCTACTTACAAGATAAGCGCTTCCGTGCTTCGGAGGGCACGTTGAACTGTCGGTCCCGGCTTTTAAGTCGTTAAGCCATGACGGAGGACTTTAGGCGGCCTGAAAACTCCGTCACAAGAGCTGGCCACTAGCTCATACGAACTTACTTATATATATTTATCGCTTATTGCGTTATATTTTAACGACATCGGTGGCATGGCGGGCGAGCGTCCGGTTGAGACATAGACGCGGGTTCGATTACAGCTACAGGAGAAATGTTTGCATGTTCTGTAAATATTTCTTCCGGGTCTGCACGCCCGTATCCCTAACAGGGTGGGCAGAGTCACAAGTAATCATAAAACTTGCAGCCACTCCTGATTCAAAGTCCCAAGATGTGAACCATGGTGACAGGTGATCACATCACACATATAGCTGGTCCATCATGTTGGAGGATACTATCCCTTAGTCGACTTGACGACATGCTCGGGGAGAGAAGCAGCTGGACGCATTCTGTTTATTTACTCCCAGTCCAGTAGAGAAGTTATATTAGTTACAAAGGCGGGTAGTTGTAATAAACAGTTTAACGTTAGGTTCAAAATAACGAGCAGTTAGTTACCCTTCATGAAGATGTTAATTATAATAAAACTTAATTGGTATAAAACAATGCGAGCACAGTGTTAATACAGTGAGGGAACTTTGTGATAGCTCGGTGGCGTAGCAAGTCTCGGCTGAGATGCAAGAAGTACCGGTTCGATTCCCGCTAGGGGAGAAATGTATGTGTTCTGCAAATATTTCTTCCGGGTCTGGGTGTTGTAGTATTCTAACCCCCGAATACTCAAACGCATCTCAAAGTTGAGCACGTCTCAAATGACGATTTTTTTTTTGATAGATTTTCATCAGAAACTGTCAAAAAACCGTGAATAGAGACGTGCTCAACTCTGAGTCGCATTTGAGTATTCGGGGGTAAGTATTTTTTTGACACAGCGCCATCTAGCCCCAAACCTAAGCAAAGCTTGTACTATAGAAACCAGATGGCCAATACAATACTTATATACTTTTTTTTTCTAAACACATACATAAAATACGTAGGATTGAAACACCCAGACCCGGAAGAAATGTTACAGATCCTGCAAACATTTCTCCCGCATTGAACCCGCGCCTCTTGCGTCTCAGTCGAGCATTCGCCCGCCACGCCGCCGAGGACGTCTCTTTGATCAGACCCTCCACAGCAGAATAACCAGGAGTTGTATTGTACTGCATCCGCCGCCCTCCACCTCGCAATAACCGACCTCTCCTAAATGCTATTCTCCACAACCGCTCCCCGAGGACACGACTTTGTTTATTTATTTGAACACTAACATATACACTAATAGGTACTATATAGAACAGGTGCTTGTTAAGGGTTATAGAGCTAAATTTCGTTACAATTACAAGTGTAGACAACATTAGAGCATGCAAAAGAACATTTTGAGCGAGTAACAAAATAATATAATAGAATAAAAATTAATTAAACTACATTACAAAATGATAATAAACACAATTGAAAAATTACGTCAAACCACATTGAAAAACAATAAAAAGTGTTTCATAAACAGCTTTTATTACCTAGGTACATCGGAAGGTCACGTGCCGCTCCTGTAAGTCAAAATGACAAGTCTGTCAAAGTGACGTTTTACTTTTGACAGTTCTTTGTTTTTTTTATATGCCGAGTGACGGGTTATAGATGCAAAATTTTATCCTTACTTAATATTATAAACGCGAAAGTTTGTATGTATGGATGTTTGTTACTCTTTCACGCAAAAACTACTGAACGGATTTAAATTAAACTTGGAATATACATAGTACGTGTGCTGGATTAACATATAGGCTATTTTTTTTATCCGGGTACCACGAGAACGAAGCCGCGGGCAGCAGTAAGCCATAAGTTAAAAGAAGAGTTATGTAACGATGTAGTAGGTTAGCTTGAAACGAAGCTCGGGTTTTGGAGGAAGCTATTCAGGTTGGCTCTGGCTGGATGGTTTGTAAAGAGGTCGTGTTTGGTTTACACTTTCTAAAGAGTTTCTTGTCAAAAGTCTATTCGGTCAGACACTTAGAACGTGATTTTTTTGCATATTTTTGTGGTTCAAGTCGCCTGTAAATAAGACTAGCTAAATAATAGACCCGCGCCTTTGCTCGCGTGGTACCAGGATAAAAAGTAGCCTATATGTTATTCCAGCACACGTACTATGTTATTCCAAGTTTCATTCAAATCCGTGAAGTCGTTACGGCGTGATTAAGACACAAACATACAAACATCCTCACAAACTTTCACATTTATAATTTAGTAGGAAATAGGATGTATACATTTCACAAGATACAATCCATATTTTACTACGATTTCGAGAAAATAAAATAATCGAATACAATATTACATACGATTACCAATAATTTAAATTGCAATTAGAGAAAACTTCTAAATATTTCGCGCCAATGCCTTTTATTTTATTACATCTGTAGCCGCAACGCAATGCACGCATTCTACCGAAGAGATCGCCGCTTTAAGTTCCATTTTCAAAAATACTTACATATTTATTTTTTGAAATTCATTCATGAGTAGGTAGGTATTCTATATTATATGAATAAATACTTTTTCGTGTTTTTGTACGCTCGTTGATTACTTAATAACAGACAAAAATAAATTACTTTTCCCCCAGAGGCACGTATGCTATTTTTTCACCTACGCTACAATGGCGGACTTATTGAGCAAAAGGAGTGAAACATTGAATGTTCAAAAGTTTCGTTGTCGATATTACTTGAGTCCCGGCTTCGACTTAATGTCGCGAAAGGGTTGCGCGGCTCCACAAGTACCTAACTTAGCTGTCGTAAGGCTGGAACAATGTAAAAGTAGCCGACGATCGAGGCAAAACTTATAAAATCACAGCCAACACTCACATACATAGTACCTACTGTTGGAATGTTGCTTCATTATAAAACTTATACTGTAACTGTTTATGTCTACTTATTTTAATCTGATACTCTTCTTACTTGTAGATAGTGTTCACTTGCCCTACTGTAGGTATCAATAAAACACATTTACTTATTTTACACTGTATTTATCCAACCTTTATTCATGCGCATCGGTGCTCAGCGCATTTGAAACTAAAACCCAACGATAGCGAGTTCTAGAATCGGACAACTTTTACTAGTGACATCTAGTTTTGTTTTGCCACACTAACAATGTGTCTGAACCATAATTTGATTAAACAGTTAGCTTACATACATTCATATACTTTTTGTGTTCTCAAAATAAAAGCACGTATTACATTTTTCAGCATTTTTTCCTCGCTCTCTTAATATTTTCTTCTATTTGTCAAAAATACGTATCTTTGACATTTGACAATGACTGTTCCAGCTCTTCTGAAAAGACGATTTAAGGCGGTCTGAAAACTTGTCACAAAGCAATACGAACTTACTTACTTACTTACTACGACTAGTAGTCTTTCGAACCAGTGTGCTGAAAGGTACCTCTGCCCACCCCGTTAGGGATTCGAGCGTGATAATAATGTATGTATGTATGTATGTTATATTATTCCACTTGCAAAAACAATTAAACATTCAAGCCAGTTTGCTATAGTACTTTACTTTCCTCAAAGCGCCACCACTCTCCCTTTGTAGTCTCTGAAGAGCGTTCTGTGAAACTATCCTAAGATTGGCACTCGTGGCGTAGCGGTAGCGTACCTGCCTACCGCCTAAAGTCGTGGATTCTAATCATTTCGGATTTTTCCATTCGGAAAACAGTAGGTACTTTCAAACGACGAAGGGAAACATCATGAGGAAACCTAGTTCAGAAAAATTCCAAAACATGTGTCAGGTGGACAAAAGGTGCCCGTGTGGATAACTTGAGTCCTTTCACCACACTGGTTAGAGCTAGTGACGCAACTGGTCGCAGTTAGTCAGAGTCGGTTCGGTGGTGGGTGTGGAATGCTGCAGGGGTCGTGTCGTTTGTTTCAGAAGAGGAGAGCGAGGAGGTGCTCGGCGCAGTGCCGCATCGGCACCGGCCCGAGGCGCTCAGCGCGCTGGCGCAGAGCACGCGCTTCAGCACGCACGAGATCAAGCTCATGTACCGCGGCTTCAAGCAGGTGACACCACTCACTGGCTGCTAGGTTTATCACTGAGTTGGCAGTAACAGAGACCATTACATAGATAAATAGCAGATAATCTCTTGATCACACCGCTTCCTCCAGGTAGCTGGCCGCGAGGCCGGTGAGCACAGTCGGGGGAAGAGCGACCGCTGAGGTGCCTGCGGTATATTTTGGAAACTCAGACCAAATAAAAAGAAAAGACCCCGCGCTTTTGTTGCTCGCGACAAAAGTGAAGCCACCTTTTTATCTATGTGTGCGTCGAAGGTTTTAAGGTTGTGTGTTCCGAGTAACCTAAACTCATAGTATAATAATTAAGAAACGATGCTATTTGAATTACTTACAAGTGAAAAGTGATTCCGTGAGATTTGTTTCTACAAGTTTTCACTACACAGGAAGGCATAATTTTATTTTTAAGACTCGTGACGTACTAAGAGCGATGAGCATGGTTTTAGTGTAGGTGTGTGCGTGAGCGTGTGTGTTCACTTGCAGGAGCACGTTTTGTGTGGCTTCATCTCTTTTTATTTGGTCTGTGTTTGGAAAATAAATCATAGACATTCAGTCAGAGTGTTCGCGACTACGACGACATTTTGAATCAACCTGTTCTCGCCCTCCCCGTTAGAGATATTGGCGTGATACTAAGTATGTATAGTACAATACGACGAGACTGACTTGTCCGATGATGTTGCAGGAGTGTCCGTCGGGCGTGGTGGATGAGGAGGCCTTCAAGCACATCTTCTCGCAGTTCTTCCCTCTCGGAGGTAAGCCAATACCCAGTAAATACGTAATACTACTACACCCAGACCTAGAAGAAATATTTGCAGAACATACAGACCTTTCTCCCGTAGCGGGGATCAAACCGCTCTTCCAATTCTTTTAGTTTTAAGTTACTTTATATAATGTTGTTGGTGATCCTTTTTTGAATAAATAAAATAAACAAGCGTTTTATAATGTTTCAGATGCATCCCAGTACGCTCACTTCGTGTTCAACACCATCAAGCACAAGCAGAGCGGCAAGATCAACTTCGAGGTACGTCCTGGCTGTACCTACTCACACCTAGTCGTACCTACTCGTACCTAGTCGTACCTAGTCGTACGTAGTTGCGTCTTTTGACAGTTTGCAACCTTCAACTGTCGCAACTTGTCATAGAGTTATCAAATAAAGATAGATTTGGGAATGGTACATAACAAGTAGATGCATCATACGACAATTTTAGTTGATTCAAATTTATTTTAAACTAGCTGTGCTCCGCGGTTTCACCCGCGTTTTTCTCGTTTCTGTGGAAATACCGAGATAAAATATTGCCTATATTATAGCCTCCCTCAATAAATGGACTATGGCCCATAACTCATTAATAGGTACCAACTCTTAACATCTTACACACGTGATAACTTTTAAACGAAATATCCGATTAAGATGAAACAAAAAGTATTTTACTTCTACATAAATACTCTTGATAACATAATGCTTAATTTCGATAAAGATTAATATTACGATACATATTTAACGTAGTTTTTTTTTCTTCAGACGATTTCATAATTATTTGGAACACAAAATCGGTTATTGTGATTAAACCATGATAGCTAGATATATGTTCTCGCGGATTTTTTTGTAGGTCTTGATGGGATCTACAAACCCGTAGTACATCATTTTGTTCTATTGTCAATAGTTTTTGCAGCGCACGCAAAAATAGGTTTTCGATTTTACACCTTGTGTTACAAAATAGCAATTTTATTACGGATCCCTAATTTTGAAAGAAAAAAAACATAGCCTATAGCCTTTCTCGATAAATGGATTACCCAACACTGAAAGAATCATTCAAATCGGACCAGTAGTTCCAGAGATTAGCGCGTTCAAACAAACAAACAAACAAACTCTGCAGCTTTATAATATTAGTATAGATATAAAAAAAACACGACTGCGTAGAATTTTTGTAACACTAGCTTACGCTCGCGACTTTGCTCACATGGTTGCCGGACAAAAAGTAGCCTATATGTTATTCCAGCAAACATACGATGTACCTATGTACCAAGTTTCTTTCAAATCCGTTCAGCTTGATTGATTTGGGAAAATTATGCGTTTTGATATTTTTTTATAAATTAATTTTCATTAAACTCGTAAAGGGGTGTCGGTGGGGTGAAGAGGAACGAAAGTCTCAAGGTCATTCGCACACAGAAGCGCCTTAAAGCCGCCATATTGGCTTTTTGACACTTTTGTATCCAATCCGTGCAAACTTTTCAGCTACGGCTTTAAACACACACACACACACATACACGCACGTAACCCTCCGTCGGGTAAAAAGGAAAGTCGCGAGGCAGTCTAGTCTAAAAGAATACATTTTAAATTGGCTGCAATCCCGTCTGCCGGGACACGTGTCGTCGGATATATTAAGCTCGAAACTCGCGCCAAATTATCTGCCCTGTTATTTTATTTATTTGTATCTTTATTTCCAAACTTCTCAAGACAATTGAAAGAATTGGCAACCTCAAGGGGTTCGGCGGTTGCCAATAAAAGTTAGCTTTTGGCATTATTTTGAAACTTTAGGTAGGTCTGGATGCCGATTGGCTAGTTAGACAATTTAGTATCGGCTTCTCCTGTGGCTTGGTTCGCCAGGTAACACGTAGCCCGTAAGCAACACGCACTGTCAGTTAACATAGGATTATGTTGAAACGAAAATCTGTAGAAATGGGGATCTGTAGGCATCTAGGCATGATACAAATCTGTAGATATGAGGATCTGTAGGCATGGTACAAATCTGTAGATTTGGGGATCTGTAGACATGGGTCAAATCTGTAGATATGGGGATCTATAGGCATGGTACAAATCCCTATCAAACAGCTAAATCGTGAAACTAATGAGGTCACTCCGGTGGTGGCGGCAGGAGTTCCTGGAGATCCTGTCCCGCGTGGCGCGCGGCTCCGTGCAGGAGAAGCTGGCGTGGGTGTTCGCGCTCTACGACACCGACGGCGACGGACGCATCTCGCGGGCTGAGATGCAGCAGGTGAGTGAGTGAGTGAGTGAGTGAGTGAGTGAGACTCTAATGACGTCACTCTGGAGGTGACGGCAGGAGTTCCTGGAGATCCTGTCACGCATTCCCATTGTGACCGCGCACAACGTGTCGTATTAATAAAGGATTTTTGATTAGATTTTTTCGATATCTATTAGAGAGTTGAATTGAACTGTGTGGTGTGCAGGTGGTGCAGGCGATATACGAGCTGCTGGGGCGCGCCGCCGTCCCCCCCGCCAACCCCTCCGCCGCCAAGGACCACGTCGACAGAATATTCAACGTGAGACTTACAATCAATTAATATTTGTGTTCATTTGACACAGCGCCATCTAGCCCCAAACTAAGCAAAGCTTGTACTATGGACACCAGGTGGCTGATACAATACTTATACACTTTTTCTTGTAAATACAATAATATTACAACACCCACAGCGGGAATCGAACCTTGTGTCTCAGCCGAGCACTCGCCCGCCACGCCACAGAGGTCGTCAATGGAAGAGAAAATAATGTCTAGTAAGCAGCATCTAACAACTTCGTAGGCGCTAAGCTTTAAAGGTTTGTCTCTAATTCAAGTTCGATTGATCGGAACTCGCTGTCGGACTACGTGGTTCGGTTACCTGGTTAACGTTTCCTGTGGTTGACCACACTTAACAGGACGTATCCTTCTTCCTGACGTTAGAGCTTGCCAGCATTGTCTGGACGTGCGTTTGTTTCAGCTGATGGACGTGAACGCGGACGGCGTGGTGACGCCGGACGAGCTGGCGCGGTGGTGCGCGCGCGACCCGGCCGCGCTGCGCTCGCTGCACACCCTCGACACCGTCTTGTGATCGGAGGCGCGGGCGCCCGCCGCCGCCGCCGCCGCCGCCGCCGGAGCCTCGCACTCCACCGCCCAAACCTTCCAGACGACCACTTCAGCTGGTTCCACTAAAAGGCAAGCTCGCTGCGCTCCCCACAGAAATGTTACCTCGCTGCGCTCTCTGGCTAGTTGAAAGCTCGACGTCATCTTGTGATCGGAAGCCAGGGGCGCCCTACACTACAGACGCCTCTGATTCTTCTGCTTAAACTTTGGAAACGACGTCTTCAACTGGTTTCATGTTGGAGGATACTATCCCTTAGTCGACTTTTACGACATGCTCGGGGAGAGATGCAGCTGGACGCATTCTATGTTTTTTCTTTACTCCCAGTCCAGAAGAGAAACATTATTACTGTATATATTTATTATTTAATTTGTTTGTTTGTAGAAGTGACTCGGGCCTCGCCTCGTGCTCGACCGCCATCGAGCCGTCTCCCTTCCTCCGCTCCCCGTCCTGCTCGCACGACGACTTCGCTCTCCTCGACGCACGACACACAACTACTGAACAGAAACCGAGCACTGCGCCCGCATCAGACGCTACAGGAACTAATCCCACGCATGCTACTTTGCCGACAGACACTCCAGCGAGCAAAGACAGCTTAGCGAGTAGACAAGAGAACGTAACAAGTAGAAAAGACAACGTAGCGAGAGCTAAAGACAATTTAGCGAGTAGGCAAGAGAACGTAGAGCATGGACCAAACAACGATAACGGTGCTAAAGACAGCATTGAACGTAGAAAAGACAACATGGAGAGTAGACGAGACGCTAAAGACAATTTAGCGAGTACGAAAGACAATTTAGCGAGTACGAAAGACAATTTAGCAAGTACTAAAACACCTGCAGCTGCTAAACAAATTTCACCTCCTCTAACGAATCAATCAAAAGCAACAGACGTGCCATTAAACGTTGTAGCGAGCATAAGATCCGGCGATAGTCTGATCCCAGCGAGTACAATTATAAGAGTACCGGAGAGTACGCGAGCGAACAGTTCAGCGAGTAAGAGAGTCAGTGCGGCAAGTCAGAGAGCGGGCGCGGGGAGGGGTGGCGCGGGGGGCGCGGAGGGGGGCGGGGTGGCGACGGTGTCGGGCGCCGCGCTGGAGAGCCGCCCCCCGCCCGTGCCGGCGAGGCTGTTCGCTTGCGTAAGTTGAAGAAGCTCCGTAGACCAACAGATAGAGATGAATTAAAACCTCGGTGGCGGGCGAGTGCTCGGCTGAGACGCAAGAGGCGGGTTCGATTCCCGCTGCGGGGGAAATGTTTGCATGTTCTGCAAATATTTCTTCCGGGTCTGGGTGTAGTAGTATTAAGAATTATAGGTATGTGATACAAAAAAAAAGTATGTAAGTATTGTATCAGCCACCTGGAACCCATTAGTACAAGCTTATTTTTACTCTTTATGGAGGCTCTTTTCGTGCACTTGACACAAATGTCTGTGGGCTCGGTTCTACAACATGCCGGTTTCCTCACGATGCTTTCGGTCACCAGTACTCTCAGTACCTACTGTAGAAAACAGAAATTGGTCCAGCTAGAGGCCCTTACCCACAGCCCTGCAAGATGAATGACATTGTCAATTGTCAAAATTGTATAAATGTCAAATTATCTCTCTTGTCATAAATGAATGTCTAAGAAGTATTTATTTATGTGTTATCCTGGTTATCATTTTACCTACATCTTTTTTTTGCATTTTGGGATTATTTTACAGCATAAAAAGTAGCCTATGTCCTTCCCTTCAAAAATATATTCCGTAGTTTATTCGTGAAAAGGTAACAGACAGAGTTACTATCGCATTTATAATAATTAATAGTAATTGCACATGTTTTCAGATATCAGAGGAGACGGTCCAAATGAAGCCGAAGCGCAAGAACTACCGCGTCTCCTCTCCCCAGCAACGCCGGTGAAATATACTTGAGCCTTATAATCCCATCTCCTCTACCATTCTCTCATTTATTCATTCATTCACTTCTTTCTCTTCCTACTAGTCTTCTGCTAGTATTACAAATGCGAAAGAAAATCTAAAGTTACTCAATGTTTTTACTCTCCGTGCTGAACGGATTTGAGTGAAACTTGGAATATAGGATGTGTTCCGGAAAATATAGGCTACTTTTTGTCCGGATCCCACGCAGGCTGAGTCGCGGGCTAAAGCTAGTTTATATAATTATGAATAATAACTCTAATAAATTATTGAAACACAGTATTAGTTTTAAGAAGTAGGTTTACCTACAAATTGTTAGCGCCTCGAGAAATGAACCCGCGGAAAAGAATTAGGTATAACTTATATTAAAGTTACTTCTCTGATGGTCTAGTGGTAGTGACTCCGCCTTCCGATCCTAAGGTCGTGGGTTCAAATCTGCCTTCCTGGTGAAGAACGCAGTAACTAGCATTTTTGACAAAAATTAGCTAGATACATTCGGAATCGCCTAACAAAATACAACATTCTGTTCTCACTCACGTATCAAAACATGTTTGACATAGTTACTTTAAGAATTGGAGTAGGCTTACAGCACCTATTCCATCCTCTCAGCTTAGTCGGCCTTGTTGGAAAGACATGGTCAATACGTGCGGAGTTGACTAAGCCGCGGGTTTCCTCACGATGTTCTCCTTCACCGTTCGAGAGTAGGTACTGAGATAGCGCACAGATTTTTCGCACAGAAAAGTCCATTGATACACGACCAGATGTCTGCCCTCCTAGACTAGTGAAGAACGCAATTACTTACTGCGTTCTTCACTCCGCGGCTTAGTCAGCTCCGCACGTATTGACCATGTCCTTCCTGTGGACAAGGCCGACTAAGCTGAGAGGATGGAATAGGTGCTGGGCAAGCCTACTCCATTTTAATTCGTCCCGGGCACTACAGCGTCCCGTTTGTGAAGGTAAAACTTAGGGGAGATGTAGGATCCCAATTGATAGTCCGATAACTAAAGTTTATAATAGGCTTAAAAAATAAACAGTTGATTTAATAGATTTCGTTTTATTTTAATTCCCGCTTAGGTGACCCCCATTACCTACATCTCCCCTACCTCCTGACGCTGTATAAATCATCTAGTAGGTCCAATAGGCGCATTGAATATATTTTTTTAAGAAGGTCGAATGGGCCATGTTAATGACGTCCTATAGGCACTTTTTGCTTTTGGGTCGAAGCTTGTAGGCCCAGTGGGTACCAGATCGGTGAAAGGCCTTAATCTGATCTTCTCCGCTGGACTAAGGAGAGGTGACCTGGAGCAGTAGGTAATGGCTTCTGTGCGCCATAATTTCCTCGCGGCTCATTTCTCGTGGCGCAAACTATACAATAATTTATATTCACATTCTTATGATATTCTATAACTTATAGTTATAAGTATAAGTAACAATACGTCTTGGAACCAATTAATTATCTTCTAATGTAGTATTCTTCTTAGCAATAATATTATCGCTTCTAAAATTCTTATAGGTCTTAAATACATTTTTAGGTCTGATTCGCATGTCCAACTAACGGGCGACGGGTGGAAGAGAACCTTTATTTCTATATCTGTAGGCGTTTTTTAGAGTTCCGTGTGTAAAGGGTGCAAACGGGACCCTATTTCTAACCTTCGCTGTCCGTCCGTCCGTCCGTCAGTCCCTACTACAAAATTATATTGTAAATCCTATCGATAACGAGAATCAGACGAATGAAAAATACTTTATTGAGGATACTTCTAACTACTAAACTTCTTAACTTAGGTTAATAACAGTTAATATGTGTTCTTTTTCAATAAATATTATTCTATTCTATTCAGCGTGCTAGGTACATCTCATGAACCTTAATAGGTTAAGAGTTGAAATTTTCACAAAGTGTGTATTTCTATTACCACTATAATAAATAAAAGGGGGCCCACAAGAAATATTTATGTAGATACATAGTACGGAACCCTTTATGTGCTAATCCGACTCGCACTTGACCGGTATTTGGTACAACAATGTTAATGTGGTAACTCAGCACACTTCTCCCGTTAGTTGAATATAGGAACCGAGCGGCGCGGCGCTCGTGACGGACAGACAGTCTTACATTCGGATTATGTAATTTTTAAATGTATTAATCTTTATCAACAGAAATAAACTTACAACTAATACAAAGAGGTGAAAACCTGACCAAGTAACATCAATGATTCTATTTATCAGTTAGTTGAAAAGATAGTCACATTACATGATTACGAACTAAATTGTCACATCACAGATGTCAATTATATATAATTACAAATAACTAATACAAATATAATTTACAAAATACAAAAGAAACAGTCGAAAAAAAAATTATTCAATGTATCGCATCAGAACTAATTCTGTTTGGAAGGAGACGGCGGGCGGGCGTTTCAATAAATTCAATAATCGAACCATGTGGAAAAAGTTCTCATAGTTCGATTGATCGGATGCCGCTGTCGGACCACGTGGCCAGTCGGACGGACGGAAACAAAATAAAATAAGTCCATACATACTTATACATTTGACCATTGAGTTACCCAACTATTTTTACTTTTAATACATTTAATATTGTAAGTTCAGAGCGACCGCAGCCATAAACAAAAATGTGCAAAAAGATTAAACATACATACTTATAGGAACCTCGCTTAAGTCAGGCAACTTCCCTTGTTAACAGACTCGTGGAGCGCGGGGTTTATTTCGTACAATGCATAGTACGATGTCAAAATCTCCCTGCCCCCCGCTCCCTTGCCTCGCAAACACGTAGGGAGACGCCTGACTTATGCTACGGGTTGACCTATGGCTAATATTATAGTTCTTTTGAACTCTCTTCTCTTCTTAAATCTAAATTATATCACGTAAGAGGCCTTGCCATTCTAATAATTCATCTACACTAATATTATAAAGAGGAAAACTTTGTTTGTATGTTTGTTTGTTTGTACTGAATAGGCTCAAAAACTACTGGACCGATTTTAAAAATTCTTTCACCATTCGAAAGCTACATTATCCACGAGTAACATAGGCTATATTTTATTTTGGAAAAAAATAGGGTTCCGTAAGATATTTGGGTTTTTCGGACACAAGGTGTAAAAAATCAACCAGAAAAGTTACTTATTTTGCGTACGCTGCCTAAACTATAAAAGATAGAACCATAAAATGTTCTAATTAATTGTAGATCTTATAAATATCTACAAAAAAGTCCGCGACACACTATACCCATCTATGTCGAGTGAGGCACAGCAACCATTTTTTTATTTAAAAATCTTGAATTTTTTTTGGACTACATTTAAACGCGTTTATTTTACTCATGCTATTAATCCTTATCAAAATAAATGATTTCATCACTAAGAACAGTTTATGGAGATAATATTTGGTCTTTGAATGATTAAAATTGGACGTTTGGTTTTGAAGTTATGGCGAAATTAAAATATTACGATTTCTGCTGCACGGCCCGTTGCGAAGTGGGCGTCACCAAGGCGGGGGTGCGCGTGCGGGAGGGGAGTTTAGATCTATGAGTAAGGTACCCGCGCGGCTCAGTCGCGAGGTCGGCTCCCTACGCAGCGGTCGTGCGCGAAGTCTATATAGTATAAAAATGAATCGCAAAATGTGTTGGTAAGCGCATAACTCAACAACGCCTGGACCAATTTGGCCAAATCTTTTTTTAAAATGTTCGTTGAAGTTCAAGGATGGTTTTTACGGCGAGAAAAATTAGAATTATTGCTGGAAAAACCCTAAAAATAGCCCTTTTCTTTTTCCCATACAAATGATTTGTAACTAAAACGTAGTCAATTTGAGCTTTATTGCTATGGTATAAAGTTCATATTAAATTACAAGCACTTGAATTATTAATTTTAAGGCGATACGAAGTTCGCGGGGTCAGCTAGCTTTTAAATAAAATAATGTTTGGTATAAGAATATTATTTCGAGGAAAGCAACTCGTGATAAACTCACGCTGTCCTTGAACAGTGTCCGCCTCGCGTGCGTAGAGCCCGTTCAAACTAGAAGAAAATACCGGTTTTCCGAAAACCCAAGTCCCCCAATTAGTTCGGATAATCGACGCTCTACTGTATTTACTTATTCTTCGTATAAAAATTATAGCAAACATTTTAAAACCCGCGACACAAAAACTTCTAAAAAGTAGCTAAAGAAATAATATGGGTTTGTTGACCTCTAACTTTATTATGAGTACCCAGTATTTTGATCCAAGAGTCGACAGAAGAGACAAAGAGTTAAAAATAAACATTATATCTGAATACTTACTTCTCTCCTGGACTGGAAGTATAGAAAAAATAGCATAGAATACGCTCAGCTGCTTTTCTGAGCGCTTCCGTGCTTCGGAGGGCACGTTAAATTGTCGCTAATCCATGACGGAGGCCTTCAGGCGGCCTAAAAACTCCGTCATAAGAGTTGGCCACTAGCTCATACCAACTTACTTTTACTTACTATTTAGAATTGGACCAAGAAGTGGGGACAAAATGATGTGACCTTATCTAATAATTTACCGAACGAATGAAATCTAGCGCCCGTGAACGAAAGAATAAAATAATAAATACTTAGGCCATTGCTTAGGTCCATTTAATGTGAAACTGAATTGACCCTGTGTTCTTTTGTCTCACCATTGCGGTCTGTAAGATAAACAGCGGGGAAAATATCGTGGATATTTCCATTTACCTACAGACTGTTGTATAAACCGTTTATTTATTATTTATGCTTAATTTTCGCTAAATAAACATTATCTGAATCAAACAATAGAAAACTTAATGGCCACAGAGTATCCACGATTAAACTTTTTCCCGCGGTTTATTTTATTGGCGCGAACTGTACTGGTATTTTCTAAATACCCTCAAACTTATAGTGCAAGTATATAACTGTTCAAATATCCAATTCAAAGTCAAATAATCTTTATTTCAGGCTACATTAGATAAAATTATAAGATCTTGTTTAAATCTACGGCCGATATGAAATATTATACAACAAAATTAGGTTATAAAGAGCGACTTTACAATTTTTGGCTTAACTCGTGGATCACATAAGGCAATAACTATTTTAACTTAACTTTATTAAGAGAATCTTCTTAAACTAGTTACAGCCCTTTAGATAAACAAGTTACCTAGGCACCTATGACCTACCTTTCTACTTAGGTACCTACGTTTCAATACAATTTTTTTAAGTCCATCGTTTGTCTGCCTATGTGCGTCAGCAAAACATGTGCCCCTTTTCCATTTTCACCTATCACTTGTCATCTCAGTACTCCTACTCTCTTCTTTCACTTAATCCAATCATAAAAAAACTAGGTAAGTAAGTATGGTAAAACCATCCTTATTCTTAATTAGCCTAATTCAAAAGTTAAACGGATTAGGAGGTCCTAGGTATCTAGAAGTTGGTTCTTGTTGTGGGCTGTTATTTGATACTTAGTAAAAATTGCCTATTCCAAGGAAATCTCTATTTTGTAGTTTAAAATCTACTTGAGCCTTACTATTCTTATAATTTTAAAATTAAGATTAAATAAAACGAGATTTGCTTGATTTTATCAAAAAAATTCAAATTCTTTTAAGTCATGTGACGTTTTCTGGCAATAAATCTCAAAAATAAACCTGTTGTTTCATTATACCAACCCAGCCTGCCTACCCCCCTCAGAGTCAATATCATGAAGGAAGTCCCGCAGAAAGGCGCAGTGGTCTTCAATTCAATATATTTATTTCAGAATAGGTACATAGTAAATTTTAGTGTTACAATATAGGAAAATTGCTGAAGTACTGCCTATTTAATTATTCTCGCGGGACTTTTTTCGTCAAAAATGCTCTACATAGTATGTATGTAGGTACCTATGTGTAGGTACTTATTTTAGAATATTAAAATAAATAAATGGATATTTGTGAACATTTGACACAGCGCCATCTAGCCCCAAACTAAGCAAAGCTTGTACTATGAACACCATGACTGATAGAATACATAATTATTTACATTTTGTTTTTTGTAAATACATAGATAGTACCTATTTAAAATACATAATACTACAACACTCAGACCCGGGAGAAATATTTGCAGAACATACAAACGTCCCTATCCTGAGCTTTTGGCAACATCTGGTTTAGACCAGGGCATGAGTTATGTACTGGCCCCGTAAGATTAGCTTTGTATATTGTATGCCTTTTAGCAAGATGGTGGTACCATGGTACCTACTCGTAGTTTCTGATACCCACGACACGGGGAATCCTAGTGTGGGGTCAGGAGTATGTATGTGACTGTTGGCTGTTATTTATTATTAAATGCTTTTTTCTTTTGCCCTATGTTCTGACTTTTCAGTTCTGTATATATTATTGTATGTTGTGAATAAATTATTTTCTTTCTTTAATTCTTTATTTAAAAAAAAACCTAAAACAAAAGGTTCATCTAGCGTAGTGCGAACTATGACCACAAAGGCGCGTAAGTGCCTGCCTACTCGGTACATTTACAACAGGAAGCGGCTAAGTTGGAGCAAAATCAGTGTTTAGATGATGATCGTTTATTTTTCAAAGCAAATGCCGTACATGAGGTAGGTACATACTTTCCATAGCTATATTCTCTATAAGTGAATTTTGTTCTTTGAGAACTTTGAGAAATAAATATCTATAACCACACCACAATAATATTAGTGCTATGCAGAGTAGGCTGAAGAAAATTTAAAAAGTAATTAAATTCATGCTAGGGCGCCAAGATACAGATAAAAATAATGAATTAGTGTTATTCAAGGTACTATACAGACTATCAAGCTTAACTTCAAACCTTCAAAAACCGGAAGAATTTCCGATTTTAATAGATTTTTCCTTGTGAATCTGTGAAGCTATATGTCAATGTCTATCGATTATTTTCTGTCAGTGTCATTAGAATCTGAAACAAGAAGGGTTTCTGTTTGTAGAGTAGACTTGGTTTGTAGCGAAGAGTTGTAATTTTGTGAAATTCATGATGAAATAATCGCAACCGTGACGAAATGATTATCAAGAAACAGTAAAGTGGTGTCATTTACAGCTGACTTAGTTCCGCGCGCGTTTGACCGATTAGTGAAGTTATCACCAAGCGGCTGAGATTCTTATTTTTGTCCAAGTTTCAAAGTATTACGCGAATTCACGTCATTATAAATATTTTGGCCGTGTTCCCTTGTTTGTTTTGCGTTTGTTGTTTCACATCGGCTGTAGACGCCGGCTTGGCAACAAGAATAGCGCTAATTCATCGACCTTGGATTTGAAAAACAGCTGTTGGTAAGCGCCTCCTTGATCGCTATTTTTAGAATAAAAAAACAAAAATAATGCATTTTATTGATTTTCCTTGCTTACAACTTCCCCATTGGTTTCAGTTTAAGCCGTATATATTTTCCCTCTACCTGTACCTATCTATTGTTTGTTATTTTGACCTTGGTCCTTTCCAATTATTATTGTGAAAGTATTTTATTTCACAACATTCGGTTTTTATCTGTCTTCTATGAAACATCTGCAATGGGGACCGCCAATTCCCTTTCAAGGTCATTGTCAACCAGGTCATTAACCTAAGTCAAGGTGACTGATAAAATGGGGATTATTTTATTACTAGTATCCACCCTTGTCTATGCTTGCGTGAACCTGGAAAAAATACCCAATGTGTTATTAATTAACTTCTTGGTCATAAACTGTGTGCAGACCAAATTTGACAACCTCTGTGGCGTGGTAGGTGAGTGCTTAGCGGAGACGCAAGAGGTGCAGGTTTGATTCCCTCTATAGGAGAAATATTGTATGCTCTGCAAATATTTCTTCTGGGTCTGGTTGTTGTAGAATTATAAGTATGTATTTATAAATAAAGTAGATAAGTATTCTATCAGCTATCTGGTGCCCTTAGTACAAGCTTTACTTAGTTTGGGGCTAGATGGCGCTGTGTCAAATGTTTACAAATATTTATTTGGTGACTTCTAGTTCCACAAATCAGGAGATTTCTGGACATTTCTTCAATTCCACTTTGCCCCCCTTAAGGAAAATTTGCAATCTATATTTTTTTCAGGGAAGATATGTGGAATAAGCCAATGTTTTATCAATTTGTATACATAAACGAATTGTGTACTTTTTGCATCAGAATACAAGCTAAGACTTGACTGGGTGCCAAAACCGAGTCATAAGATAACACAATCTAATATTATCTCAATAATATTGATGTAAAGGTCATTCACTCTTTGTCTATGTGACTTTCAATTTATTACTAGCCCCCACCCTCGGCTTTGCTTGTACCTGGGTAATACCTGGGTAAATGATTATTTATCTTTTGAGACAAAATTCATCCTATGTCCTTTCCAAGAATGCAATATATCTCCTTGTAAAGTTGTTGTGTATTTCTAGTGGGTACTTGTCATTTCTTCTTTTATAATAAGATAGACTAAGTAGAGGGTAGGTATATATTTTCACTTCGTTTTTACTTGTCGTTTTGCTACTTAGCACAATAAACATATTTACCAAAATGTAGTGTTTTACTGGACTTAACAAAAGTTTTGTTAAAACCAGTTCAGCGGTTTAAGAGTGAAAAGGTAACAGACAGACACTTACTTTCTTGCTTGCTTGTTTGCTTGCTCGTGACGCCTCCTCTTACATAAAAAAATTGACATTTCATTTCCCATATTCCTAGTAACATTAAAATCTATTCAGTTACAAACATCCTCCCACCCTCACAAGCTTTGGACGAGACATGTCACTAAGATTTTTATATGTATTAGTTTCAGATTAGGAATATCCTATAATAAATAAAGAATGTTCAGTACCCACTGGATCTTCATAATTGGACCCTACCTTCACTATAAGCTATGTCTAATAACATTAAATGTTTTTATTGTATTGTTTCAGATATGGACTTCCTAAGTCTGTTTGACCCGAGCGACGGACAGAACAAAGCCAAGAAACGCTACAAGGAACCCCAGGACAATGTTAAGAAGAAACCAGAAGGCACTGGTAAAGGTATGCTTAAGATCTCCAATTCTCCATCCACCGTCCTACTACTTTCAAATGCGGGTCAATATGCTCAATCCAATGTATAAGATCAAGAATTTATTTAAAAGAACAAAAAACCCGACTTCGTATAATTTAGGTAGAACTAGCTGCCGCCCGCGGCTTCGCTCGCGTGGTACCCGGATAAAAAATAGCCTATATGTTAATCCAGTACATGTACCATGTATATTCCAAGTTTCATTCAAATCCGTTCAGCCGTTTAGGCGTGATTGAGGCACTAACATCCAAATCATCCAAACTCACAAACTTTCGCATTTATAATATAAGTAAGATTAAGAAGGATAGTAACAGTTTTTACAATTTTACATTATGTCAATGCACCTCTCGATTTGAATGGAGAGTGACTGCAGGCTTTGTTATGATTGCTCGTGGGACGCGGGCGTGAGTGTGTGTGCGATGCGTGGGGTGTATGAGGTGTGGGGTGTGGTCGCAGGGCGAAGGCGCGGGCGCCGCTCGAGCGGCAAGAACGAGACGCTCCCGGAGGAGTCGTCGTTCCTGAACGAGCCGGCGCTCAGCACCGAGGTCGTCGTCAAGGACGGCAGCTACATCGACAGCTACATCGAGATGCACCAGTGTGGTGAGTGGCACGTCGCAGGTGTACTTCAACGACAAGTCATTTATACACCGCTATTTAATAGACAGACAGGTTACTTTCGCATTTATAATATTAGTATGGATCTTTGTATACCACATTCAAGCAAGTAAATGATTAGGACTTTAGTGAACCGTTCGTGGCGTAGCTTGCTTAGGCGTTCTTGATTGATCGTTAAAGTTAAGCAACGTTGTGCGCGCTCGCAATTGGGATGGGTCAAAAAGTAGCCTATATGTTATTCCAGCACATATTCTGTGTATATTCCAAGTTTCATTCAAATCCGTTGAGCCGTTACGGCGTGATTGAGGCACAAACATCGTCACAAACTTTCGCTTCTATAATACTAGTAGGATTTAATACTGAATAAGCTGAGTTAAAAAACCCACTGTAAATATTTAAATTGATTGTAGTTTGCTACAAAGTTTAAAAAAAAATCTATTTTTTTTTTTATTTTACCTTTTGATTAAAGATAGAATTTTACTTTTAGACTAGACTCTCTTACAGTTAATTTTTGTTGTATACGTATATTTAATCTGTGGATAACGCCGTGGGCTACATTATTATCAAGTTGATCTGCATTCGCAGAATGTATCTATAAGGACCTTACTTAAGCCATATAATGTAGCTGTTTGTTGTTCCGTAATAAATAAATAAATAAAATGCTCTCTCCAGAAACAAAACAAGAAAAGGAGGACAAGAAAATGAAAAAGCGGAACGCGGGGCGCAAAGCTCGGCGGAAGAAGAAGATATCGCCGGCCAAGGAGCCGCCCTTCGAGAAGATGTACACCTCCAAGAACAACCTCAGCGTCACCGCCGCCAAGTCCAAGGTGGAGGTCGGCAAGAACGTCAACGACCTGACGGACTTCAAGGCCCCCTACAGAATAGAGGGGGAGTACGGCGTCTACGACGCGATGGAGAAGCTGGAGAAGGTCAACTTGAAGGATGACATGTATCTGGAGGGAGACTTCGAGGCTAAGGAGGTGGACAGTGACTTCTTCTACTCGGATGAAGAGGATTGTAACGATGATTCGTGAGTGTTTTTTTTTATTCCCGTTGGTACCACCAGGGGGGCAGACTCATAGTTGATATCACCTGTTTTTTATTCCCGTTGGTACCACCAGGGGGGCAGACTCATAGTTGATATCACCTGTTTTTTATTCCCGTTGGTACCACCAGGGGGGCAGACTCATAAGTTGATATCACCTGTTTTGACAGTTTGCTCATATATCCTTCAGCCAAAGTGGAGATACAATTTATGTAAGCCGGCCGTACTCAACCTAAAATTTACTATTTCATTACATGTTTATGTAAGTAGCACTAGTGGTGTGAAAACTAATGTTGCCAAAAATTAAAGTGATTAAACGTATTTGTTTACGATTTGTTTACATAAATTGTATCTCCAGTTTGACTGAGGTTTTCAAATTGAGGAATCGAATCCGTTGATTTTTGCAAAAAAATCACTATTTTTACACTATTCGATAGTGTCCCTAATAAGGAACGAATGCTGGGAAATAATGGCATACGGCAAACTTAACCTTATCTAGTTTTAAACCTGATGAATAGTTCAAAATCATCATCATCTTCCTGCCCTTATCCCACTCTATGTGGGGTCGGCACAGCATGTTCCTTGGATCACGCTGTAAGAGTTTTGGCTAAGGTGTTTTATGACCGGCCGCCTGCCTGACGTCAACCCTCCTTGGAAATACTTGCTTATTGTATCTCATCATGTTGGAGGATACTATCCCTTAGTCGACTCTTACGACATGCTCGGGGAGAGAAGCAGCTGGACGCATTCTATGTTCTTTCTTTACTCCCAGTCCAGCGGAGAAGTTGATAATGGTGGTGATATATTGTCAGGACGTCCGACTCGTCGGGGTCGTGCGCGTCGCTCGGGGGCAGCCTGCCGCCGGAGCCCCGCTTCGGCAACGTGGAGTACAAGCTGAGGCTGTCCACGCACTGCGAGCGGCGCTTCCAGCACCTCGTCACGCAGGTCAGTCCCACCAGCGCTCACCGAGCAGCGTGCCGTCCCTCCGGCGTCAGCGGGCTGGATGTATGACCCGTAATATGTAGAGTTAAAATTGATAAGCTTAAACTAGGAGTCCGAGGTCATGTGGGCCCGTGCGTTTTTGTCAGCGCGTTCTAGGATTTGTCCATTTTTTAGTTAATAACGCCATCTAGTTTTAATCTTAAGAACTAAACGATTGTTTAACACTGGGTGTATTTCTATTATCACTATAACAACAAAATAAAAGCAAAATAAAATTGGACTCCATTTAAGATACATTTTCAAATCATTCTGCAAATATTTCTTCCGGGTCCGGGTGTTATGGTATTATAAATATGTATAAAAGTATTGTATCAGCCATTTGGTGCCCATAGTACAGGGTTTGCTTAGTTTAGGGCCAGATGGCGCTGTATCAAATGTTCACAAATATTTAAATATTTGTATGTAGACTATCTTCATTTATTTATTTATTAATTATTGGAAAACCAACAGCTACAGTAACAAATTAAATTAAATATACTTATAAGAAACAGAAAGCCAATAATAGGTTTTTACGTTTAAAATTTTCATAAGGTTGGATGATTCGAGCCGCGCGTCAGAGATGTTGCCTCTGCGAGCGTCGCGCGGGGCTTGTTGTTTGAAATTTATAAGTAAATAGCTGTTGCCCGCGACTTCGGACGCGCGTAGTACATTATTTTGTTCTATAGTCAATAGTTTTCGCAGTGCACGCCAATAACTATTTTATGTTTTCTACCTTGGGTTACAATATTGCGATTATCTGACGGATCCCTATTTTTTTTGAAAATATGCTATAGCCTATACTGGACCCTGATAATATAGCTTTCTATCGGTGAAGGAATTTTTGTAATCGGTCCAGTAGTTTGGGAGCCTATTTGTTACAATGTTTCCTCTTTACAATATGAGTATGATGGTAATGTGCGTGTGTGTGTGTGTGTGAAGTTGAAGTGGCGGCTGGTGTCGGGCGGCGGGCGCTGCGTGTACGTGGTGGGCGTGCGCGACTGCGGCGCGCTGGCGGGGCTGCGCGCGCGCGCGCTGCGGGGCTCGCTGCGCGCGCTGCGCCGCATGGCGGCCGCCGTGCACGCGCGCGTCGCCAGCGCGCGCCTGCGCAAGGTGCGCGCGCACCGAGCCGTCGCCGAGGTCTACATCAACAAGGTACTAGTAGTGACGTGCGGGCCTGTGTGGGGGGGGGGGGGTGGGGGGTCGTGTGTGCTGACGCAGGCGTGTTGCAGGTGGCGCCGCCGCAGCAGAGCGCGGAGCTGCGCGTGGCCGTGATGGGCGCCAACGAGGCCGGCAAGTCCACGCTCATCGGCGTGCTCACGCAAGGTACCCGCGTGTCTCGTACAACTCACGAACGTTATGTACCTTTACACCCGTGACGATCAATTCTTTATTATTATTATGTCATTTATTTAAATTCTCTGCTGGACTGGGAGTAAAGAAAAAACATAGAATGCGTCCAGCTGCTTCTCTCCCCGAGCATGTCGTAAAAGTCGACTAAGGCATAGTATCCTCCAACATGATGAGATGCAATAAGCAAGTATTCCCAAGGAGGGTTGACGTCAGGCAGGCGGCCGGTCATAAAATACCTTAGCCAAAACTCTTACAGCATGATCCAGGGTTCATGCTGTGCCGACCCCACATAGAGTGAGATAAGGGCGGGAAGTTGATTTACCTATGACGATAAAAAATACTTATCTACAACATATCCAAACACCTGATAAAATGATTCAATTCAATTTAATTCAATTCATTTATTTGTCAGAAAGTAGGTTACAGTAGGTTTGAATTAGTTAATAAATAATGCTCCAGTACTGTCTTACCTTATGTAGGCATGCAAATTTTTTGTCTTAATATTGGAATAGGTACTTGGTGAAATTAAATACCACAAATTAAATATAAAATAGTCAAACGGGATGTCTACAAATAATTGCTGAGGTCATCGTTCAAGTCGGTAACACTAATAACATTTACTGTAACAATGAAACTAACATAATGCAAAACTGCATTGTGTGCGCGCCCCCCTACTGTCAGCTTCGTCTTGCACCAGAGCTCGTCTGCGGGGGGCAGCTAGCTTCAACAGGCAATGTTGTATTGTCAGGAACTGACCATAACATAATTAAAGACATAGTTAACAATTATTTTTTTATTATGTAGAATTAATATTCTATGTTTGCATGCTAAAAAGCAGATCAAGGTTGTACTTACATAATTATTTTTATCATCTATTGTTTAACCCTTGTCGCGACACAGTTTTTCCAAAACTACTGCAGCTATCATCGTTTGCAATTAGTTCAACCTTTGTATCATGTTCCCAAATAAGCATATTTGATTTTGATTGATTTTTTGTTTCGCAAAATAAATGATTTGATTTGATCTGGACAAGGTGCAAGGCTATGTTTGAAGGTTGTGATGTGGTGGTGTTGTGATGTGGTGTTGCTCGGGGCAGGCGAGCTGGACAACGGCAACGGGTCGGCGCGCCTCAACATGTTCCGGCACCAGCACGAGGTGAAGACCGGCATGACCTCCTCGCTCAGCCACGAGATCCTCGGCTTCGACGCGCAGGTACTACCGCTACCACTACTGATACTACTTCTATTACTATTACTACTTCTGTTACTACTACTTCTATGACTATTACTACTTCTGTTAGTATTACTTCTATGACTATTACTACTTCTATGACTATTACTACTTCTATGACTATTACTACTTCTGTTAGTATTACTTCTATGACTATTACTACTTCTATGACTATTACTACTTCTATTACTACTACTTCTATGACTATTACTAATACTACTAGTTGTTTGGAACTAGTGTGGTGTGCTGATATGATTGTAAGTGCGCCAGCTTTCATGCACGAGACACAATGTTAGCGAACGACGCGACGCGACACCAACGTGCCGCCGATCTCTTCACGATTTTTTCCTTCACCGTTCGAGAGAGAACTGAACAATCTACTGGTGCCGACGACCTTAGGATCGGAAAGCTCATGTTACTATAGTTTATGTGTTTATTGAATTAGATTCAGTATTGTATCATCTGCAGGGTAACGTAGTGAACTACGGCTGCTCAGAGCTGATGACGGCGGAGCGCATCGGCGAGAGGTCGGCCAAGCTGGTGTCCTTCCTCGACCTCGCGGGACACAGCAAGTACCAGCGCACCACGCGCCACGGCCTCACGGGCTACTCGCCGCACGTCGCCATGCTCGTGGTACGTCGCCCTACCCTCTAGTACCGGCGCACCACGCGCCACGGCCTCACGGGCTACTCGCCGCACGTCGCCATGCTCGTGGTACGTCGCCCTACCCTCTAGTACCAGCGCACCACGCGCCACGGCCTCACGGGCTACTCGCCGCACGTCGCCATGCTCGTGGTACGTCGCCCTACCCTCTAGTACCAGCGCACCACGCGCCACGGCCTCACGGGCTACTCGCCGCACGTCGCCATGCTCGTGGTACGTCGCCCTACGCTACTGATGCAGCTCATACGAACTTACTTTTTAGATAAGATACTCAGATGTAGATGTTGAAAAGTAATGGATATACAATACATCCCTGTCTTACTCCGGCCTCTGCTTTGAAAGAGCTTGAGTGGATTCCGTCTCCGAACCGCTGCGGTGCCAGTCCCGTAGCCTTCTCATCTCATGTTAGATGACGAACGGTACAGAACCATTCTTTTGCGAATTCGACTTGCATTTGACTGGGTATTTATATTTGTTGTGACAGATATCAGCGACAGCTGGCATAACGGCTATAACGGAGGAGCACATGGGCATCCTGTCGGCGCTGCGGCTGCCCTTCTTCGTGGTGCTGACGCGCTGCGAGCCGCGCGCCTGGCGCTGGACCGACGACAACAAGTGAGCCCACTCCCCACTAGCTAGCGTGCTTAGCACAGCACAGCACTGCGGCTGCCCTTCTTCATGGTACTGTGATCATAACACAACTTGCAGCCACTCCTGATTAAAAGTCCCAAGGTGGATATGAACCATGGTGACAGGTGATCACATCGCACATATAGATGCTCCATTATCTTGGAGGATACTATCCCTTAGTCGACTTGCTCGGGGAGAGAAGCAGCTAAGCGCGTTCTATGCTTTTTCTTTACTTCCAGTCCAGCGGAAAATAATAATTATAATATTAACATGTTCGCAGGCCGACGTGTGCGGCGGCGCCGCTGCGGGCTCTGACGGCGGCTCTCGCCAAGTTCCGGAAGGTAAATTTATCTTACTATAAAGAAAAAATATTCAGGGACAGCACGGATTTTTACCCAAAAAGTCTACTACTACTAACTTGATGGGCTTAGTTAACGATACCGCTCAAGCCGTAGATAGTGGGTAGAGGTATATGCTGTGTATACCGATGTTAACAAGGCATTTGATATAATTGACCACTCCTTGTTGATACGAAAACTTTCGAATATGTGTCTACATGGATCGTTGCTTCGATGGTGCGAGTCATACTTACGAAATCGGTCGTAGCTTGTAAGCATTCGAGCGTACATACCATGTACAAGAGAGATTCCTACTGGCGTCCCTCAAGGATCACATCTGGGCCCTATATTTTTTGTGATTTTTATTAAAGACTAGCTGTGCTCCGCGGTTTCACCCGCGTTTTTCTCACAGGCGGCCAGCAAGCGCGGCCTCCTCGTCTCGCCCGCCGCCGCGCCGCCAGCGTCTCGTCTTGCTTGCATCAAGCGCGCGTGGATTTCCTTAGCAGAGTTATTTTAGAAATGTATTTATTATACTCTTCAAAGATCTTATACTTACAATCATCAACAAATATATTTCGAAAAAGATTATTACAGGATTTTATGTTGATAAAAAACTCTATGGCCCATAACTCATTAATAGGTACCAACTCTTAACATCTTACACACGTGATAACTTTTAAACGAAATATCCGATTGAGATGAAACAAAAAGTATTTTACTTCTACATAAATACTCTTGATAACATAATGCTTAATTTCGATAAAGATTAATATTACGATACATATTTAACGTAGTTTTTTTTCTTCAGACGATTTAATAATTATTTTGAACACAAAATCGGTTATTGTGATTAAACCATGATAGCTAGATATATGTTCTCGCGGACTTTTTTGTAGGTCTTAATGGGATCTACAAAGCCGTAGTACATCATTTTGTTCTATTGTCAATAGTTTTTGCAGCGCACGCAAAAATAGGTTTTCGATTTTACACCTTGTGTTACAAAATAGCAATTTTATTACGGATCCCTAATTTTGAAAAAAAATAAAACATAGCCTATAGCCTTCCTCGATAAATGGACTACCCAACACTGAAAGAATCATTCAAATCGGACCAGTAGTTCCAGAGATTAGCGCGTTCAAACAAACAAACAAACAAACAAACAAACAAACAAACAAACTCTGCAGCTTTATAATATTAGTATAGATTTGGCTCAAATATTAAAATGCAGTTTTAAAATATATGCCGATGATTTAAAACTATACTCAGTAGTCTAAACCGATGATGACACTAAAGCCCTTCAGAATAAATTAGATAAAGTGATGTATAAACAATAAAACGATATTAAACACAGATAAGTGTTACTACATAAAATTCGCTAAAAAAAGAACTGAATGCATTGCTTCTTATACGATAAAGAGTCATGAAACAGATAAGTTTTAGTTTGCAATTTTGTATATTTTATTATTTTGCTAAGTTTATTTGTGTGTTTCAGAAGCCGCTTCTGATAACGGACGAGGAGCTGGCTCGCAGCTGCTGCGCCCCGCCCTCCCCCTCACCCTCCCCATCCCCCGCCGCCTCCAGCACCGGGGGCGCGGGGGGGGCGCCGCCTGAGGACGACACTGAGTAAGTAACTACCCTACTCGGGGTTACACACCCTCTATCTGTTCACGAAACTTTGGTTGAAAATCGCATTGATGCAGAATTAATTTTTTTTTTATCACAACTTTTTACGTAGTACTAAACTGTAATATAACGTTTTGAGTGAAATGAATAACATAATGATTTGTCTCGAGGTCATGGGAGCAAGTGGCAGTGTTCCCCGTGTCCTGCGTCAAAGGCCTAGGGCTCCGCTCCTTGCACGCACATCTAAGGGCGCTCCAGCCGCCGCCGCACGACCCCCGCGCGCCGCCCGAGGAGGTAAGTGACCTGACAACCCCTTTACGACCCCCATTGTTGAACCCTCCATGACTCTCCTTACTAGACCCTCTTGGCCCCCCTTCAAACGTGATCCTTCAATGAACCTCCAATGACCCCCCTCAGGCTTACCTTGACTTCCTTGAAAACATCACGAACCCCATTTAAATTGTCGGTCCCGGCTTCTAAGTCGTTAAGCCACGACGGAGGCCTTCAGGCGGCCTAAAAACTCCGTCACAAGAGCTGGCCACCAGCTCATACAAACTTACTTACTATTCAGTCTGCGAACACCCGTTTCTGAATGAACCATGAGTTTCAAGTTCATTTTGCGAATCTCTTGTCCAGATTGTGCTCTTCTTGTTGTTTTAACATAAATGTTTGTCTGGATGTCCCCCAGGAGACGTGCGAGTTCCAGATCGACGAGGTGTTCCACGTGGGGGACAGCGGGGGGCCCGTGGTGGGGGGGCTGCTGACGCGCGGCCGCCTCTACGAGAGGGACCGCCTGCTCATCGGTACGTAGGGAAACCCCATCAGGGGGACTATCTTATACGATGGGGGACAGCCTTTGCGATGGAGGTACAGTCTTATCTAGTGATCTGAGGGGGGACAATCTTATATGATGGGGAGCAGTTTTATATAACGGGGGACAGCCTTTGGGATAGAGGTGTAGTATCCTCCAACATGATGGACCATCTACTCGTATATGTGCGATGTGATCACCGGTCACCATGGTTCATATCCATCATTGGGACTTTGATGCAAGAGTGGCTGAGAGTTTTGTTATGATCACTTGTGACTCTGCCCACCCCGCTAGGGATATTTGACGGGATTGGGCGATTGCTCGGCGGAGATGCAAGAGGCGCGGGTTCGATTCCCGCTGCGGAAGAAATGTTTGCATGTTCTGTAAATGTTTGTTCCGGGTGTGGGTGTTGTGGTGTTGGTACTCGTAGTTTCTGATACCCACGACACAGGGAGTCCTAGTGTGGGCTCAGGACTATGTATGTGAGTGATGGCTGTTATTATTATTGTTATAGGGGGTGGTGAGCACTGCTGGTCTAGTTGCTAGTGACCCCGCCTTCCGATCCTAAGGTCGTGGGTTGAAACCCGGTTGTGTACCAATGGATTTTCCTGTGTGAAAAAATTATGTGCGCTATCCCAGTACTCAAACGGTAAAGGAAAACATCGTGAGGAAACCCGCGGCTTAGTCAGCTCCGCACGGATCGACCATGTCTTTCCTGTGGACAAGGCCGACTAAGCTGAGAGGATGGAATAGGTGCTGGGCAAGCCTACTCCATCTTAATTCGTCCCGGGCACTACAGCGTCCCGTTTGTGATGGTGATAGTCGCCTCCTGACGCTGTATAAATCATCTACTATAGATGGTGAAGGCGTTAGTTTAGTATTTGGGGTGTGATGTAGGAGAGCGTCGGTTGCAGGTCCGCTGGAGGACGGCTCGTTCCGGGCGGTGACGGTGCGCAGCATCTACCGCAACCGCGTGCCGTGCGGCGCCGCGCGCGCCGCGCAGCCCGCCTCGCTAGGCCTGCAGCACCCGTGCCCGCCCGTAAGCACATCCCATGTTCAGATGACATTTAGATAAAATGTTCCTCTACAGGTGTGTGAAAGTTTCATTTAAATCAGTTGAGTAGTTTTTGAGATATGAAGCTTTAAAGTTTGCACACCGATTTTGAAGATTTTAGTTAGAGTCCGACTAGGGCTCCAGCAGCCGTGCTCGCCTGCCAGCGTGCCAGTGCACACACTGAACGATAAGGAATCTCAAGAGCTACGGTTTGGTTAAAGTTTCATCCAAATCGATGGAGTAGTTTTTGAACAATATTAATTTAATTCAGGTGCGTCCCGGCATGGTGCTCCTTGCGATTCCGGAGGGCTACAAGCAAGGCCGCCGCCGCGCCTGGCCGCCCTGCGCGCCGCCCTGCAAGACACGCCTGCAGGTACACACACACACACACACACACACACACACACATACCATACACACACACACGTGCCATTCACATACGAATACGCATAGTCACACGCATTTAATTATATTCACACACACACATAGTGAGTGATGTGACGAGTAGCGTGGTGTTTGTTCCAGCTGTCGCAGACGATCCGCTCCCCGCGCGCCCCGCACCCCGCGCCGCGCCCCCCGCCGCACCCCCCGCGCCGCCGCCACGACAACAAGAACCTCCTGCAGGTGACCTGCCCTATTGTACTGCCACTTACTAACTGCCGCGGGTTCGGCTCCCACTCGGACCTCGGCTAACAACTACTTCTAACTCGCTGTTGCCCCCAACTTTGTCTGCATTTTGACGGTGGGAATCGAACCCGCGCCTTGCGTTTCAGCGGAACACCCGCCTGCCGCGCCACCGAGGTCGTCAAGAGGTCGCTTAACTTTAAATTAAATTATGACCATATTCAAGACAAATAAATGACTTCTCTGCTGGACTGGGAGTAAAGAAACAACATAGAATGCGTCCAGCTGCTTCTCTCCCCGAGCATGTCGTAAGAGTCGACTAAGGGATAGTATCCTCCAACATGATGAGATACAATAAGCAAGCATTCCCAAGGAGGGTTGACGTCAGGCAGGCGGCCGGTCATAAAACACCTTAGCCAAAACTCTTACAGCGTGATCCAAGGAACATGCTGTGCCGACCCCACATAGTGGGATGAGGGCAGGGAGATGATGATGATTCAAGACAAATAAATGATTTTTTGTCTTTCTAATATTGGGAAGGTGGGAAGATGATTTCAAAGCTATCGCGGGGAAGCCATGGCCAAGAACTGCCAGGGATAGAAACAAGTGGAAGAAGTTGGAAGAGGCCTATGCCAAACTAGGGCAAACGGACGAAAGAGATATATTAGAATTAGTTTTAGATTAAGTTAGTATAAGCAAAACTTTCGTGCGAAATAAAGGCTGTTATTATTTGTTTGTTGGTCGGCAGGACATCGCGCACGCGGAGGAGGTGCTCACCAAGGACATGGACAACAACCTCTGCAACCTGTACAGAGCCGGCGCGCGCCGCCGCAACCAGGTCGGCGCCATCTTCTATATATGTATTATATCGCCGTGCTCTTGTAAATACCCTTACATTAAACTCGGTCGCCACGATACAGGTTTCTGCCTGGTGTGTGGACCGAGAGAGTTTCACTATGCCAAATAATGTACCTACTAGCTGCCGCCCGCGGCTACGCTCGCGTGGTACCCGAAAAAAAAAGCCTATATGTTAATCCAGTACATGTACTATGTATATTCCAAGTTTCATTCAAATCCGTTCAGCCGTTTAGGCGTGATTGAGGCACAAACATCCAAACTCACAAACTTTCGCATTTATAATATAAGTAAGATTTACATACATACTTTGATTTGCATATTGTATCTTTTGTATTTTTTTTTCTGTGTAAGTATATAGTAATAAAACATTTTTCCATTATAAAGTAAATTCGTATGAGCTAGTGGCCAGCTCTTGTGACGGAGTTTTGAGGCCGCCTAAAGGCCTCCGTCGTGGCTTAACGACTTAAAAGCCGGGACCGACAATTTAACGTGCCCTCCGAAGCACGGAAGCGCTAGGCTTGCGTGAGCGCGCACAACGTTGCTTAACATCAACGATCAATCGAGAACGTCTAAGCGAGCTACGCCACGAGCGCTTCAAAACATAAATAGAATGTATCTTCTGTCTTATTAATTATACGTTTGTGTTGTGTTGTGTAGAGCGAGGGGAAATACCATCCGGACGCGGAGGCGGAGGCGGAGGGCGCTCCGGACACGGAGGCGGAGGGCGAGTGCATCTGTCAGGACAGAGTGCCCTTGGAAGACCCCAGCGACCCCCGGGGCTGTCTCTACTTCCAGGTACCAGGAGACAGAGCTCGGGCTCCTTTAACCCTCTCACCTGTATGTTGACCTAGAGACAAACATGCTCTCCCCGAGCATGTCGTAAAGGTCGACTAAGGGACAGTATCCTCCAACATGATGGACCATCTATATGTGCGATGTGATCACCTGTCACCATGGTTCACATCTTGGGACTTTGAGTCAGGAGTGGCTGCAAGTTTTGTTATGATTACTTGTGGCTCTGCCCACCCCGTATTCCGAATATATACATACATAAAATCACGCCTGTTTTCCCATAGGGGTAGGCAGAGACCACTGATTTCCATAAAAAAATCCAAAATTGTTGGTTTTGATTGAATTCGTCGAGGTAGATCATCGTTTCATAAAATGAATTTGGAAGGGGACGCTTTTTTCTATTCCTTTATTCATGTGTAACATTTATTTAATGAAAATAAAAAACACCTAAAACACTTTTATGTGAGCAATAATATCCACCTTTAAACGTTTTCCTGTTGTTTATTTTATACATGACGCGACTCATAACAGTTTATTATCGATGTTTCTACTGCATATTATCTATTTATCTCCTGTATAACGATGTTTTTATCGTCATTTTTCCTGCATAACGAAGTTTATATCGACGTTTCTCCTGATGTATTTGTCTGCAGGCCTCCGTGCACGTGATCCGTCACTCGACGGGCATCCACCCCGGCTACCAGTGCACCGTGCACGTCGGCAGCGTGCGCCAGACCGCCGTCATAGAGGTACGTGCCGTGCGCTATTCGCGTTCGTTGTTCTAGGAAAATCGTTGATATATGTGATAAATAATAGGGGACCTAGCACACTACCTTGGGGTACTCCAAATTTGACTGTTCTCAGTTCCGACCGAAATGTAATCTGTTTTTTCAGTTCAGGACAAATCTTTATTTCCGTTGCCTGTTTCCTATTACTTAGGTAGGACTTCACCAGTTCAAGAACATTTCCCCTAACTCCATAAGACTCTAACTTATTCAAAAGTATACTGTGATCAACGAAATCGAATGTTTTTGTTAGATCCATAAATAGGGCACAGGCAGTAGTACCTTGATCTATAATTGCTCATCATCGCCCACCAACGCCCTTTGTACATTAGACTTAATTTTTAACTAGTTATCAAATTCATTAATTGTAAGGTGGTACAATAAAGAATTTTAGTAATGAATGAATGAATTGCAGGGTATAATGTCGCGCGACAACGTGGTGCGCGCGGGGGAGAGCGCGTCCGTCCTGTTCCGGTTCGTGCGCACGCCGGAGTACCTCACGCCGCACCGCCAGCTGCTGTTCACGCAGGGACTTGGCACCAGGTACGTCCACATTACACTATGTACTTGGCACCAGGTACGTCCACATTACACTATGTACTTGGAACCGAGTGCTCGGCTGAGACGCTAAATTTTTCCACCGGGTCTGGGTGTTGTAGGATGTATTTACAAAAAAAAAGTATACAAGTATTGTATTAGCCGTCTGGTGTCCATAGTACAAGCTTTGCTTAGTTTGGAGCTAGATGGCGCTGTGTGGAATGTCCACTAATATTAGCTATTGTGTATTCCAGGGGCGTCGGTCGGATCACGCAGATATTCCCGCACGTGCCGTGAGCATGCGGCCCGCTTCAGCACGTCGCAACTGTCGCCGACATTTTGAAACACTTCACTTCGATTGCACGGGAGCTTAACTAGTTTAAATATTCATATGTACAACTCTCGCTTTACTAACGGACTGACTGACTCAGTAACCGAGTAACCCCTTGACAGTTTTTGAAGAAAATCTGTCAAAAACTCGCCACTTGAGACGTGCTCAACTCTGAGTATTCTGGGGTAATTGATTGAATGGCTAAGAAATTAAATGACAAACTAACAGACTGCTTTACTAACTGATGCCTGATTCCTATATTCAAATAACAAATGACGGATGGAAGATTACCATAGCAAAGTTATTTTTTTGTCAAAAAAATTTACTCTAATAACCAACTAACTGACCGACCGTTTGAATAACCAAATAACTTGAGTAGCTGCTTGACTGACTAACTAACCGACTGATCGGCTGGCTGACTGACTGATGGGGACTGACTGACTAATGGACTGACTGACTTGACTGACTGACTGATCATTATGTTTCTGGCGTATTCAAATTTCTAGTTTCTGAAATATTAGAGTAATCCATGTCATTGTATGTATTAGGATTATTTTCCTTCCTTCATAGTATTCAAATTGTTTTCGAGTTATAAACATTAGGTAGGTATGCAAATTGTATTAATATTATTTTCTACGATAATTTAAAATAGAAAAATAAAACTACACTAAGTAGATACAAATTATTGAATTTATTTCGCTTTAAGTAGATTATTTTAGTGTTTAAGTACTAACGAAATAGTTAAATTTAACCGACCATATGTCTAGCACTAATATACCATTTTTAAAAGTAGCGAAATATTTGTTAGTTAATGAAAGAGAGAGAGAGAGAGTGAAATGATATTATTTTTTTATTCTGCAGCTACATTAGTGAGTTTCGGCGAAGTTGTCGCCTAAGTGTAGTAATTTGATTTGTCAAATGATAGACAAGCTGTACAAAAAGGCAAAGATCCCTCACAGGAATTCCTCGTATTTTCGTAAAACGGTCTGAATTATACGCAATTCAATTCAGCATCAAATTCATATGTAGTACAGCTACATTCTAAATGGTCCGAATGGGTAAATCGTACGCAATTCAATTCAGCAGCAGATTCATATAATTCAGAGGCAAAACGCGAACATTCGCCGAAGCTTGAGAGTGCAGCTGCAGTCGAGTAGAAGCACAACAGAGAATATATTTTCTTCTTTGACACTTAACTTACTGTTTTGTATCGCACGTAACACTTAGATCAATATTTAAATAAAATACATTCTTACAGGTTACATGTTTTATTTAAAGTCCTAACACTCTCTCGACTGATTGACGAGTGCATTAAGTACTTACTACTACTTTACCTACTTACCTATATTGTTACATACGTAATGATCATGCTCGTATCCTTATTGGGGTTGGCAAAGCCACAAGTAGATGTAAGAAAACTTGCAGCCAAGTCCTAAGATGGATATGAACCATGGTGACAGGTGATCACATCGCACGTATAGATGGTCCATCATGTTGGAGGATACTATCCCTTAGTCGACTTTTACATGCTCGGGGAGAGAAGCGGCTGGACGCATTCCATGTTTTTTCCTACTCCAGTTCAGCAGAGAAGTATATCTATGGTTACCTATCTAATCTACTAATGCCGAATATGGGGACCCGCGTGTTTGCTTATTTTAGGTATTTACCTAATACTTTTTCATAAACATATCTACCTAAATTCTATGCTTAACCTGAATAAAATAGGAAAATCATTTGTGCGAAACAGTATGTACCCATCCATGTTCAACTTTTCCCGCGGGTTCGTGCGTGGCGAATTATTTTCTAATAGTTACATACATAAGAAATGCAAAACCAGAACTACACTGCCACTCTGACAATAACCAGCAACCTTCCGAAATATTATTTAATCTGTGACTTGCAGATGTGGTTGTCTAGATCTTCCAAGGAATTTATCTTTCATATCCTTCATTCTCTTGACTTCTTATTTTTGAATCTGTGTTCTGAGGTGTGGCTTGTCTTCGCTTCATTCATTTTCAAATCATTCAATATTGATTTGTTTGATTAGATTTTGATTGATAATTTTTGATAAGCTGCCTGTCCTATCGGAAGAATACTTACGTGCGCTTTATTTACAAAAAAATATCAATATTTTGATAGATAAAACTGGCTATTGCCTCTAAAACCGTGATATTAATATTATAACAAACGATACACTAAAGCAATATTGCGTAAGAATCTTAATTGATCGCCTACACTGTACACACAGTACGTTGTATTACAACACAGTACCTAATGTATTATATATAAAGGTATCATAGACAGGCATAGTACAATACAAAGTAAAGTTTAGACTAAACTAAAAAGTTAGTGAAGCGAAAAGATAGAAGGAAGCGTTCTTGAAATGTCTACAAACTTGTAGAGTTGGAAAATACTTTGTTCCTTTAATGTAATGGCTCCATTGCTGAAAGTTTTGCAATGGCATGATTGATTCGATGGTGGAGCGCTGATGTTCCTACCTAATGTGTTGGTAAATAACACAGGTAGGTCACAGAGGTATAATTAAATAAATAATAAAAATATCCTTCACTGATCTTATTCATTGTTTGCAGATATTTTTATAGTTAAATCTTAAAAACCATGTCAACTGCTATGGATGAAACCAAGATTAAAGTAGAAAATGTGGAGTATGAGGTGAGTCACTAAGTCATCAATTTGCTGTCGAAAATAGTTCAGCGGTCATGTAGTGGCTCAAAAACATCCTCTCAAATTTTTGAGTTATAATATTATTAGCTTTCGCCCGCGGCTTCGCTCGCGTGGTGTCTGGACAGAAAGTAGCCTATATGTTATTCCAGCTTACATAGGTACTATGTATATTCCAAGTTTCATTCCAATCCGTTCAGCTGTTATGGCATGATTAAGGCACAAACATACATTGTCACATCCTCGTGAATTTGTACAGTAAAATGTAATAATACATCTTTCCCCTACAGACTATGCAAATGAACAAATCTCACAATGGCTTTACCTCAGTATTTATCAAGAAGGAGCCTCTGGACGACGAGGCAGCCGACGACCAATCACAACTCATTGAAATTGAAGTCATGCCAGTCACTGCACACTGTGATAACAATATCTCATCTAACAAAGAAATCAAAAAAGAAGTTTTGGAAGTGCAGGTTAAACTTGAACAATTTGATGGAGAGCCACCTCATGAAGCAAAACCTACCGACCAAAGTGCTAGCACAGATCCCTCCAGGACATCAGAATTCATATATCCAGAAGTCATTATCAAAACTGAAGAAACTACGGAGAATGTGAAGAGTGTTAAAGCAAAGAAGCAATCGAGAAGGATCAGGTACAAGGAGAGCAGCCTGCTGGACGCGGAGCTGTACTTCCACTGCGACGTGTGCAGCGAGAAGTTCTTCATGAAGCGGGACCTGGTGCGGCACCTTGGCTACCACGACACCAGCGAGAAGCCCCACTCCTGCACTCAGTGCTTCAAGAAGTTTAAGCTGAAAGGTCATTATTTATTTAACATAAAGTTGACGAACTCAGTTGCATGGCGGGCGAGTGCTCGGTTGAGATGCAAAAGGTGCGAGTTGGATTTCCACTGCGGGAGAAATGTTTGTATGTTCTGCAAATATTTCTTCCGGGTCTGGGTGTTATATTATGTATTATAAGGATGTATTCCTGGCTTCCTGTTGGTTTTAATTCCACTTGGAATTATGATTATTACGACTTCCGTCATTTAATTTTAATTTAGTGAGATTTATGTTGAAATATTATCAGGGGAAAATATTGAGGGTAGATAAACATTCGTATGACTTTGACATTGACACGAGGATGTGCGTCCGTGGATATTTGCGTATTGAAAACTAACACAATCACTTTGAATACTAACTAGAATTAGCACTATTTAGGGGATATAATATGAAAAGTTTGCGTGGTGTCCCCAGGCGACCTGTCGCGGCACATGCGCACGCACACGGGGGAGAAGCCCTACGCGTGCGCGCCGTGCGGCAAGGCCTTCACCGCGGCCAGCGCGCTCAAGCGGCACTCGCGCGTGCACACCGGCGAGAAGCCCTACGCGTGCACCACCTGCCCCAAGGCCTTCAACGACCCCAGCGCCCTCAAGAACCACATCAGGATCCACACGAAGGAACGCGCCTACGCCTGCCACCGGTGCGACATGTCCTTCGCCCGCAAGGACACCCTCATCAACCACCTGCCCACGCACACGGGGGAGAAGGTCTACACCTGCAACGTCTGCGACACCAAGTTCAGCACCCAGCCCGAGCTGGTGCACCACAAGCAGATCCACCTGGGGGAGAAGATCCACGGCTGCGGGCTGTGCAAGCAGAGCTTCGCCATGGCGGCCAGTCTCAAGGTCCACATGAGGATCCACTCGGGGGAGAAGCCCTACGTCTGCCCGGAGTGCGACAAGTCGTTCAGCCAGGCCGGCTCGCTGAAGCAGCACATCCGGACGCACTCGGGCGAGAAGCCGCACGCCTGCACTCTCTGCGACAAGCGCTTCACGGAGGCCGTCACTCTGAAGCGGCACCTGCGCGTGCACACCGGCGAGCGCCCCTACACCTGCGCCAGCTGCGACAAGTGCTTCAACGACGCCAGCACGCTCAAGAACCACACGCGGCGGCACACGGGCCAGCGCCCCTACGCCTGCGCCGTCTGCGCCACCAGCTTCATCCAGAAGGGCGACTACAACAAGCACATGCGGATCCACACGGGGGAGAAGCCCTACGCCTGCACCAGCTGCGAGAAGAAGTTCACTCGCAAGGAACACCTCAACAACCACATCCGCATTCACACCGGCGAGAGACCCTTCGCTTGCACCAAGTGCGACAAGAGGTTCCCGCAGAAGAACTACCTCAAGTCCCACTTCGTGAAGAGCCACGCGGGGGAGGTCTGACGCCACGCGGGGGAGGTCTGACGCCACGCGGGGGAGGTCTGACGCTACGCGGGGATGGTCTGACGCTACGCGGGGGAGGTCTGACGCTACGCGGGGGAGGTCTGACGCTACGCGGGGGAGGTCTGACGCTACGCGGGGGCGGTCTGACGCCACGCGGGGGAGGTCTGACGCCACGCGGGGGAGGTCTGACGCCACGCGGGGGAGGTCTGACGCTACGCGGGGATGGTCTGACGCTACGCGGGGGAGGTCTGACGCTACGCGGGGGAGGTCTGACGCTACGCGGGGGCGGTCTGACGCCGCGCGGGGGAGGTCTGACGCCACGCGGGGGAGGTCTGACGCCACGCGGGGGCGGTCTGACGCCACGCGGGGGCGGTCTGACGCCACGCGGGGGTGGTCTGACGCCGATCTGGAAATAAACGATTGATTATTATGTAACCTATACATACATACATAAACTCACGCATGTTTTCCATAGGGGTAGGCAGAGATCACGGATCTCCATTATGTAACTTAGATTGGTTAAAAAATGTAAATAAATCAAAACCATTTCGAATTTACCGCATATTTTATTTTATTTTTTCTTACATAGGTTTAAAGAATAATCACCATAAGAACTGCTACAACCCTATCCCATTATCTGCTGATCTCGGGTTGATCATGCAATCAGCTGCTCACATTACTGTCAACATACTAGGTACCTACATAATGTAATCTCTCAGGAATACATTAACTTCATCGAATAATAATTTCTGATCACCACCTCGGGATCATCCACAATAGAGTAGCGAAGGTATCCTCAAAATTGGTAAGTATATAGAAGTCATACTTTCTTGAAGTCGGTTAAAACTTGGGCAGAAGTTACATCAGTAGGCATTGTATAGAAAGAAGTAGGTTCTTGATTTTTTGCTTAGTAAATAGATAAATCTTACTATATTATAAAATTAAATGTGAAAGTTTTTGAGGATGTTTGTGCCTCAATCATGCCTAAAACTGCTAAAGGGATTTGAATGAAACTTGGAATAGGTATACGTAATACAAACAAAATTACAAAACGGACATTTTCATCCCGTTTTAGATTGGATTGGTTGGGTTAGGTAGGAACTTTTCCAAGTTTATTGCCGGAAACACTGATAATAGTAGATTTCATTCAACTGAACTGATTCCATACAACAATCAATCAAGCAAGACTTGAATAAGCTTGATTTTGAATTTTTGATTAACAATATCAAGCAAGTGAGAAGTAAACAAACAGAGGCGCCATGTCGATACAAGTGGAAAATAACTTGAAAAATAGCAATAATAGCGAGTTGTTCTCGCAGGCCGCGCACTACGTGCCGTGCAGGATCGCGCACGACGGGCCCGCGGACGTGCTCCGCTACTTCCAGCCTTATGTTCAACACAACGATGGAGGTAACCTATAAGGTGATTCTAAAGAAAGAATGAAACTTTATTTGGTGCACAAATACAAAAGTTAAATAAAATTGCGAGCCAAAACTCACGAACACGCCACTCGGCGTGTTTTCTAGCTTTACCCGCTGTTATACCGTGTGGTAACTAGAGGAAAGGAGATAATAAACTTCTCTGCGTTGCGAACTCTGTTCAAAGTTTCACACGAATCAAGCCGTTTCGAAAATATTAGAACGTTAGCTAAAACCCTCAAATAGTCACTAGCTCATGGCCGCGGCTTCGCTCGCTTTGTGTCCGGACACAAAGCATGTAAGCATGTATTCCAGAATCCAAGGCCCATCGAAGTCCTTTCTGCCGTTACGATGTGACACAGCACGATGTTTGTGCACAAACTTTCCTATTTATAATATTAGTAGGATATTTAATGTGGATCTCCCGCTGCTTCATGTATTCCAGGGCTCACGGCCACATTCCGAGGACATCCATTGGATGGTGCAAAGTTGTCTTTCCCCGAGGGATACCGAGCGGTCGTCCTCACGGAGGCCCGGAGGCCGCTGACTGAAGACAAGGAGAGGAGATTTCAAGTCCGTATTGGTAGCCCGTTGTAAAGAAATTATCCAGGAATTATACAAAAATAATAAGTTAATACAGCAAACAGTTCTAATAAAGTGTCTTACATTTGCAGCTCATTCTAAAAATCATTAAATATGTTCAGTTATTATGGTGTGATTGAACAATGAACATTTTTCATACAATAATAGGATACCTTAGGATAATAAATTAAATATTTGCATATATATTTGACACAGCACCATCTAGTCCCAAACTAAACAAAGCTTGTTCTATGGGAACCAGATGCCTGATAGAATACTTATTCATTTTTAAACTCTGAAAAAATATTTTCAGAACATTCTTACATCTCTCCCGCAGCGGGAATCGAACCTCCGCCTCTTGCGTCTCAGCCGAGCACTCCACGCCACCGAAGTCGTTTCTCAGCTTCTTCTGATTCCAGGTGCACGGTGGATTCAAGGACTTCACGTATTGGAACTGGGATAAGAAACCATCCAAGAATGACAATCTGGTGAAAGCATTTGACTGGATAGACATTGCCGATGCAGTACGTACCCACACCTCACTACAACATTACAAAGCAAATGAGCACTCACCCTTTTTTCTAATAGTTAGTTAGGTCTGATTTCACCATTCATACTGAACGGCTTCTAAACAAAGTTCTAAAGCTGTCTGTAGCATTCATAGTTAGCTTGAATGATGAATGGACCCTCGGTAACAGTACTACTAAGGGTATGTCAGTACCACACGGTAGTTACAGGTTTGCAAAGCTTCAGACAAAAATTATATGCACTACTAAAGTTCGAATAAAAAGTAGCCTATGTTATTCCAGCACACATACTGTGTATTCAGTTTCATTCAAATCCGTTCAGTCGTTACGGCGTGAGGCACAAACATGCATCCTCACAAACTTTCGCATTTATAATATTAATAGGATTGTAGAAAAACATTGACACAGAAGTATTTTGTTTCTGCAGCAGTTATTTGTTTTGTTGCAGATCCATGGAGACTGATTTACCGAGACATTTAAATAATAAAAGAAAGCTATTTGATCACAAGTTTGTTTCATTTTATTTGGTCCTTAGATAAAATATAATAACTTAACTTTCATTGATACAAATTCATTCTCGTTCATTCTTACTAACATCACTTACAGTAAACTCCAAAACATATAATTATCCTTTAAAAATACTGGTTTGAAGATTTTGGCACTTTTTTATGTTTTCCCTGAAACTTTGGGATTTTTCCCAACCAGTCACGCTGGTGTAACTCATTGGGAAACTGACTGAACAAGTCACGTCCAAAGAAAATCCCGTGAGTTACAATCAGGATAGGAAATCATATACCAATGTTAATTAACAGAAGACTAAAGACAATAGTACAATATGAATGAATTACTTAAGCTACAGTGTAAAAGTTTAGTAGCAAAAATATGAGCACTTTGACTTTAAAACTGCAGGTACACAGCCATTATGGTAAAAAATGAAGTTGCAGATAACATTAGACTTTAACTTTTTTGCTGACACTTTCTTCTAAAGTCTCCTCTCTCTCCCTCTTGTTTGAGTTCACATTCTCCTTGCCTTTGGACTTTTTCCCCACTCCTTTGCCTTTTTCTCCATTTTGAGGGTAATATTCTTCTATTTTGTGGCTGTCTTCGCCTGTGAGAGGTTCCAAGTCGATGGTTTCATCGAGTTCTGTATTTTTTGGTGTTTCTTCAAGTTTAGTGTCTTTTGATGTTTCTTCTAGTTCTGTGTTTTTTTGGGCATCTTCTTCATCGTCTGATTCAATGACGTTGCGTTTGTGTTTGGCTTTTGAGCTGCCGGCTGGAATGTCAATTAATAAATTGTTTGTTAGTTATGTATTATTATACTGAAACTTAGTATTGTATTTTAGAGTATTTACTACTCGAGTCACTGGTCCTGACCTGAACAGAATGGGTTTCCATCTCGTATGTAACATCCAAGTAACTCACATTCAATGGGGTTTTTTCCCAATCAATCACACTTTTTACACTGGTAGTGGTTATGTATAACTAAAGAAAATTCAACTTAAAAAATATTTAAATGAGCGTGAGTGATTGGGAAGACAAAATCCCAATGTGTTATACACCTGTTTTCTATGCATTAACAAAGTTCTTTATGGTCTGTGTCATGTCATGATTAATTGAAATGACTTGGATGACCGAGTGGTTATGTGAGTTGATGAACCTACCAGCTGGCTGGTGCTCCTCTGCGGGGGAGTGCTTGGTGATGAAGAAGGTGTTGATGGGTCGCTGCCACTTGGGAGTGTCGCGCGGACACACGGCGTTGCCGCCGCCGTAGGCACGGGACCGCTCAGCGCTGCCTGCAGGCACATACATACTATTAAGGATTTTTTTCCGTCCGGAACCGCTACCGACGCAACATCGTTATTATTTTGCTCCGTACAATTTGCAAAGACTTAGTAGTTAAAAGTGTGTTTCTATCAGTGGAACTTACATAATACCGTGACAACGCGAGAGACGTGCTTGGTGGTTTTTGTTTTACGAAAATCGGTCCATAAACATACCAGATATTAGCAAAAATATATTCAAAAATTTTGCTAACGTTCATATTACTGACCTACGACAACTCGCAGAGCTCCCGCTTCTATTGTTCGGGCCGCTGAGTCATAGTGCTGGCCAAGCCGGCCGCTGCCGCTGCAAGACGCCGGTGCACACTTACCCACACTGCGTTAGTCGATTCGGAGGTGAGTCACACACGCTCTTAGCACCGAACGCGGTTTTCTGCAGTACTGCCGCGCAATCTGTGTCACTGCCCCCGTCGTGTATGGACATAGATTAACCAACAATTACTACGCCTACAACTTCGTCGAGTCCTGTATATAGATAAGGCTACATTTGCATGCAATTTTCCATTGGATTTGGAATTAAGTTGGAAAATGACGACTAAAACATTCTCTTGCCATGGCTGCCGTAGCACTATTACGACTAAAAACTATTTGAGTTGCTTCTTATGTGCGCACATCTATGATCTGTCGTGCGCTAATGTTACAGAACAACGATTTCTAAAGGTCATGAATAAAGAAGCTAAAGGCTCATGGAAATGCCCTGAATGCGTAAACAAGGTCCCGAAAGCTGGAAACGTGAATACACCAGTTGGCGCCGCGCATAGTTTGAGCTTAAGAGATAGCCATCGGCGTATAAGCCCTATAGCAACTCAAAATGACTTTGAAAATGTTACTACTCAGCGTGGGAGTCATGGTAATAATCCCAGGCGTATCTTGGAGAATTCCTATGCGGAAGACACCTACTGTCTGGATAGCCTGCGGTCAGTCATCCGTGATGAAATGGAACAAGTAATGGACGAGCGTGTATCAATCCTGTTCAAAAAGTTGGTTGCTGAGCAGGTCACTCTACCAATCTACAAGGTAATCTCTGAACTTACAAATAGAGTTGCCGCACTGGAGAACAAACTAAACGCATTAGAAACCGACCAAGTGAAGACAAGCAGTAGCGGAAAGCAAAAAAAACGTCGGACTGATGATTCATTTATAACGCCATCTTTGAGCTCTCAGGCTATTCTTGAAGATACCTCGCCGCGCGTTAATGAGGAAATGTCCCCGCGCGCTAAATCCAACTCAGGCACACAAGCGGTCTCATCGGTCAGCGAGCCAACTACTAACGTCACTGTGAGCAAGACTCCAGGACCCGTCTGGGCGCAGGTGACAAAGAAGCGCCCCCGCGGTGCGCCTGCTGGTGTTACTCGAGGAGCGGCAGCGCCAGGCGCAACAATGCTGGAGGCGGCTGAACGTCGTCGGCAGCTGCATCTCTACTTTGTGAAAGTTGGAACCACGGCAGCAATGGTACAGGATTACTTGAACTCTATATGTAAGGGTAGCTCATGCGTGGTTGAAGAACTCAAGGCGCGTGGAACGTATGCATCGTTCAGGTTGGATGTGCCTTCCAAGCTCGTGGACGTTATAATGTCTCCGACTAATTGGGCCGAAGACATCTGCATTAAACCCTGGAGGCAGTCCTTTCGTCCAAAAAGTAAGGAAGGTCAGTAAACAAAAATCCACAAAAAACATACACATATACTACCAGAATGTTAGAGGCCTGAGAACGAAAGCAGTAGAGTTCTATAATAACATTTCAACGTCCTATTCTATTGATGTCATAACACTAACGGAAACAAAATTGAATAGCTCAGTATTTAATGCGGAGCTCTTCCCTCCAGGATACGTAGTGTTGCGCAGGGATCGTGAAGGTGATGTTGGACATGGTGGAACTATACTAGCTGTCCGTGATTGTTTTTCGGCTAAGTTAATTACTGATGTGGATGGTTTGACAAGTGATAAAGAGGTATTGGTAGCAAAGATTGTATGGAAAAATATAACATTCTTAATTTGTGTAGTATATTTGCCTCCTAGTTATAAAGATGATCAATATTTAAATACTCTAGATTGTTTAGAGAATATAATATGTAAATTTTCGTCACTAAACATTATTATAGTCGGAGATTTTAATCTAAACTCTTGTAGCGTTAATGTAAGGTCTCAATTCGATTGTTTTCTTGAATTCTGTAAGTTAGTACAGCTTAATACTGTCTTGAATTGTGATGGTCGTATGTTGGATCTCGTGTTGGCCTCCGGAGTCGAGTCTGTTAATGTGACTGTGAACGGTAATATACGGCCACTGGTGAAGGCTGAAGGATACCACCCGCCGCTAGAGATAACGTTGTCTCTACCACGGGGAACGAATGTCTCGCCTACTCCCTTACACCCCGCAAGTGGTATTCAATCCTATGCCCATGATTGGGACTTTCGAAGAGCAGATTTTAACTCATTATACTCTAATATTTTTGCCATTGATTGGACGGATGTACTGGCCCAGCTGGATGTTAACTCTGCAACGGATCAATTCTATTCAAAGTTGAATGAAGCTATCCAAAATCATGTGCCGATTAGGAAAAAACTTATCTCCTTTCAAAATCGCCAATATCCGCCATGGTTTACCCCGGAAATCATATCTAAACTAAAAATCAAATACTTTCACTTACGGAAATACAAAGAATTGGGTTTGCAATTTAACCGTGAGGTATTTAGGTACTATAGAAGTCATATAAAGGACTTAGTAGATGATGCGTATCGCCATTACATAAGGACAATCGGGTCTAATATCAGTCGGGATCCAGCGCAGTTTTGGAAGTATGTGAGAGATAAGCGTAAATCCAGGTCCCAGCCCAACAACTACTCAGTCGATGGAAGAGAGGTGGTGGGCCAAGAGGCAGCCAATGCATTTGCCAAATATTTCAGTTCCATATTCCTTGACAATGTTCCCGCGTTGGACGCTGAGAAGGCTGAGGAACTTGCGGGTAGATCTGGAGCCCAAGATGCACGGTTAGTGAGCCTAAACTCCGTTTCAGTGACCGATCTACGTCGCGCCGTCCGCCGCCTAAAGCCATCTTCGGCGGCAGGCCCCGACGCCATACCCCCGTATGTAGTTAGGGACTGTCTGTTCGCCTTGGAAGAGCCACTTCTCTACATTTACAATCTCTCCTTAGTTACATGCTGCTATCCAACTCGGTGGAAAACATCTAGGGTAACACCTGTCCCGAAATCTAGCTCATCATCTACAGAGGTTAATACCTTTAGGCCTATAGCAGTATTGAATGTCTTTGCTAAAATCTTTGAGGCGATTTTAAATTCACACCTTACTCGTCAGCTAGAGGGAAGTTTCGATGATTCGCAGCATGGTTTTCGCATAGCTCGCTCTACAACAACAAATCACACTTCTTTCGTGGATTATGTAGCAACACAAATGGACGCTGGTCTCCAGGTTGACGCTGTGTACCTGGACTTTCGACGGGCTTTTGATGTGGTAGATAATGACCTGTTATTAGTAAAGCTCTCATCTCTCGGTATCTCTCCTAAGCTACTAAGATTTTTTGCAAACTATTTGTGCGATCGCAGGCAATATGTTCAGCTAAATAACTTCAGATCGGGTGAGTTTTACACCAGATCTGGGGTTAGTCAAGGCAGTACACTAGGACCAACCCTCTTCTTGGCAATGATTAACGACCTCCCCAAAGTGCTTAACACAGCCCAATGTTTAATGTTTGCCGATGACCTAAAGGTCTACCAATCTGTGAAAGTAGAGTCAGATTGTATGGCATTGCAACAAGATATTGACTCAGTGCAGAGGTGGAGTCAGTTAAACAGACTGGCATTCAATGTGGAAAAGTGCAAAGTGATTACTTTTACCAGGTTGCAAGTTCCCAAAATCTCATCATATTTCTTAGCTGATTCAACACTTGAGAGGGTAAATAATATACGTGATCTAGGACTTATCGAGGATACACGTCTTGATTTCCGCGAGCACATTATCTTGATGTGTAAAAAAGCTAATAGGACGCTAGGCTTCATAATGAGAACAGCTTATCAATTCAATGATGTTAAGATCGCTATTATGCTGTACAATGCCTTCGTTCGGAGCAAACTCGAGTTCAGCGCAATAAGTTGGGATCCGCGTGAGGCTAAATATACAGTGATGATAGAAAGGCTCCAGCGAAAGTTTGCTAGATACATTTTTAAGCGGATGTACGGCTACTACCCTTATCTGTTTCCTTCCCTATTTGTATCTGGTATGGTCGGCATGGACACGTTGGAACTGCGGCGTAAACTCCAGCTAGCTATGCATTATTGTTTGATACTGCGTAATAAAGTTAACAGTCCAAACATATTGAGCACTATGGCAATATACGTCCCGGATAAGTATGTGCGCTGCGGTCGTCGTCGGCACATGCTATTTTCTTATCATCCGGCACGAACCCTCCACGCAAATAACGCGCCAACATTGCGAGCGTTGGACTTACTGAATGCTTTCCTCCACGAGTTCCAGCATATCGACGTCTTCAATGACAGTCTATGGTTAATTTATGGTAGTCTTAGATTATATTTGAGTTATGTAAACTTAAGGTAGGTAGTTAAGCGTTTTGGGTTCCCTCCTGTAAGCTTATCTGCATTTAAATAAATCATTTCATTTCATTTCATTTTATTATTATAGCCTTAGATCAAGCTGAATGGAAAAAGGGAAGGGAGACCTTTGCCCAGCAGTGGGATATTTAGCCACTGTTACAGTGCTGAAACTCATTTGAAAAATAAGTTGCAAAGAGTAACAGTGTGACCTGTTGGGAAGGAATATTCCCAAAATGTTATATTATAACTAAAATGCTAAATGTTATATTATAACTAAAAAGTAAATCATACAAACCCCCAGTTATAGTTAATTGAACCTAGGTATGCTCAATTATTTTTTGCTCAAAATAAACATTTACTAACTTTAACCTAGCTGTTCAGTTAATTGTTACTACATGCTCCTCGTGTGCTTCAACCTCACCACCATCAAGGACGCTGTAACACTGCTGCCAACATCACAAAGTCCTCCGATACTCCAAGACGTGCTGGCTGGGGGAGGAATGGCCGGGGACAATGATCTCCCTCTTCACGTGGGGTCTGCACAACATATGTTCTTCTTCCATTTCCCTATATCAAAGTCGTCCAACACATCCTTTCTATCTCATGTCATCTTTCACACAGTCCATCTAACTCTTGGTTCACCACTGATTAGAACTCACCCGCCCCCCCGGAGCCACTGGAGGGAGGCGCCACGCTGCACCTCGCCTTGTTGCTCTTGCCCGACGACACTGACAACAGAACGGAAACCACAAGTCAGCAGGTGGTATGTTCATGACTTTGAGTTGAAAAGAAAGTCATTGTACCTACTCAGTGGCAACAGATGAGCATAATACCTACTGTACCTAGGTGATTGCTGCGATATATTAGAAAACTAGAGAATTCATACAGCGTCAGGAGGCAACTTTTGCCTACATTAAGAGCTGTAGTGTCAGACTATTTTTGTAAGATGGAGTAAGATTGCCTTTATCTGTAAGAATCGCACCTCGGAAGCTGAATAAGCAGAGGGTTTTCTCACAATCTTGGATCAAATATTGATTGAAGCTCACAATAATACCTAAATGAAATACAGGGTCTTGAATGTCGCAATTTCAGTGATAGATAAGCATTTTTGTACTAACAGGTAGCTATTAAGATAGCTATGGAATGTGTAGCAGCTATGTACAACTTACCTTCGAGTTTTTACTTTTCTTAAAGTTTTAGTGTTAATGTATGAAAGTTGGTGAAAATGGTTACGTACCTACCTAACTCTACCCACCTTTAGCTCCGACAGATGCCTTGGTTCTCGCCATCGATTGTTCTGTCGATTTCTGTAATTTTTGATCTATTTCTTTCTATTCCAAGTTTTCAGAACGGCAAATCCACTGAACAAGTAGACAGACACTACCTACCTGCGCGCTAAGTACCTAAACAGAATAAAGTTTTGTTTGTTTCAATCAAATCCATGCGACACACACAACCACAACAAAACCACAGATTAATAATCCGATTCAAGCAGACTATTTATAAGTATACCTAGTAATTTGCTTGACGCCAAGAAGCAAGGCTCAAAATAATAAAGGTCGAACTCCACTGACGCACAAAACTAGAAAAGAACTAGGTAGGTACTGACGAAGAGGATTTCCATCTCATCGCACCTTGAGAACAATAGTGACATGACACTAAACGTTTGGTGGTATCTCGGAACAATAAATGGTGGTATTGAGTTACAGTGACATCTGAAATCCACAGACAAACTACGTCATCTCCAAAGACCCGTTTTTCAATAGTTCACATAGGTCTCGCTAGATGTCACTATGTTGTGTCACTTCATGCCTCAGCTTCATACTCGCTAAGTTTTGTGCTTGTTCGCTATACAAAAACCGACATGGCTTGTTGGTGTCGATTTTTTTGTTTGTCCGCGTCCGGTCGTCAGCGACAAACTGTTCAATTGTTCATGGGGTAAGTGAAAAAGTGAACTATTTTGTTCAGTTATATTGTAATTTTTTATGAAAATAAATACTTGAGAACAAAGTGGCATTAGGCTAGTTTTTTTTTAAATTAATGGCACTAAGCCAAAATAAGCTTGAAAATGTGAGAATAAAAGTGGCAGAATGCTGAACCGTACCTACCTATTTATTTAAGAAGAATTAACCAAATTCTGTTAGAATAATACCAAAACTATGATTTAAACCAACAACAGTCATATATTTCAATTCATAGTCGAGTTATTGAAGTCGTAAAAATTACAAAAACTTTGAACGGCTATACTGAAAAATGTGGGTTTTTGTTTAATGTCACATCACCCATTATTCAGTTCTCATCTCATACAAAGCTTAGAACTCTCTCGCATCCCCCCCCCCCCCCCCCATGTACACGAGCGCTAGGCGGGAGACGAGTGGTCGGGGGGAGACGAGCGGTCGGCGGGCGCGCAGCGCACGGTGCGCGCGTGGCGGCGCATGCGGCTGAGGTCGCCGAAGGGCTTGCGGCAGGTGGGGCAGGGCACGGGGGGCCGCGCGTGGCTGCGCGCGTGCGCGCCGGCGCTGCGCCGCGAGGCGCACTGGCGGCCGCAGACGGCGCACGCGCACGGCGGGCCGCCCGCGTGGCCGGCGGCGTGCTTGGCGAGGCCGTACTTGTCCTTGAAGCGGAAGCCGCAGATGTGGCAGGCGAAGGGGCGCTCGGTGGAGTGCGTGGTGAGGTGCGCGCGCAGCGAGCCGGACTGCGAGAAGGCCTTGCCGCAGAGGTGGCAGGCGAAGGGCTTCTCGCCGGAGTGCACGCGCGCGTGCAGTGTGAGCTCGTAGCGGCGCGCGAAGGCCTTGCGGCAGAGGGCGCAGGCGTGCGGGCGCGCGCCCGCGTGCACCACCATGTGGTGGCGCAGGTCCTCCACGGTCTTGTAGGCGCGCGCACAGCGGTCGCACGTGTGCGCGCGCTCGCTGCCGTGCCGCTTCATGTGGTTGCGCAGCTTCACTTGCAGCACGAACGCCTGCAACGCAACACACTGCATCGATGTTTCCATCTCTCCGTCTTTTTCATGTCATCAGCGAAACACAGAAGGTTAGATGATTTGAAACAGGAGTCTATATCTCCAACATCTATACTAATATTATAAAGCTGCAGAGTTTGTTTGTTTGTTTGTTTGTTTGAACGCGCTAATCTCTGGAACTACTGATCCGATTTGAATGATTCTTTCAGTGTTGGGTAGTCCATTTATCGAGGAAGGCTATAGGCTATGTTTTATTATTTTCAAAATTAGGGATCCGTAATAAAATTGCTATTTTGTAACACAAGGTGTAAAATCGAAAACCTATTTTTGCGTGCGCTGCAAAAACTATTGACAATAGAACAAAATGATGTACTACGGCTTTGTAGATCCCATTAAGACCTACAAAAAAGTCCGCGAGAACATATATCTAGCTATCATGGTTTAATCACAATAACCGATTTTGTGTTCAAAATAATTATTAAATCGTCTGAAGAAAAAAAACTACGTTAAATATGTATCGTAATATTAATCTTTATCGAAATTAAGCATTATGTTATCAAGAGTATTTATGTAGAAGTAAAATACTTTTTGTTTCATCTCAATCGGATATTTCGTTTAAAAGTTATCACGTGTGTAAGATGTTAAGAGTTGGTACATATTAATGAGTTATGGGCCATAGAGTTTTTTATCAACATAAAATCCTGTAATAATCTTTTTCGAAATATATTTGTTGATGATTGTAAGTATAAGATCGTTGAAGAGTATAAATAAATACATTTCTAAAATAACTCTGCTAAGGAAATCCACGCGCGCTTGATGCAAGCAAGACGAGACGCTGGCGGCGCGGCGGCGGGCGAGACGAGGAGGCCGCGCTTGCTGGCCGCCTGTGAGAAAACGCGGGTGAAACCGCGGGGCACAGCTAGTAAATAATAAATAGAAGAGGACCAAGTAAAGATCCCTGAGGAACGCCACTCGTAACAGGAACCCAACTAGAAATGTAATTGTTAAGGACGACAGCTTGAGATCTGTTATCGATGTAAGATGAAAACCACCTCAGCAAATCGCCTCGTATACCTGACTTAATGAGTTTGCAAATTAAAGTACCGTGATCAATTTTATCGAACGCTTTGCTGTAATCAGTATACACACACAACATCCACTTGTTGGCCATTGTCCATAGCCTCAGTAATATAGTCGTTCAAAAGTATGAGATTTGAAACTGTGGATTTACCTCTCAAAAACCCGTGTTGACATGGGCTAAATGTATTATTTAGGCTGGCATATACCTGCTTATATACTATTATTTCAAATACTTTTGCGATAATACAAAGCTTTGATATTGGTCTATAATTGGTTATCTCAGTCTTAGACCCTTTTTTATGGATAGGGGTTACAAATGCAGATTTCCAAATGTCAGGAACAGTATTACTAGACAGAGATTTGTTAAACAAGATTGATAAAGGATAGGCAATAGTAGAAGCACACTTATTTACTTAAAAGGATCTTGATTTCAACTGGGTTAATTTCAATATTACAAATATCAGTGGCACTTGTGTCAGAAGTCGATGTTGTATGAGTCTGCTTCATTCCAAGTTATCAGACAAAGTGAGTGATTCTCAAGTCGGATTTATACAACCAGCAAGAAATGACTTACCTACTATTAATTTTAATCCCACCACTAGGTATACAACGATAGAACGTAACGTAACTGTTTTATTTTTTGAAAACAGAAACATTTGAGGCTTATAATGTTTGTATTGGATAATAACTGGGGTAGATGAATGTGACTGGTCAGTTTGTTATATTCCTTTGAAGTTTAAGTACTTTTACAAATCATGGAACAGTTATGTTCTCAAGCTCTCAGTACTCTCCTGTCAAAAGTGAAATAAAGGATTGGACGAAGTAAAGAAAATACTTCAGCCAAACTGGAGATACAATTTATGTAAACAAACCATCAGTACTTAACCTAAAACTCACTTTTTTATTACATGTCTATGGAACTTTTAAGTAGTAAGTACTCATAGTTAAATCGAGGTGTAAAAACTTAAGTTGCGAGGTTTATTTGCCTAAAACTAATAGCATCTCCAGTTTTGCTGAAGTATAGGCATTCATCGAGCGTTCTCTGCTATACTCTCGGGATGTCTCGAACGGCCACAGAATAGATAATACCTAGTTAGTTTGACTCTGTACAGTGGGAGTGGGTGTTACCGAGGTGCGGGAGGGGTTAGGTACGTCTAAATGGATAAGTACCTACATGTTTCAGGATTTTTTCAAAACAGCCCATAGAAAAGGTGAAATGGGGTACCAAAGTATAAAAGTAATCTAACAACAGCTAGTGTTTTATAATTAGTGCAACAACTAGTAGGTACCTTGCCGCACTCCTCGCAGGCGTACTTCCGCTCGCCGTGCGTCTGGACGTGCTGGTGCAGGGTCTCCTTGAGGCAGAAGGCCTTGTCGCAGAGCGCGCAGGCGAAGGGCTTGGGGCGCAGCTCGAGCGGCGTGTGCGTGGCGCGGTGGCCGGCGAGCGTGCTGGACGTGGCGAAGCTCCTGCCGCACTGCTCGCAGCGGTAGGGCTTCTCCCCCGTGTGCGTCCTGCGGTGCACGATCAACTCGTTGCGTCGTCGGCAGACCTTGTTGCAGAACTCGCAGGTTCGATCTTTCACGCCGACGCGCACCTTTCTGCGTTTCTTTTCCGGTTCTTTTGGTGTTTCGTTCTTGATGTCAAGGTCATCTTTTGATTCATCGATGGGGTCTGCTTCTGGAGCGTAGTTTTCCTCAGTTGCGTGCGCTGGTGTGAGCCGGGTCCCCTTGCTTCTTGCTTTGGGGGTGTTGGGGGAGCTCTTGTCTTCAAGTCTGTCCACTTCCTCTATGTGTATGTAGACTGTGTCTACTGTTCCATCTGTTTCTGTTGTGTGTTTCAGTTTTCCCCGGGCTCGCTTGCTTCTTGCTCTAGGGGTAATGAGAGTGTTGTCTTCTGTTGATTCTTCTGTTACGTCTACTTCTATGGGGTAACTTGTGCCTTCTGTTGTGTGTTTTAATTTTCCTCGGGTCCGCTTGCTTCTTGGTTGAGGGGTGGGAGAGCCCTTGTCCTCCGCTGTGGGCATGTGGAGTGTGTCTGTGCCGTCAGCTTGAGGGTGTGTGTGGCCGTGTTGTAAGACATCTGCTTCTAGTTTGAGTTTAGCGTCATGTGGGTGGGGGCTGTGGTCTGGAGGCTCCTGTTTGAGCGGGGACTCGACCGAGGGCTCCGTTAGCTGGAGGTCCGAGTGGAACACAGTCTCTGAATACATGGAGTGAGGACTGCTCACAGACAGCACTCCTCCTCTCACCCCCAGAGTCAAGAGAGTCTCGCCTGTTGCCTGAAAGACCAAAAATGTACATAACATTTAAAATATGAATACCCATTATAAATGACTAACATAGCAGGCATTAGTCGTAATAAGCAAGTACCTGCAGACCCTGGCGCGAGAGCTGCGCCAGCAGGGCGGCGGAGCGGCGCGCGGCGGCCGCGAACCCGCGACAGCGCAGCAGCTGGGCGCGGCACGCGGCGCACATGGCGGCCGCGCTCGCCTGCAACAAACAACTGCCTTTGTATGCTGGTGTCAGTGACAGCGGCCTCTGTCACGGATGCTTCCAAGAGGATGAAACTGTGGAACACGTGACACTCCACTGTTCCGCAACAAACGAAATAAGACACAGCTCGGGACTGCGGACGGTCATCGAGCAGTGTCATGAACCATCATCACCAACTCGACGGCACCAACAACAGCCTCAACAACACCATCGAGGATACTGGAACACTGCTGCCAACATGCCAAAATAAAATAAAAAATAAATAAAATAAAAAGATTTTATTTCAGACTACATTGTCCATAATTTGTTAGTAAAGCACTTATAATTAGGGTTAGTTATTAGACTAATACTAAATACTACTACCACTAAACATTTTTGTAGATCACCCTCCTCACGAAGCAATGCCACGTGGGAGAGGTGATTCTACCGGCTACTGTTTGAAGGATGGTGTTGGGGCTGTCACGCACTCTGCGCATCAGGGATGCGCTCTTTTTACGGAGGATGGCAGCAAACCCATCCGTCTCGTATTCTGCAAACATCCCCGATGCACTGCAGAAACGGGGCAGTCCCAACATCATCCTAAAAATATTATTATACTGTACACGTAGGGTCTCTAGCGGTCGTTTGGTGTAGCTAACCCATAGGCTCCCGGTGTAGAAGCTTTGGCAGTACGCTTTAAAAAGCGTTATTTTTACTTCTTCTGTACACCGGGAAAACCTACGGATCAACATATTACCTCTTACCGCCAGAGCCCTACGCTCTCGTTCAATGTCAGCATTGTCTTTAAGGTCGTCGGTAATATAATGGCCAAGATATTTAAAAGTTGTGACTCTATTGATGTTCATGCCGTTAAGGGTTATCTCTGGAAAGTCTTTGAGGTTATTACCGGCGGCCTTAAAGACAATGTATTCACACTTCTTTATATTGTGGCGGGGACCATGAGAAGCAGCGTAGTCAGCACAGACTTTCAGCATCTCTTCGACAGACCTCGCTGTCGGGCCCAGCAGCACCATGTCGTCTGCGTAGCTGATGTTGTTTATGCAAACACCATCAACATGGCAGCCAACACGCATGCCGCTGAGCCCAACAATGAGATCATTTACATATAGGTTGAAGAGCGAGGGTGAACTTACCCCCCCCTGTCTCACCCCGCACTCCAACCTATATGTGTCAGAGAGAGCATTGGACCACTTGATGTTATTTTTTTGGTTCCCAAAGTCCTTATCTGATACTTCAAGGAGTTGTGCTGGCTGGGGGAGGGTTAGCAGGGGGATAATGCACATACACCCTGTCGCAGGACGTCAGTGCAGATCTTTGTTCCCCTAACATTAATTAGAATTAGATGCTTGTGTCAGAGTGTCACTGTTCCCATTCATATTCGATCATCTCAACGGATTTGTCTAAAACTTGTTCAGGGTTCAAGTCTATCCCGATGATCTATGAAGCCTCAGGAGCCAAATTTTGCCCGCACTAACAGGATGTTGTAGTGCCTATGACGATTTTAGATGGAGTCGGCTTAAAGCAACTAGGTGTACCATCCAAGTGGCGCCCTCAGGATCACATGCCGGAGTTACTACAACTAGACCATCTACAGATGAAGGATTCACAACAGACCAGCAGCTATTTTTCCACTGAAAAAGTAACTTCCACCTGCGGCTTCGTTCTCGTGTCACCGCCCGGGTACCATGGGAGGCTATATTTTATTTAATATAGCTGTGAATATTCAATGTATTATTATATTTGATGGACTGATCACCTGTCACCATGGTTCACCATATCCATCTTAGGACTTTAAATCAGAAGTGGCTGCAAGTTTTATTATGTTTACTTGTGGCTCTGCACACCCCATTAGGGATATGGGCGTGATAGTATGTATGTATGAATATTCAAAGTTCCATTCAGGTTCATGCAGCCTCAGCCGGCTACGGGGGCGCGGGCGCGGGCGCGGGCGTGCCTGCGGCGCTAACATCCACGCAAGCTTTCGCATTATTTTGTTATTGGTAGGAGTCATGAGAAGACCATTGTTTCATACAAGAACGCGTTTGTTTGGTCTTACCTCGAGATTAGTGAGTTTCTCGAAGATGTTTTGCAGCTCAATGTTTTCAATGGGGTGCACTTGGTGGTCACTGCTGCTCGCCAGGCATATCGTGCACACGGACGCAGACATCTTCTCAAGGGCTTTATCTACATCCGAGATTAAGAAACTTAAGAAATCTATTAATTTTAAATAATTTGCAAGGCAAATAAATAACAAATAGGTAGGCACCAACAACGATCAATAGGTACCTAAGTATAGGTATCTATTATCACAGAGCAACGATGTCATGTCAATGTCATGTTTTGTCTTTTGTTTGACACTCACATGACAGCAGAGTCAATTACATCTGTCAGCAGGTCTCAGTCAGTCTCAGTCTCAGTGGCCCCTACTTACTTGGCTTGGTAGGAGAGGTAAAGAAAGTAATAGGGTTTTCTTCTCATTCCCGAAGAGATAATTATTAATTGACTAAAATGTCTGTGTGCACGGTGTGCTTGGCCGGTAATCTCAAGATGTACTCCATTCAAAACGTTGAACTTGAAAATGTGTTCGAAAAACTTACCAATCTGAAGGTGAGAACCTAGGAGGTAGTATTACATTTTAGTGAAGCAATGCTCTACAATATGTATTATTTACTAACTTCCGCCCGCGGCTTCGCTCCGTGGTACCAGGATAAAAAGTAGCCTATATGTTATTCCAGCACGCATGCTATGTATGTTCCAAGTTGCATTCAAATCCGTTCAGTCGTTTAAGCGTGATTGAGGCACAAACATCCTCACAAACTTTCACATTTTATTAGTAAACTATGGGGTCTGTTACGGGGTGGGTCAATGGAGTCTTAAAAAAAAGACATTCTTAGCTAGGAATAGAATTTATAAGAAAAAAGTAAAATTATTAGTGAAACAATCACCCCAAAACCGAACTGCCTTAGAAACAGGAATTCGATTACTTCCCACAGAATAGCAAGTAACTAGAATGCTTGCAAAGCACTTTTATTATTTTTCATTTTGTGGGAAATAATATTGTAACATAGTAATATTGGATAGGTCCCACTGCTGGGCAAAGGTCTCCTACTTTGGAGTGAATCCAAAGTTTTCCATTGTTTTTTGAATGCATCCAGAATGCATATTGTCTAGCAATCTTGTTGGATGTAGGTCCCCGCGCAGTGTGGTGGGGTGTGGTGGATCTGTTTAGACTGAACTTGTTGCAGGCGCGCGAGGCGTGCGTGTGCTACGCGTGCGCGGGGCGGCTGCGGCGCTGCGGCGGGTTCGCGGCGGCGGCGCGGCGCTCCGCCCGCCTGCTCTCCCGCCTGCTGAGCCAGGGCCTGCAGGTGACCACATCATCACTTCACATCCTCCCTACATCCTGAACCATGAAGGAAAACATTGGGAGGAACCCTGGGGCTTAGTCAGCTCCGCCCCATGTCTGTCCTGTGGATGAGGCTGCCTGAGCTTCGAGGATGGTGCTGGGAGGTGCCGGGCAAGCCCGTAGTGTCGGCACAAGTTGCCTCCTGAAGCTGTGTAATACTTCAGTCAGTTTTTAGTAAAACTCATCGTTATAACGAAAAATACGCGGCAGTTTGTTTATATAAATTGTATCTCCAGTTTGGCTGAAGTATAGTTGTACGGTTTCACCATACATTTTGGTATATCGCGCGCACTGCATTTTTATTTTATGTAGATTCTTTTAATAACATTTTTCATCGAGTATGTGACCTACTCTCGCGCAAGAGACACTACTAAGGAAAGATTAGCCACCTGACCTTGTAGTTAAACACTTAACAAATAAACTAAACTAACTTGTGTGAATCTTGTGTTTTTACATGCTCCTAACTTTAACTTTAACTTTAACTGAACTGGCTAGAACTTGAGTGAACTATTAGTGATACGTTGGTGCTGTGTTGTGTACAAAGTGCAACTATCCACTCTAACATCCTCACATGTAAGACACAGGGCGCTAACAGGAGCCCTGAGCCCTCACAGTAGTATAATAATAAATTCTTTATTTCAGGCATCTTACAAACTAAATACATCATTAAGACGTATGAAGTACACATTAATAAATACCTTAAAGACTAACATACATAATCTATAATATAAAAATGAATCGCAAAATGTGTTGGTAAGCGCATAACTCAACAACGCCTGGACCAATTTGGCCAAATCTTTTTTTAAAATGTTCGTTGTAGTCCAGGGAAGGTTTAAACGATGAAAAAACATAGTACCTACATGTATCGGGTACCACGCGAGCGAAGCCGCGGGCGGCAGCTAGTATGAAATAAAATAGGTACTTAAAAATAACACTTTAAATTAGGGCACTTTTTTCAGTATAAAGGCTTTAGTTTAGATACATACTAGGTAGAAATGTGAGGCTCGGCTTTCACATAGTGGATACTTATTTATGTATTGCTCGTTCATAATGGTTGTTTCTGGTGTTTCAGGCAACAGACGAGACTCTCTCGACCCTGGGGTTGGAGCGAGGAGTGCTGTCTGTGAGCAGCCCGCACTCCATGCATTCAGAGACTGTGTTCCACTCGGACCTCCAGCTTCCGGAGCCCTCGGTCGAGCCCCCGCTCAAACAGGAGCCTTCAGACCACAGCCCCCCCCTACATGATGCCAAGCTCAAACTAGAAGCAGAACTCTTACAACACGGCCACACACACCCACAAGCTGATGGAACAGACACACTCCACATGCCCACAGCGGAGGACAAGGGTACTCCCACCCCTCAACCAAGAAGCAAGCAGACCCGGGGAAAACTAAAACACACAACAGAAGGTACAAGATACCCTACAGAAGTAGACGTAACAGAAGAATCAACAGAAGACAACTCTCTCATTACCCCTACAGCAAGAAGCAAGCAAACCTGTGGAAAACTAAAACACACAACAGATGATGGAAGTTACATTCAAACAACAGAAGTAGACGGAACAGAAGACAAAAGTCTAGCTATCCCCAAGGCAAGAAGCAAGAGGAAGTTGAAACAGGAGGAAAAGAAGCTCAAAGTCAAAGTGGACTTCATTTGCGAGTTCTGCAAGAAGGCCTTCAAGAGGAAGAACGAGCTGGTGGTCCACATCCGCACGCACACGGGCGAGAGGCCGTTCCGCTGCGACGCCTGCCTCAAGGGCTTCCACAGCGCCAGCAACCTCGCCGCGCACCGCGCCACGCACGTGCCGCTGCGCGACCGCCCGCGCCTGTTCGCCTGCGCGCGCTGCGGGAACTCGTTCGCGCGCAAGGAGCACCTGCGCCTGCACGCGCAGATCCACGCCGAGAGGAAGTACGTCTGCCAGCTGTGCGGGAAGGCCTTCGCGATGCCCACGCGCCTCAAGAACCACCTGCGGACGCACTCCGAGGAGCGCGCGCACGCCTGCGACCGCTGCGCCAAGACCTTCAAGACGGCGGGCGTGCTGCGCGAGCACCTGCGCGCGCACGCGGGCGCGCGCCCGCACGCCTGCGCCGCCTGCAGCAAGACCTTCGTGCGCCGCTTCGAGCTCACGCTGCACGCGCGCGTGCACTCCGGCGAGAAGCCCTTCGCCTGCCGCCTCTGCGGCAAGGCCTTCTCGCAGTCCGGCTCGCTGCGCACGCACACGCGCACGCACTCGGACGAGCGCCCCTTCAAGTGCGCCATCTGCGACGCCAGCTTCAAGGACAAGTACACGCTGGGCAAGCACGCCGCCGGCCACGCGGGCGGGCCGCCGTGCGCGTGCGCCGTCTGCGGCCGCGAGTACTCCTCCGCCCGCAGCGCGCAGGCGCACGAGCGGAGCCACGCGCGGCCCCCCGTGCCCTGCGCCGCCTGCGGGAAGGCGTTCGGCAGCCCCTCGCTGCTGCGGCGCCACCAGAGGAATGTGAGGTGCGCGAGGCCTACGGACGGCTGATGGCTTTTGATTTGTTACTGTAAATAGTTTAATAGGTATTAAAAAATACAACGTGTAACATAATGTCCCTATAAGCCCGAAAGGGGTGTATTCAGACCGAGCACTTGAATACATTGACGTGTGCAAAAGTTCAATACATCATATTTGAAATTCCAATACAATTAAAAACAAATTATTTCATGAGAAATTTGTGACAACCCTATGTGTTTGTTTACCATTTGCGTAGGTAACAAACACACGCGCACCCTCCTATCGCGTCGGACCCACACATACGCAGACAATTGAACGCGCGGCAAGTTTCAAAAAGTACCTAGGTGTAATCACCAAAGTTTTCGTAAGAATTTGCAATTTTTTTAATTCTACGTAGAAATTAAAGTCGAAGATTAAAATCACGATATCTTTCACACATAAAAAACAACTACCTACCTACATCTACCTAGGTAGTTACCTAAGGACCTAGGTACAGGAAAAGTTAAGTTATACCTTTTCTACCTTCTTCTTGGTTGGCTCGGAACACGGCTAATTGACATGGTAGGTATTAGGTAGGTATGTAGGTACCTAGGTTGGTATTACTGGTACACATTCACATTCACAATCACAAAATTATTTTTGTCATTTTTTATTAGTAAGCTAGGTACTAATGGGGTACCTACTAGGTAGGGTGATAGGTTAGGTACCTATCATCATACCTACCTATCACTGAATTTTATCACTGTTGACACACACAGTAGGTACTCGGTATCCATCAAAGGGAAGTAGGTACAACACACCACCGAATTCCCGGTCTTCCCTCACTGGTGCGCCGGTGGAAAGATCCCGTCGAGAGAAGACGGTTCACCAATCCCAGAAAATAGCCCGTAAGATGGCAATGGCCGCCCTGGATAACGCTCTCTGTAGAGCTGACGCGCCGCTACTAAGCTATTAATTATTTGGTGCTGCTCCAACACACACACACAACACCATATCATAATACTCACTGTTTGAGTACAAAGCCGACATCGTATCGTTAATTAGTTACGCGAACCGAGAGATTGCTTGTTGCAGTTGCTGCAAGGAACGAATGCTAATTGCGACTGATAAAAACCGATCTGTTTTGCGACCAAAAGTAGGTACCTATTGCCGAAAGCCGAATTTTTAGGGTTCCTTGTCTGGGGTAACCCACTAAATACCGATTGGGAAAAAAAAGGAAAACACTTCACCATACATCTACTACTACTACTACTACTGTCGTCGTGTCCGTGTCGCTAGCTCTTTTGAACCAGTGTGGTGGAAGGATTAGAGTGCACCTTGAAGGTTCCTTTCGTACACTTTGACACACGTCTATGACATGCCTGGTTTCCTCACGAGGTTTTCCTTCACCGTTTGAGAGCATTGATATTGCACACATAAATTTCGAATCGAAAAATCCATAGATTCGAACTCACGACTTAAGGATGGGAAGGCGGGGTTCATACCAATATGCTACCATGTGCTCCATCCCCATTTGCTACTAGGTACCTACCTACTTACATAATAACCTACCAACAATTACGTAGTTCAATCAAGAAAAGTAAAAAACAAATAAACCTACGGAACCAATTTGATTTTATTAAACAAACGCTTGCGGTGCGGTGTCGGTTGACGGTTGCGGATTTTGAATTTAGCAAAGGCACCGACAGCCAATTAGGGCGAGGTGCCATCCCACTAGTTGTTGTTGTTGTTTCAATGCAACCAATGACAAATAGGCTGTTCACGATGAAAATGAAGATTAGTAAGACAGATAAGTCACAACCTTTGACTTTAGTGCCCAAGTAGGTAGGTACAAAATTGCATTGAAAAATGCTCCAATGAATATTGGAATAATACATCGTTGGAAAAACTAAAGTGGAATAGGGGCACGGCTTTATCCTCAGGCACGGTAGACCTCTTCTCATACTTCTTGTTACCTACTCAAGATTCTTTTAAGGCCCGAGTAGGTAGGTACAAAATTGAGTAGGTATCACGGCTTTATCCTCAGGCACGGTAGACATCCTCTCATACTCCTTGGCACCCACTGAGGATACCTTTAAGGCCCGAGTAGGTAGATACAAAATTGAGTAGGTAAGGTACCTATCTCCTATACTAGGTACTTAACAAAGAGATCTGAAAGGATGTTTACGGTGCCTAGGGATTTTAGTCGTGATGTGACCTTACATTTTAATTACCAATAAATACCAAGGTACCACTAGGCCTTCAAAAAAAAATAGAAATTACTTATTAAGCCACCTCGTTATTAGGTAAGTAGGTAGGCATTTTACTAATGGTGTCTGTTCTGTTACCTGTTTCATCTAGAGTTCACACTTAAAGGTCAAAAAACAGCTGTAAATAGGGATGCCTCATGTTGTGTCAAGTTACGTATTGGAGCAAAGTTTAAGAGACATTTCATGAATGAAAACCTTTGAAATTTTAAAAGTCGTTGAACAAACGTTGTTCGCAATGACGTATAGAACACCCCCGTTTCGGGCTTATAGGGACATTATGTTACACGTTGTATAATTATCTATTTTCATACATCTTTTATTTTCAAACAACTCTGTACAAAAAACACCAGATATACCAGAATTACCGAAGTATTAGAACTAAAAGGAATAACAGATTTCCTGTGCGGCGTCACACATTCAGGAGTTCCATCGCGCGGAGCTCAATGTTGCATCAAGAACCAGGCAGGTCCGGCACTGAACCTCCGCGAGCCGGATA